>OY992876.1:218605474-218612974 GCA_963921405.1 Cepaea hortensis | reverse complement strand
GTAGTAGTAGTAGTATTAGTAGTAGTAGTAGTGGTAGTAGTAGTAGTAGTGGTAGTAGTAGTAGTAGTAGTAGTAGTAGTAGTGGTAGTAGTAGTAGTAATAGAATTAGAATAACAACACAAAGAAGAAGGGTGGCACAGACAGAAAGATAGACGGATATTATACTGCGCTTCAGAATTCTGTAGCGTAACATTAATATGCAAGAACTCTTTTAACTTTAAGAAAAGTTTATATAAAGAAGAAGAAGAAGAAGAAGAAGAAGAAGAAGAAGAAGAAGAAGAAGAAGAAGAAGAAGAAGAAGAAGAAGAAGAAGAAGAAGAAGATGAAGATGTTGAAGACGCATAGACAGCTAGGCACAGACAGACCGAGATACAGACAGACAGACCGAGATACAGACAGACAGACAGACAGATACACACCCACAAACACACACATTGACAAAATGACAGAGAAAGGCAGTTAGACGTAAAGACGATCATACACATAGATACCTAGGCACACACACACAAACATCCACACACACACACAAATGACAGAGACAGACAGACGGGCTGCACGTTTCTTACCTGGACTGCAATCTGAGGACGATGACACAACTTGCTCAAATAATGGTCTATGGGGGAGAGAGCCGGTTGTCTTCTCTTGTGAGGCAGCGACAAGTGAAACTGCAGATAAAGCGATGATAGTAGTTTTTATATTTAGGCGGAAAAAGAAAGTCAGACAGACAGAACGAACGAAAGAAAGAAAGAAAGAGAGAAAAAAGGAAGAAAGAAAGAAAGAAAGAAAGAAAGACAGACAGATAGAAAGAAAGAAAGAAAGAAAGAGAGAAAAAATTAAGAAAGAAAGAAAGAAAGAGAGAAAAAAGGAAGAAAGAAAGAGAGAAAGACAGACAGAAAGAAAGAAAAAAAGAAAGAGAGAAAGAAAGAAAGAAAGAAAGAAACAAACAAAGAAACAAAGAAAGAAAGAAAGAAGAAAGAAAGAGGTCAAGAAGGGTGGTTAAGTTACTGAAGGTGCCAGATGGTGAGGAAGAGAAGAGGAAGTAGCAAACACATGCAAAAAGAGGCAACGTGTTACAGATGAGAGGAAGAGAGGAAGTTCTATGAATGGGGGAGAAGTAGCAGAAGTTCTATGAATGGGCAAGAAGAAGAAGAAAGGTAGAATAGAATAGGCAGGAGGGGATGGGATGACATGAGAATGATAAGTGACGTGAGGTGACAAATATATGGGGGTGAAAAAGGGGGTGGGCGGTGGTGGGATGGTTAAGAGAGAAGGAGGAAAGAAGAGAAAAGAACATGAGAGGGGGAGGAATGGGGAGAGGAAAAAGGTAATGTATGGAAGGGTATACAGGGAAAAGAGGGGGAAAAGAAGAAGAAGAGTAATATTAGTGGTAGTAGACGTAGAACCAGCAGTAGTAGTAACTGGAGTAATAATAATTGTAGTAGTGGTAGTAGTAGTAGTAGTAGTAGTAGTAGTAGTAGTAGTAGTAGTAGTAGTAGTAGTAGTAGTAGTAGTAGTAGTAGTAGTAGTAGTAGTAGTAGTAGTAGTAGTAGTAGTAGTAGTAGTAGTAGTAGTAGTAGTAGTAGTAGTAGTAGTAGTAGTAGTAGTAGTAGTAGTAGTAGTAGTAGTAGTAGTAGTAGTAGTAGTAGTAGTAGTAGTAGTAGTAGTAGTAGTAGTAGTAGTAGTAGTAGTAGTAGTAGTAGTAGTAGTAGTAGTAGTAGTAGTAGTAGTAGTAGTAGTAGTAGTAGTAGTAGTAGTAGTAGTAGTAGTAGTAGTAGTAGTAGTAGTAGTAGTAGTAGTAGTAGTAGTAGTAGTAGTAGTAGTAGTAGTAGTAGTAGTAGTAGTAGTAGTAGTAGTAGTAGTAGTAGTAGTAGTAGTAGTAGTAGTAGTAGTAGTAGTAGTAGTAGTAGTAGTAGTAGTAGTAGTAGTAGTAGTAGTAGTAGTAGTAGTAGTAGTAGTAGTAGTAGTAGTAGTAGTAGTAGTAGTAGTAGTAGTAGTAGTAGTAGTAGTAGTAGTAGTAGTAGTAGTAGTAGTAGTAGTAGTAGTAGTAGTAGTAGTAGTAGTAGTAGTAGTAGTAGTAGTAGTAGTAGTAGTAGTAGTAGTAGTAGTAGTAGTAGTAGTAGTAGTAGTAGTAGTAGTAGTAGTAGTAGTAGTAGTAGTAGTAGTAGTAGTAGTAGTAGTAGTAGTAGTAGTAGTAGTAGTAGTAGTAGTAGTAGTAGTAGTAGTAGTAGTAGTAGTAGTAGTAGTAGTAGTAGTAGTAGTAGTAGTAGTAGTAGTAGTAGTAGTAGTAGTAGTAGTAGTAGTAGTAGTAGTAGTAGTAGTAGTAGTAGTAGTAGTAGTAGTAGTAGTAGTAGTAGTAGTAGTAGTAGTAGTAGTAGTAGTAGTAGTAGTAGTAGTAGTAGTAGTAGTAGTAGTAGTAGTAGTAGTAGTAGTAGTAGTAGTAGTAGTAGTAGTAGTAGTAGTAGTAGTAGTAGTAGTAGTAGTAGTAGTAGTAGTAGTAGTAGTAGTAGTAGTAGTAGTAGTAGTAGTAGTAGTAGTAGTAGTAGTAGTAGTAGTAGTAGTAGTAGTAGTAGTAGTAGTAGTAGTAGTAGTAGTAGTAGTAGTAGTAGTAGTAGTAGTAGTAGTAGTAGTAGTAGTAGTAGTAGTAGTAGTAGTAGTAGTAGTAGTAGTAGTAGTAGTAGTAGTAGTAGTAGTAGTAGTAGTAGTAGTAGTAGTAGTAGTAGTAGTAGTAGTAGTAGTAGTAGTAGTAGTAGTAGTAGTAGTAGTAGTAGTAGTAGTAGTAGTAGTAGTAGTAGTAGTAGTAGTAGTAGTAGTAGTAGTAGTAGTAGTAGTAGTAGTAGTAGTAGTAGTAGTAGTAGTAGTAGTAGTAGTAGTAGTAGTAGTAGTAGTAGTAGTAGTAGTAGTAGTAGTAGTAGTAGTAGTAGTAGTAGTAGTAGTAGTAGTAGTAGTAGTAGTAGTAGTAGTAGTAGTAGTAGTAGTAGTAGTAGTAGTAGTAGTAGTAGTAGTAGTAGTAGTAGTAGTAGTAGTAGTAGTAGTAGTAGTAGTAGTAGTAGTAGTAGTAGTAGTAGTAGTATTAGTAGTAGTGGTAGTAGTAGTAGTAGTGGTAGTAGTAGTAGTAGTAGTAGTAGTAGTAGTGGTAGTGGTAGTAGTAGTAGTAATAGAATTAGAATAACAACACAAAGAAGAAGGGTGGCACAGACAGAAAGATAGACGGATATTATACTGCGCTTCAGAATTCTGTAGCGTAACATTAATATGCAAGAACTCTTTTAACTTTAAGAAAAGTTTATATAAAGAAGAAGAAGAAGAAGAAGAAGAAGAAGAAGAAGAAGAAGAAGAAGAAGAAGAAGAAGAAGAAGAAGAAGAAGAAGAAGAAGAAGAAGAAGAAGAAGAAGATGAAGATGTTGAAGACGCATAGACAGCTAGGCACAGACAGACCGAGATACAGACAGACAGACCGAGATACAGACAGACAGACAGACAGATACACACCCACAAACACACACATTGACAAAATGACAGAGAAAGGCAGTTAGACGTAAAGACGATCATACACATAGATACCTAGGCACACACACACAAACATCCACACACACACACAAATGACAGAGACAGACAGACGGGCTGCACGTTTCTTACGTCTATGGGGGAGAGAGCCGGTTGTCTTCTCTTGTGAGGCAGCGACAAGTGAAACTGCAGATAAAGCGATGATAGTAGTTTTTATATTTAGGCGGAAAAAGAAAGTCAGACAGACAGAACGAACGAAAGAAAGAAAGAAAGAGAGAAAAAAGGAAGAAAGAAAGAAAGAAAGAAAGAAAGACAGACAGATAGAAAGACAGAAAGAAAGAAAGAAAGAAAGAAAGAAAGAAGGAAAGAAAGAAAGAGAGAAAAAATTAAGAAAGAAAGAAAGAAAGAGAGAAAAAAGGAAGAAAGAAAGAGAGAAAGACAGACAGAAAGAAAGAAAAAAAGAAAGAGAGAAAGAAAGAAAGAAAGAAAGAAACAAACAAAGAAACAAAGAAAGAAAGAAAGAAGAAAGAAAGAGGTCAAGAAGGGTGGTTAAGTTACTGAAGGTGCCAGATGGTGAGGAAGAGAAGAGGAAGTAGCAAACACATGCAAAAAGAGGCAACGTGTTACAGATGAGAGGAAGAGAGGAAGTTCTATGAATGGGGGAGAAGTAGCAGAAGTTCTATGAATGGGCAAGAAGAAGAAGAAAGGTAGAATAGAATAGGCAGGAGGGGATGGGATGACATGAGAATGATAAGTGACGTGAGGTGACAAATATATGGGGGTGAAAAAGGGGGTGGGCGGTGGTGGGATGGTTAAGAGAGAAGGAGGAAAGAAGAGAAAAGAACATGAGAGGGGGAGGAATGGGGAGAGGAAAAAGGTAATGTATGGAAGGGTATACAGGGAAAAGAGGGGGAAAAGAAGAAGAAGAGTAATATTAGTGGTAGTAGACGTAGAACCAGCAGTAGTAGTAACTGGAGTAATAATAATTGTAGTAGTGGTAGTAGTAGTAGTAGTAGTAGTAGTAGTAGTAGTAGTAGTAGTAGTAGTAGTAGTAGTAGTAGTAGTAGTAGTAGTAGTAGTAGTAGTAGTAGTAGTAGTAGTAGTAGTAGTAGTAGTAGTAGTAGTAGTAGTAGTAGTAGTAGTAGTAGTAGTAGTAGTAGTAGTAGTAGTAGTAGTAGTAGTAGTAGTAGTAGTAGTAGTAGTAGTAGTAGTAGTAGTAGTAGTAGTAGTAGTAGTAGTAGTAGTAGTAGTAGTAGTAGTAGTAGTAGTAGTAGTAGTAGTAGTAGTAGTAGTAGTAGTAGTAGTAGTAGTAGTAGTAGTAGTAGTAGTAGTAGTAGTAGTAGTAGTAGTAGTAGTAGTAGTAGTAGTAGTAGTAGTAGTAGTAGTAGTAGTAGTAGTAGTAGTAGTAGTAGTAGTAGTAGTAGTAGTAGTAGTAGTAGTAGTAGTAGTAGTAGTAGTAGTAGTAGTAGTAGTAGTAGTAGTAGTAGTAGTAGTAGTAGTAGTAGTAGTAGTAGTAGTAGTAGTAGTAGTAGTAGTAGTAGTAGTAGTAGTAGTAGTAGTAGTAGTAGTAGTAGTAGTAGTAGTAGTAGTAGTAGTAGTAGTAGTAGTAGTAGTAGTAGTAGTAGTAGTAGTAGTAGTAGTAGTAGTAGTAGTAGTAGTAGTAGTAGTAGTAGTAGTAGTAGTAGTAGTAGTAGTAGTAGTAGTAGTAGTAGTAGTAGTAGTAGTAGTAGTAGTAGTAGTAGTAGTAGTAGTAGTAGTAGTAGTAGTAGTAGTAGTAGTAGTAGTAGTAGTAGTAGTAGTAGTAGTAGTAGTAGTAGTAGTAGTAGTAGTAGTAGTAGTAGTAGTAGTAGTAGTAGTAGTAGTAGTAGTAGTAGTAGTAGTAGTAGTAGTAGTAGTAGTAGTAGTAGTAGTAGTAGTAGTAGTAGTAGTAGTAGTAGTAGTAGTAGTAGTAGTAGTAGTAGTAGTAGTAGTAGTAGTAGTAGTAGTAGTAGTAGTAGTAGTAGTAGTAGTAGTAGTAGTAGTAGTAGTAGTAGTAGTAGTAGTAGTAGTAGTAGTAGTAGTAGTAGTAGTAGTAGTAGTAGTAGTAGTAGTAGTAGTAGTAGTAGTAGTAGTAGTAGTAGTAGTAGTAGTAGTAGTAGTAGTAGTAGTAGTAGTAGTAGTAGTAGTAGTAGTAGTAGTAGTAGTAGTAGTAGTAGTAGTAGTAGTAGTAGTAGTAGTAGTAGTAGTAGTAGTAGTAGTAGTAGTAGTAGTAGTAGTAGTAGTAGTAGTAGTAGTAGTAGTAGTAGTAGTAGTAGTAGTAGTAGTAGTAGTAGTAGTAGTAGTAGTAGTAGTAGTAGTAGTAGTAGTAGTAGTAGTAGTAGTAGTAGTAGTAGTAGTAGTAGTAGTAGTAGTAGTAGTAGTAGTAGTAGTAGTAGTAGTAGTATTATTAGTAGTAGTAGTAGTATTAGTAGTAGTAGTAGTGGTAGTAGTAGTAGTAGTGGTAGTAGTAGTAGTAGTAGTAGTAGTAGTGGTAGTAGTAGTAGTAATAGAATTAGAATAACAACACAAAGAAGAAGGGTGGCACAGACAGAAAGATAGACGGATATTATACTGCGCTTCAGAATTCTGTAGCGTAACATTAATATGCAAGAACTCTTTTAACTTTAAGAAAAGTTTATATAAAGAAGAAGAAGAAGAAGAAGAAGAAGAAGAAGAAGAAGAAGAAGAAGAAGAAGAAGAAGAAGAAGAAGAAGAAGAAGAAGAAGAAGAAGAAGAAGAAGAAGAAGAAGAAGATGAAGATGTTGAAGACGCATAGACAGCTAGGCACAGACAGACCGAGATACAGACAGACAGACCGAGATACAGACAGACAGACAGACAGATACACACCCACAAACACACACATTGACAAAATGACAGAGAAAGGCAGTTAGACGTAAAGACGATCATACACATAGATACCTAGGCACACACACACAAACATCCACACACACACACAAATGACAGAGACAGACAGACGGGCTGCACGTTTCTTACCTGGACTGCAATCTGAGGACGATGACACAACTTGCTCAAATAATGGTCTATGGGGGAGAGAGCCGGTTGTCTTCTCTTGTGAGGCAGCGACAAGTGAAACTGCAGATAAAGCGATGATAGTAGTTTTTATATTTAGGCGGAAAAAGAAAGTCAGACAGACAGAACGAACGAAAGAAAGAAAGAAAGAGAGAAAAAAGGAAGAAAGAAAGAAAGAAAGAAAGAAAGACAGACAGATAGAAAGACAGAAAGAAAGAAAGAAAGAAAGAAGGAAAGAAAGAAAGAGAGAAAAAATTAAGAAAGAAAGAAAGAAAGAGAGAAAAAAGGAAGAAAGAAAGAGAGAAAGACAGACAGAAAGAAAGAAAAAAAGAAAGAGAGAAAGAAAGAAAGAAAGAAAGAAACAAACAAAGAAACAAAGAAAGAAAGAAAGAAGAAAGAAAGAGGTCAAGAAGGGTGGTTAAGTTACTGAAGGTGCCAGATGGTGAGGAAGAGAAGAGGAAGTAGCAAACACATGCAAAAAGAGGCAACGTGTTACAGATGAGAGGAAGAGAGGAAGTTCTATGAATGGGGGAGAAGTAGCAGAAGTTCTATGAATGGGCAAGAAGAAGAAGAAAGGTAGAATAGAATAGGCAGGAGGGGATGGGATGACATGAGAATGATAAGTGACGTGAGGTGACAAATATATGGGGGTGAAAAAGGGGGTGGGCGGTGGTGGGATGGTTAAGAGAGAAGGAGGAAAGAAGAGAAAAAATGGGGAGAGGAAAAAGGTAATGTATGGAAGGGTATACAGGGAAAAGAGGGGGAAAAGAAGAAGAAGAGTAATATTAGTGGTAGTAGACGTAGAACCAGCAGTAGTAGTAACTGGAGTAATAATAATTGTAGTAGTGGTAGTAGTAGTAGTAGTAGTAGTAGTAGTAGTAGTAGTAGTAGTAGTAGTAGTAGTAGTAGTAGTAGTAGTAGTAGTAGTAGTAGTAGTAGTAGTAG
>OY992876.1:218587974-218600474 GCA_963921405.1 Cepaea hortensis | reverse complement strand
TTGTTCTTTCTTCTCCTCCTCCCCTTCTTCCTCCTCCTCCTACCGTGGTTGTTGTTGTTGTTCTTTCTTCTCCTCCTACTCTTCTTCCTCCTCCTCATCCTCCTCCTCTTTCTTCTTCTTCTTCTTCTTCTTCTTCTTCTTCTTCTTCTTCTTCTTCTTCTTCTTCTTCTTCTTCTTCTTCTTCTTCTTCTTCTTCTTCTTCTTCTTCTTCTTCTTCTTCTTCTTCTTCTTCTTCTTCTTCTTCTTCTTCTTCTTCTTCTTCTTCTTCTTCTTCTTCTTCTTCTTCTTCTTCTTCTTCTTCTTCTTCTTCTTCTTCTTCTTCTTCTTCTTCTTCTTCTTCTTCCTTCCCCCTACCTCCTCCACCTCCTTCTTCTTCTTCGTCTTCTTGCTGCTGCTGCCCATTATTTCCTATTGTGTCATATGCCCTCAACTAACTCACACCAAAGCGTCCTATCTTTAGCTATCTTCTTTGCTCCCTCCATGTCCTCCCTAAACTATTGATACCCGTCTCGTATTTCATTTTTTCCCCATATGTTTCACGTGGTGTCCTTCTTTTTCGCTGGCTTTGAGGGTTCCAATGAAAGTTATATTTAACAATACTATTATCACATTTTCTCAACGTGCTTCCTAACCAACCCCAGCGACCTTCCTTGACCTAGTGATTTTACAGGAATTTATCTCTCTCTGTCCCCAAAGACGGTCGACTTTATTGCACCGGATCATATCCCATATCCTGAGGTCTTTTTCCGCAGGGTGGCCTGCCGAAAGCGTCCCACAAAGCACGGACTCAGTAGTTCCAGTGACGACCCCCGGAGTCTCCGAGAAAACTGCACTCGTAAAACGAGCAACGTAGAACGGAATCGAACTCACAATCTTTGAAGCGCGAGGCAGGCTGCGTTATCAGTCTTCTTAAGTACTACATTAGTCAATCTATCATGCCATTGTAGTCTTTCTATTATGCGCAAGCACCTTTTTATGAATGTGTATAGTTGTTTTACATTGTTTTAGCCATTCTACATACCAACGCAGCAGTCCTGATTTAACCGATCCACTGTTGAAAGAAAATACATCGCCAAATGTGACCTCTCAATTGGACAGAAGGGCGATATATCGCCAAACTAGCACCATTGTGGTTTTTCTGTTTTGTGGTATCTTTCGCAATTTTAAAGCTAAATGTCTGCACATTATTTACATCATAATACTTGATAATTTGATTGTACACAATGTGAGGAAAATGCAACCCGAAATAGGAGAAGAACAATGTGGGTTTGTAGAAGGCAACGGTACAGTAAATGCTGTGTATATACTGGGAACAGTAATTGAGCGTTCTATAGAAGTAAACAATGATCTATATCTTTGCTTTATTGAATATACAAAGGCTTTCGATAAAGTGAGACAGATTATCATTGGCACCTTGCCGTCTTGACAGACGATAGTTTGTAAGGGATGGAGTTATTGCCTCTCCATAGCACAAAGCCTGGGCTAAAATATAGAGATCGTGTGTTGCCCATACAGCATGATCCCTCTCTCGGTCTGCCTAGTTCACTTCAGAGGAAAGGTAACACCTCTACACCTGGAACAAGACAAGCTACAGAAGCTGCCGGATCAGCAAAGCAATGCTCTAATTGTCCGCCTGTCGGAGCTTCGATCCTAGACCAGCCGCAAACCAAGGCTTAGGGCCTGGTCTGCCCTGCCATGACACTTTGTCTTTAGGTTGCATTTCCTCGCACCAGGGTAAGGCTTGCACCCTCCCAATTGCGCTCTTCCGCCCGAAGCCGTTGGCACAATGTGGGGTGTCGGGTTTGGTAAGAGCCGCCCAACGTTCGGCGCTAACAAAAAGCAGGTAGTACCGTCTACTGTTATACGGTAGCTCAGTCATATCTGACTAAGACCTCACACAAGCGTGCAACATGTTGACATGATAAGGATGCTTGAATATCTACAAATTGATGGAAAAGGCCTCAGATTTGTAAAAAAAAATAACATATATTGGAAACAACAAGCAGTCATCAGAATTGATAATGACGTAGGTCAATATCAGCCTATTAAAAGAGCTGTGAGACAAGGGTGTGTAATGTCTCCAGATCGTTTTCCCCTGTACATTGAAAATATTTTCATAAATATAGAAGATATGGAAGGAATCAACATTGGGGGACAATACATCAATAACATAATATATGCAGATGACACAGTCTTGATTGCAGACAATGAACAGGGCCTGCGACATTTAGTAGATGCGGTTGTTGCACCCAGTGAACAACCAGGGTTAGAATTGAATAGTAAGAAGACACAGATTATGGTCGTCACTGGGAAGAAGGAAATACCACAATGTGATATTCAAGTAAATAGGCATATTCTTAAGAAAGTGAATCGATACAGTTATCTTGGAACAGTCATAACATCTGATGGGAGAAGCCTTGAAGAGATTAGAACAAGAATTGTCGTTGCGAAGGTAGCCTTTTGCAAGATGAAAAAAAAATACTGACCAATAAAAAGATATCAATTGAAACAAGAAAAAGAGTGTTGAAGTGCTACATACAATCTGTACTTTTGTATGGATGTGAAGCGTGGACAATGAGCAGACAAGTTAAAAAAACATCTAATGGCTGTGGAAATATGGTTTCTGACGAAAATGCAAAGAATACCATGGACAGACAGAAAAACCAATGTACAATCCTTCAAGAAACAAATGAAGATCGTAAACTGATTAGAGTAATTAAACGTAGACAGTCAAAAATTGTTGGGCATGTTATGAGAAGAAATGACTTGGAGAACTTGGTGACAACTGGCAAGATCGAAGGGAAGAGACCAAGGGGAAGACCGAGATGTAAATACCTGGATGGCTTGGCGAGACAGGAACACAGAGCTAATCCAAGACTCTGGTGATCGAGTGAAATGGCAAAACATGACCGCCCACCCTTATCGGCATGGCACATGATGGATGGATGGAAGTAATTAAATCTGAGCTTGAAAATGTTGAATTAGCGTATTACCAGATACAGCAACAAACAGTACAGGGTTGGTAAATAGAATATATATGGGCTTGAAAGTGTTAAATTAGGATATAAACAGATACAGCAGCAAACAGAACAGGGTTGGTAAATAGAATATATCTGGGCTTGAAAGTGTTAAATTGGGATATAAACAGATACAACAGCAAACAGGACAGGGTTGGTAAATATAATATATCTGGGCTTGAAAGTGTTAAATTGGAATATAAACAGATACAACAGCAAACAGGACAGGGTTGGTAAATAGAATGTTAGTCGGGGGCGGGGGGGGGGGGGAAGAACTAGGGAACCAATCTGGGATTGAAAATGTTGAATTTGGTCATAAACAGATACAGTAGCAAATAGGACAAGGTTGATAAATAGAATGTGTCTGGCAGGGAAATGCCAATTACTGAGCAACTCCTGAGACCCTTAAATCATCACCATCATCATGTGCAATGCCTATTGGAGCAGGCGAGCGTGTTCTTCCACGAACATCTCCCTGTATGTTCTTCCACAAACATCTCCCTGTATGTTCTTGAAAAGTTTGATATTGATCGCCATCTGTGCCACACTGTCAAACCATCCAGAGTTGTCTTTCGCTGTAGACCCATGTTTCTAACACTCTCGCACTTTCTGGTTGTCACAATTCTCTCTATATCATCTTATCTTATTACATGACCAAATAAGGAATACAATCACATATATTGATAGGCACGCATAGAAGTAAAGGAAATCAGTATAGATCAAATGACATAACATTCGTACAAGCACTGACATTGAGATTCGAACCTGCCTTCTGACTAAGGATGTAGCCTGTCGGCAGTAAAATACTTAAATACCCAAGATAAAATATTACCAACGTGGTCATGGTCGTCGTTCATTAGCACTGCGAGCGCTAACAAGTCAAGTCGCATTATTCTGTCAAGAAGCCTGATACACGGGAAAATGTCACGTTGAAAGTCCAACAACAAGAAACACGCGGTAACCAAGATGTGAAGCGTGGGAGCCGACAACAAGAAGAACAACGTGGAGAGCCTACCTGCTAGCTGCATCAAAGAGCCTTATACTACAGCTATTACTGAAGCTACCACGAGGGAGAAGATCGACAGCCCAACTCAGACAAGAATCAAGACAACAGAGAAGAAGGAGGAGAAAGACACCAGAGCCGGGAACTCCGTCTCAAAAACAGTCCGTTGGGTTGTCAAGAGCGGCTCCTCACCTACTCCAAGATACCTACAACCTTGGCAGTAGCGACGTCTGAGGGTAGCGAAATGCCGACTACAGTAACAATCAACAAGAGAATGCAGCAGCCAGAGAGATTCATCCCAAAAGTCAATCAATGTTCAAGATGCCAGAGGGCCGGCCACAGCAGAGCAACATGTTGTAGTAAGACTGAAATCTGTCGATACTGCGCCGATCACCACGCCTTCAAGGAGTGTCCGCTGGCTAAGCTGGATACGGACTTCCGAGCTCCTAACAACAGAAGAATGTGCGCCAAATGCCTGGGCAAGCATGGAGCAAGATACTTGGGCTGTCCGTACCTGCAACGACACAGAGACGTCTTGAAGATAGCCATCACCACAATGACACCATACAACGAATCAATGTAGTGGTGCGAGACAGCAACATGCATTTCACAAGCCGAGAAAGAGCAACTGCAAAGCCAGATTGAGGAGCTAAAGAAGCAAGTCAAACTACAGCAAACATCGGCACCAACCAGCGGCAATGGGAAACTTCTTGCCGAAATAAAGGAGTTCCAGCGGGACATCAAACAAGAGTTGGAGAATATGAGGCAGATGACAAAGATAAATGAAGAGATTCTGCGAGACATCAAAGCGGTAAGAGAAATTCTAACAACTGAAAGGGAGCCGACCCAAAACAAACCAGCACAAGAAACAGAAAAACACACAGAGAAACCGTAAGATGACATCCAACAAGAGGACGAGCCGGAACCGCTAGACAAAGCCAGCAACCCAGCCACGACAGTATCCCGCCAGACATCCGAAGAAAACCGAGACGAGCACCCTGATGACGACACGGAGAGGCCCCGGTGTCCTACCTTGGAGGAGCTACGAGAGTCGGCAAGGATTGAGAAACTCAGACACGATGAATTCAAAAGGTGCTGGATTGAAAGAGAAAAGAAGAACCCCCCCCCCCCCCCCCCCCCCCCCCCCAAAAAAAAAAAAAAAAAAAAAAAACAACAACAACAACAACAACAAACTCAGGAGACCTGAAGAATACCCAACCGCAATCTTGGAACAGGATACCGACTACTCGTACTACATAGAAGATGGAAAGAGAAAACCATGGCTGACCGCGGAGGAAAAACTCGAATGGCAGAAGCTAAAACTCGAAGATGAAAAAAAGTACAAGAAGGAAAATAGAAACGTCGAAAAGCTCATACAGAAAATACACAAAAAAATGAGACTAAAAGACCTAATAAAAAGTCCTTATAAGGACTACAGCCAGACGAGCCAGGAGCCTACACCAACAAAGAAAACCACAAGAGCAGACGAGCACAAAGGATAGCCGCCGACCGATGCCCAAGCTGACGTCACAGACACAAACCAATATAATCAGTCCGAGATAGGACTCACAGGACAAAAATTAGGGTGAACAAGCCCACAAAAACCACGATCCTCAACAATAACCGACGCTGAGGAAGCAGGTTGAACGAGGCCGAATTTGGAATTTTTGTTTTGAAAATTGGAATTGGAATTGGAATTACCCAACTTAGGTCTAATTGTAGAGCCAGTCCGTAAGCACTTTTTTTGTGGGGTGGGGGGGGGAGGGGGGGGAAGGGGGGGGGGGTGTTAAATATGAAATAAAGTCTCGCGGTTCCCCTGGGGGATAGTGCCACGCTATCAGGTCTCCACGTCCCGTGTGTCATTGGGATGACTGCCTCTGCAATTGGGCCTGGCTAGATCGAGTGCAGATACTACAATATGATCATAGCCAAAAGGCTGAGAAGCGAAAGTGCTGTGCTGAATCACGTGTATTCCAGTGCTTTCTACCCTCAGAGTCTTTCAGCTTTTATCCCTCATTGGGTTATAGGACCTTAGCCTTCTCAACTGAAGCCGACCTATCGTTTGGATCTCCTCGCGCTGGACCTTGCTTTCTGGGTCACTAATTCTCTTTTCTGCGTGTTGTAGGTCTTCGTTTATTTCGTTTACACGGGATCAAATTTATGTTTACTTTAATCATTGTGGCTGTAAATGTTGAAATTATTATTCTCAAATTCACTGCTTTCACAATTTTATTGCTGATTATTTCCCTTTGCTACAATATCGCGTGTATAACAATGGGTTATTTCCTGTTGTACGCAGAGAACAGTTTTCCACCCAAGTTTACGTTCAGTTGTTGCCATTGCTTTCTGAACGACCGTTACCGATACCAACGCAAAACCAACGCAATGTGGTCTGCTGGCAAATCGTGCGCAGCTATGTTTCGAACGCGAGTATACGGGATTACGAACCGCTGCGAGTTAAAATACAGAACCAGTGACGTAGCTGCGAGTAGAATGAGCAAGGTGGCATCGGTGCCCTTGAACCCTATTTTTTAAAAATGGCTCCTAGTTGACGTATGCAGTAAAAGTTATCCCGGTGTCCACCTAGAGTTTTCCAATAGTTGAGTTGATTTAAGAACCGACATCACTGCACTCAGGACATTCCCATACGTGCTCCGTCCCCTCGTTCAACAGCCAGCGAAGAGTCACACTACTACTCGTTCCCATCGCTATCAGATTGAAAATTCTCTTGGTTTTCCTTCTCAGTTTTGAGATTCTATCAGAACCCCTACCGATCCCCCGCAATCTCATCCTTTCCACATACGGGTTCTCAATCTGTACCTCCACCTTCTCCACCTGGTCCCACAGGCGCACGACCACTCCCCCTTGTCCATAGGTAACATGGCCAAAGTATTGAACTCAACCGTAGTCCATCCACGTGCTACTACTACTATGCGTGTGGTTTAGCTTTCTCTATTACCAGTGCGGTTCGCGCCACGCTGGTAACTTACTGGGTATGTGAGCCGGTCGTTCAGAAAGCAATGGCAAACTACTGAACGTAAAACTAAACTTGCCTAGTATATCAACAGCACTTGGAAAATGTTGGTGTTGACTGCAGCGTCCTGTAAGGGATTGCAAAAAAAATAAATAAATAAATTACCAGTTTTCCTCGCCATCTTCTGAGATACTTGTAATTTACATCCCCAAGTCAATGACGAGAAGTCAACATTTTAGTCCAAATGACCGGTGTAGAAGATGAACCCGTTACCTCGACATCAGCACACCAGAAGTTGAAGAGCTTGTGCGCTTATCCGTTCCGCTATTCTAATCTAAATGGCAGTATATGGTACTGTTTCTGAACCAGTTGTCTTCGATATTCAAGTCTTGTTGAGTCTTAGTAAGTGTCTTCTTTTGGCTCCCTGATGTTCTAAGAACTATTCTATAACATTTGATTTCAAACGCTCAGCTTTTCATTGTTATTGGGATTCTAGCTGGGCTACGGAGTCCGTGCTCTGTGTTGAGATTGTCTTGTGTGGTCTAGGGGAGAAGACTAAGACACGTATGAAATTATACGTGGGCAGTGAAGCGATACCTGGCAAATCAAACAAGACCTTACCATGGCACATGAGGAGAAAGAGAGGAGAGAGAGAGAGAGAGAGAGAGAGAGAGAGAGAGAGAGAGAGAGAGAGAGAGATTGCCTAGAAAATCACAAACAGCCAATAAATACAGGGACGAATTGTAACGTCCTGTAATAGAGCATACACCTAATGTAATGAGTCTCTGATCATCTCTGTCCTTATCTCCGTGAAACTCCCAGACAGTCTACATCTACTCCATCCTGTAATCTAGCCATCTCTATCCTGTATCTCCGTGATACCCCCAGACATGTTCCATCTACTCCATCCTATAATCTAGCCATCTCTGTCCTGTATCTCCGTGATACCCCCGGACATGTTCCATCTACTCCATCCTATAATCTAGCCATCTCTGTCCTGTATCTCCGTGATACCCCCAGACATGTTCCATCTACTCCATCCTGTAATCTAGCCATCCCTGTCCTGTATTTCCGTGATACCCCTAGACAGGCGATATCTACTCCATCCTGTAATCTAGCCATCTCTATCATGTATCTCCGTGATACCCCCGGACAAGCTTCATCTACTCCATCCTGTAATCTAGCCATCTCTGTTCTGTATTTCCGTGATACCCCCGGACATGTTCTATCTACTCCATCATGTAATCTAGCCATCTCTGTACTGTATTTCCGTGATACAACTAGACAGGCGATATCTACTCCATCCTGTAATCTAGCCATCTCTGCCCTGTATCTCCGTGATAACCCCAGACATATTTCATCTACTCCATCGTGCAATCTAGCCATCTCTGCCCTGTATCTCCGTGATACCCCCAGACAGGCTAATCTCACCTTATCTCATCTCATCTCATCTCATCTCATCTCATTTCATATCAATTCAACTCAATTCAACTTAACTCAACTGACTCAACTCAACTGACTCAACCCAACTCAACTCAACACACTCACCTTAACACAACAAACCCAACGAAACTCAACGCAACACAACCCCACTCAACCCAACCTAACTCAAGTAATCCCAACAGACTCAACTCAACTCAACTTAACTCAACAAACTTAACTCAACTCAATGTGAAGATGTTTTCGGTCAGACTTAGACCGCATTCGGTCTAATTTTCTTCAATTGACGTTTCTCTAACCCTTATGTGTGGCCGCCGTGGCTGAGAGGTCAAGTGTTCACACCAGGATCAAAACTATTGAGTTCGGTACTCGCAGATAGCCGGACATTTCCCCAAGAACCTTTGATATCTAACACGTCCCCTGATCTCTTGAGTAGTGAGATCGAACACCTAGTTTTTTTCTGATGAGGGTCAAAAACAGGAGGTTTCATGTGCAAATTGTGCATGTCAATATTTCCACGGTCGTTTGAAATCGCCAAAAATAGGCCGTAAAGCCTCTACCCGGGCACATTTCTCAGGAAAGAAAACCTAACAACGTTACTTTGGATGGAATGTATCTAGACGAAGCAAACTTTGCACAAATATATACGGAAATTGGACACATCAATATGTGAGTAGAATGTGTTTATAACGAGATGAGACACACTCCTCGTTAAAGAGGTACGAAGAAGAAGGGGGAGGGTGAGGAGGAGGAGGCGTAGGAGGAGGAGGAGAAGGAGGAGAAAAAGAAGAAGAAGAAGAAGAAGAAGAAGAAGAAGAAGAAGAAGAAGAAGAAGAAGAAGAAGAAGAAGAAGAAGAAGAAGAAGAAGAAGAAGAAGAGAAGAAGAAGAAGAAGAAGAAGAAGAAGAAGAAGAAGAAGAAGAAGAAGACGAAGAAGAAGAAGAAGGAGGAGAAGAAGAAGTAACTGATCTGTGTTTTATTTTATTCCCATAGTATATTTGCTGTTTGTCTATTTAACCACACTGCAAAGGCTTCAGTTTTCAGTCCTTCCCGCAGTTATTATATATTCAGTATTCTACACCAAGTTTATTGAATGTACTTTCCGGGAGTTGAATATTAATTTGCGGAAAATCAACCTGGAGTTGGAGACCAGCGTGGCCGAATGGATAAGAGCGCTGGTTCTTAAACTTCCGGTGTGCTGATATGATATCGAGGTAGCGGATTTAACCCATACACTGGGCAGTTGGACTAAAATGTTGACTTCACGTCCTTAACGTGGGGACGTAAATTACAAGTACCTCTGAAGTGGAAGTGGGTTCACTTGATGGCGAGGGACACTGGTAATAGGGAAACTAATCTACATGCAAAATTCAGTCCAGTGCTACTAGAAATAGTAGTACGTGTACGGACTACGCTTCAGCTCAAATGGCAAACTACTGAACGTAAACTTGCCAAGACATCACAACAATAAAACATGCTGGTGTTGACTGCAACGTCCTGTAAAGGATATACAATTAACTAACTAACTCAGTTCAAAGCAAGCGAAGGCAAAAATCAAAAAGAAAAAGAAACATGAGGTTGATCGCAAAGTCCTGTTATAAGGACATGAGACTTTTAAAAATATTAATAAAAAGAAATGTTTTTTTTTTCTTCAGAATGACAATTTTAATGCAGCCAAACTAGATGCAGCAACACAAACATTACATCACTAAATGGCTACACAAGCCAAACTCCAGAGTTTAAGAGATGACATCTTGAGCTTAGTACGCCTCTTGGCATTGTATCTGATTGTGTTTCCTGTCTTTATACGAACCCAATGAGGGATATGTCTGATGTGCTTCATCTTGCGGGCAAGCTGGCTTTTTATTTTAAATGTTTTGTGGGCTCCCATTTTTTCCCTCGTGTTTGATCTGCAGATCGAAAGACAAAGGTAACATTAACAAATGAGTAAAGACAAAGGTAACATTAACAAATGAGTAAAGACAAAGGTAACATTAACAATGAGTAAAGACAAAGGTAACATTAACAAATGAGTAAAGACAAAGGTAACATTAACAAATGAGTAAAGACAAAGGTAACATTAACAAATGAGTAAAGACAAAGGTAACATTAACAAATGAGTAAAGGCAAAGGTAACATTAACAAATGAGTAAATAAAAGCCGGCTCTGTGCCGAAGGGGTTACGGACGCAATTCATAATCCCGCATACCGTGTTCGAAACACAGCTGCGGGCGATTTGGAAGAAGACCGCCTTCATTGGTTTTAATACAATGGTATGAGTGCCGGTCAATAAGAAAGCAATGGCAAACTACTGAACGTAAGCTTGTCAAGAAATCACAAACAGCCAAAACAATAAAAGTGAATGAACAACTAGATAAACGAATGCATCAATAAATCAATTCGTGATTAAATGAATATGTGTTGTTTTGTTCTCATTACTGCGTCATACCATTCCTTGTGTGTACTGGGGAGGTGTTTTTGTTTTTAAAGGAAACATGTTTTACCAAGCAGTTGCCACGTGGCCTACAGGCTATATGAAAAATCTGGAGCCTTACAACAATATGTAAGACATGTATTTTGACACTCCTCAAATAAATAAACAAACGGATACGTGGCTTGTAATAATTGAAAGTATTTCCCTTAGGCAAGATTTGTCGTTACTCCAGTTAATACTTGATACTTGGTTCCGTTGATACGACTCAATACACACATTCAATGATCCGGGCGCACGAAATGAGCTAAGAAGACATCAAATTAAACTGTTATCATTATCATAAAAGGCCCTAATCGCTACCTGTCTATATACAACCCAGCTGGGTGTAAACGTATTGATAAACAACTTGCCCCGAGGTTGTTACCGGAAACTACTCGTAGTCCATCAAACAAAAGAGTCTCGCCCGAGGACTCATTGACGGAAGTACGGCTAACAATCACCTAATAAACTGACATACAGGTGTAAAAAATATCTCCTCCGTCGAAGCCCAGGTGGGACACTAACTACCTGCTCGTGCCTATTATTTTCTTAAAGCAAATAATTCAACGGACTACCCGGTCATCTGTTGCAGTATTTGGATTTAAATTGGCTACGGCTGTTTCCCGCTCCGTCGCGAAGGTGCTACCGATACAGTTCGTAATCCCGCATACCAGTGTTCGAAACACAGCTACGTTTTTTTTTAATGAAATGGTATGGGCACCGGTCGTTCAAAAAGCAATGACAAACTACTGAACGTAAACTTGTTCAGGAATCACGAACAGTCAAAAATGCCGTGGTTGACTGCTACGTCATGTAAAGGACATGCAACTAATTTAACGGTAGTCAGAGGGAAACCGGTAACGATCACTCACCATTATGATGGGGATCCGAGGTGGCAGAGTGCCTGACCACTTGCCTCTGCGTTCACGGGATGGAATCCGAGTCAAGGCGAATTAACAATTGACCTGGGCTCCCTTGTGATCTGGACTGTTCTTTCAGTGACTAATCTTGTGTAGACCTTAAGTATGTAGTTTGCCATTGCGATCCTATACATTGACCATACTGGTTAAAGGTAAAGTAAAACCCCTTTACACGGATGGGGGAGAGTTGGGTATATGGTGATAGAGCCATGTTTCTATATGTCCATTCGACA
Source organism: Cepaea hortensis (assembly GCA_963921405.1). Taxonomy (NCBI): domain Eukaryota; kingdom Metazoa; phylum Mollusca; class Gastropoda; order Stylommatophora; family Helicidae; genus Cepaea; species Cepaea hortensis. The sequence continues at coordinate 218,588,415 of OY992876.1, read as the reverse complement.
CCGGGTGGGTGGTGTTGTCAAATACCGGTGGCCCCCTTTTCGGCCCAGTACAGATGGCATGGTTGGGTTTGGTCTCTGTCTATCTCTCATTCTCTCTGCCTGTCTGTGTGAATGAGTGTATGTTTTCGCGTGCTTGTGATTGTGGGTGAGTATGTGTGTGTGTAAGAAAGGGTGTGATTATGTGGATTAGCTGGGAATTCTGAGATAAGTTGGAACATTTTTTCAAATTTTTTTCTCTTCCATTTTTTCATCTTTTTATTCCTCTCGTCCTGTCGTCGCGTCATAATGTAGTCACAGGAGATCTCTGTGACCATATGTTGAGTTTTGTGTATATGTTAGTTTGCTGATGAAGGCTAATCGACGCAACGTCCTGTATGTGTCGCAATTCTGTTATGTAAAGCTGCACTACTTTGTGTCATTTTATATTGTTTACTGTGTGAG
>OY992876.1:218510449-218582774 GCA_963921405.1 Cepaea hortensis | reverse complement strand
GTATAAAGGACATACATACAGAGATCACATCCTAATTTATATATATATATATATATATATATATATATATATATATATATATATATATATATATATATATATATATATATATATATATACACACTAGCTGACCCGGCCCGGCCTCACCCAGGTCCTGGTGGGGAAAATCTCATTTAATTCATATAAGTAGTCATATAAGCTCCCGTTCCCGTTCCCGACTATCTGTCTGTCTGTCTGTCTGTCTGTCTGTCTATCTATCTATCTATCTATCTATCTGTCTGTCTGTCTGTCTGTCTGTCTGTCTGTCTGTCTGACCCGTACCGGCTTCGCCCATGCCCTGGTGGGGAGCATCGCATTTAATTCATATAAGTAGTCATATAAGCCTCCGTTCCCGACTATCTGTCTGTCTGTCTGTCTGTCTGTCTGTCTGTATGTCTGTCTGTCTGTCTGTCTGTCTGTCTGTCTGTCTGACCCGGCCCGGCTTCGCCCAGGCCCTGGTGGGGAGCATCGCATTTAATTCATATAAGTAGTCATATAAATTCCCGTTCTCGACTATCTGTCTGTCTGTCTGTCTGTCTGTCTGTCTGTCTGTCTGTCTGTCTGTCTGATTGTCTGTCTGTCTGTCTGTCTGTCTGTCTGCTTATCTGTCTGTCTGTCTGCTTGTCTGTCCCTCCCTCTCTGTCTGTCTGTCTGTCTGCCTGCCTGCCTGTCTGTCTCATCATTTATTGGTTGTAGTTAGACCAACCTTAGATAAACGAAGACCAACTTACAAAAAGCATTAGAAAGAGCACTTGAAAGATCTTTACATCTTCTCCCAACAATTAACAGCAGCAAAAGAAGAAAAAGGAGGAGTAGGAGGAGGGAGGAGGAAGAGGGAAGTGAAGGAGGGAGGAGGAGGAAGGAGGAAGAGGGAGGCGGAGGGAGGTGGAGTAGGGAGTAGGAGTAGGAGACAAGAGGAGGAGGGAGGAGTAGGAGGGAGGAGGAGGGATTAGGAGGAGGAGGGAGGAGAGGGAGGGAGGAGGGGAGGGAGGAGGAGGAGGGAAGTAGGAGAAGGAAGGAAGGAGGAGGAGGTAGGAGGAGGGAAGAGGAGGAGGAAGAGGGAGGAGGAGGGAGTAGGAGGGAGGAGAAGGAGGGAGGAGGAGGGAGGAGGAGGATGGAGGAAGAGGAGAGAGGAGGAGGGGGAGGAGGAGAGGAAGAGGGAGGAGGAGGAAGAGGGAAGAGGAGGGAAAAGGAGGAGGAGGGAGAAGGAGGGAGAAGGAGGGACAAGGAAGGGGAGGACGAGGGAAAGGAGGTGGGAGGAGTAGGAGGAGGAGAAAGAAGAGGAGGAGATGAGGAGAGAGAGGGAGGAGGAGGGAGAGGGAGGAAGAGGAGAGAGGAGGAGGAGGGAGGATTAGGGAGGAGAAGGAGGAGGAGGGGGAGGAGGAAGAGGGAGGAGGAGGAGGAGGAGGGAGGAGGAGTGAGGAAGAGGGAGGAGGAAGAGGGAGGAGGAGGGAAGAGGGAGGAGGTAGTAGGAGGAGGAGGGAGGAGGAGAAGGAAGGAGGAGGGAGGAGGAGATGGAGGAGGAGGGAGGAGGAGGTGGAGGACGAGGGAAAGGAGGTGGGAGGAGGAGGAGAAAGAAGAGGAGGAGATGAGGAGAGAGAGGGAGGAGGAGGGAGAGGGAGGAAGAGGAGAGAGGAGGAGGAGGGAGGATTAGGGAGGAGAAGGAGGGGGAGGGGGAGGAGGAAGAGGGAGGAGGAGGGAGGAGGAGTGAGGAAGAGGGAGGAGGAAGAGGGAGGAGGAGGGAAGAGGAAGGAGGTAGAAGGAGGAGGAGGGAGGAGGAGAAGGGAGGAGGAGGGAGGAGGAGATGGAGGAGGAGGGAGGAGGAGGGGGATAAATGAGCAGGAGGGGGATAAGGAAGGAGAAGGGAGGAGGAGGGAGGAGGAGGAGGGAGGATGGTGAAGGAGGAGGAGGAGGAGGGAGGAGGGTGAAGGAGGAGGAGGAGGGGGAGGAGGGAGGGGGAGGAGGAGGGAGAAGGAGGAGGAGGGAGGAGGGAGGAGGAGAACGTAGGTGGGGGAGGATGAGAAGGGAGGAGGGAGAGGGAGGAGGAGGGAGGAGGAGGAGAGAGGAGGAGGGAGGAGGTGGAGGGAGAAGGAGGAGGGAGGAAGAGGTAGAAGGAGGAGGGAGAAGGAGGGAGGAGGAGACAGGAGGAATAGGAGGGAGGAGGAGGGATTAGGAAGAGGAGGGAGGAGTAGGGTGGAGGAGGAGGGGGAGGAGGAGGGAGGAGGAAGAGGGAGAAGGAGGGAGGAGGAGAGAGGAGGAGGAGGAGGAGGAGAAGGGAGTAGGAGGAGGGAGAGGGAGGAGGAGGGAGGAGGAGGAGAGAGTAGGCGGAGGGAGGAGGCGGAGGGAGCAGGAAGAGGGAGGAAGAGGGAGGAGGAAGAGGGAGAAGGAGGGGGGAGAAGGAGGAGGGAGGAGGAAGGAGGAGTAGAGAGTGGGAGGAGGGAGGAGGCGGAGGGAGGAAGAGGGAGGAGGAAGAGGGAGAAGGGAGGAGGAGGGAGGAGGTAGTAGGATGATTGATTGCCATCCCACCAGGTTAATATGTTATCGCGGACCTCAGAGAGAAGTGTCTATGTAGAAGACCATTTCCTGGACGTACGTATTTTGGGAGGGGGAGGAGGGAGGAGGGAGGAGGAGGAAGAAGAAAAAAACCTACGACAGTTGGCATCTCTGGAATGAAAGGAAGGCGTGTAGAAAATTTCATCTCAATCGGATGGGCCGTTCGCGAGCGTATAAAGGACATACATACATACATACATACAGAGATACGCACATCCTAATTTATATATAAGAAGATACTAGCTGACACGGCCCGGCTTCGCCCAGACTCTGGTGGGGAGCATCTCATTTAATTCATATAAGTAGTCATATAAGCTCCCGTTCCCGACTGTCTGTCTGTCTGTCTGTCTATCTATCTGTCTGTCTGTCTGTCTGTCTGTCTGACCCGGCCCAGCCCATGGTGGAGAGCATCTCATTTAAATCATATAAGTAGTCATATAAGATCCCGTTCCCGACTATCTGTATGTCTGTCTGTCTTGGGTAAATGGAGGAGGGAGGAGGAAGAGGGAGGTGGAGGAGGGAAGAGGAGGGAGGAGGAGGGAGGAGGAGACAGGAGGAATAGGAGGGAGGAGGATGGATTAGGAAGAGGAGGGAGGAGTAGGGTGGAGGAGGAGGGGGAGGAGGAGGGAGGAGGAAGAGGGAGAAGGAGGGAGGAGGAGATCGCAGGAGGAGGAGGAGGAGGAGAGGGAGGAGGAGGAGGGAGGAGGAGGGAGGAGGAGGAGAGAGTAGGCGGAGGGAGGAGGCGGAGGGAGCAGGAAGAGGGAGGAAGAGGGAGGAGGAGGAGGGAGGAGAAGGAGGAGGGAGGAGTAGAGAGTGGGAGGAGGGAGGAGGCGGAGGGAGGAAGAGGGAGGAGGAAGAGGGAGAAGGAGGAGGGAGGAGAAGGGGGGAAGAGGATGAGAGGGAGGAGGAGGAAGAGGGAGGAGGAGGAATGTGAAGGGAGGAGGAGGGAGGAGGTAGAGGGAGGAGGAGGGAGGAGGATAGAGGAGGAGGAGGGATGAGGAGGAAGAGGGAGGAGGAGGAATGTGAAGGGAGGAGGAGGGAGGAGGTAGAGAGAGGAGGAGGAGGGAGGAGGAGAATGGAGGAGAGGGATGAGGAGGAGAGGGAGGAGGAGGGGGAGGAGGGGGAGGAGGAGGGAGGAAGAAGGAGGAGGGAGGAAGACGGATGAGGGGGAGGAGGGAGGGGGAGGAGGGAGGGGGAGGAGGGGGAGGAGAAGGGAGGAGGAGGAGGGAGCAGGAGGAAGGAGGAGGGAGGAGGAGGAGGACGAGGGAGGAGGAGGAGGAGGAAGAGAGAGGAGGGAGGAGGAAGAGAGAGGAGGGAGGAGGAGGGAGGAAGAGATAGGCGGAGAGAGGAGGAGGGAGGAGGAGGAGTAGGGATGAATAGGAGGGAGGAGAAGGGAGGAGGAGGGATTAAGAGAAAGAGGGGGGAAAGGGGAGAAGGAGGAGGGAGGAGGGAGGAGGAGGAGGAAGAGGGATGAGGAGGGAGGAGGGAGGATGAGGAGGAGGGAGGAGGAGGAGGGAGGATGGTGAAGGAGGAGGAGGAGGAGGGAGGGTGAAGGAGGAGGAGGGGGAGGAGGGAGGGGAGGAGGAGGGAGAAGGAGGAGGAGGGAGGAGGGAGGAGGAGAACGTAGGTGGGGGAGGATGAGAAGGGAGGAGGGAGAGGGAGGAGGAGGGAGGAGGAGGAGAGAGGAGGAGGGAGGAGGTGGAGGGAGAAGGAGGAGGGAGGAAGAGGTAGAAGGAGGAGGGAGAAGGAGGGAGGAGGAGACAGGAGGAATAGGAGGGAGGAGGAGGGATTAGGAAGAGGAGGGAGGAGTAGGGTGGAGGAGGAGGGGGAGGAGGAGGGAGGAGGAAGAGGGAGAAGGAGGGAGGAGGAGAGAGGATGAGGAGGAGGAGGAGAAGGGAGTAGGAGGAGGGAGAGGGAGGAGGAGGGAGGAGGAGGAGAGAGTAGGCGGAGGGAGGAGGCGGAGGGAGCAGGAAGAGGGAGGAAGAGGGAGGAGGAAGAGGGAGAAGGAGGGAGGAGAAGGAGGAGGGAGGAGGAGTAGAGAGTGGGAGGAGGGAGGAGGCGGAGGTAGGAAGAGGGAGGAGGAAGAGGGAGAAGGGAGGAGGAGGGAGGAGGTAGTAGGATGATTGATTGCCATCCCACCAGGTTAATATGTTATCGCGGACCTCAGAGAGAAGTGTCTATGTAGAAGACCATTTCCTGGACGTACGTATTTTGGGAGGGGGAGGAGGGAGGAAGGAGGAGGAGGAAAAAGAAAAAAAAACTACGACAGTTGGCATCTCTGGAATGAAAGGAAGGCGTGTAGAAAATTTCATCTCAATCGGATGGGCCGTTCGCGAGCGTATAAAGGACATACATACAGAGATACGCACATCCTAATTTATATATAAGATACTAGCTGACCCTGCCCGGCTTCGCCCAGACCCTGGTGGGGAGCATCTCATTTAATTCATATAAGTAGTCATATAAGTTCCCGTTCCCGTTACCGACTATCTGTCTGTCTGTCTGTCTGTCTGTCTGTCTGACCCGGCCGACATCGCCCAGCTCCTGGTGTGAAGCATTTCATTTAATTTATATAAGTAGTCATATAAGTTCTCGTTCCCGATGTTATCGCGGACCTCAGAGAGAAGTGTCTATGTAGAAGACCATTTCCTGGACGTACGTATTTTGGGAGGGGGAGGAGGGAGGAGGGAGGAGGAGGAAGAAGAAAAAAAAACTACGACAGTTGGCATCTCTGGAATGAAAGGAAGGCATGTAGAAAATTTCATCTCAATCGGATGGGCCGTTCGCGAGCGTATAAAGGACATACGGAGATACATAAATACATACAGAGATACGCTCCTTTTTTATATATAAGATACTAGCTGACCCTGCCCGGCTTCGCCCAGACCCTGGTGGGGAGCATCTCATTTAATTCATATAAGTAGTCATATAAGTTCCCGTTCCCGTTACCGACTATCTGTCTGTCTGTCTGTCTGTCTGTCTGTCTGACCCGGCCCGACATCGCCCAGCTCCTGGTGTGAAGCATCTCATTTAATTTATATAAGTAGTCATATAAGTTCTCGTTCCCGATGTTATCGCGGACCTCAGAGAGAAGTGTCTATGTAGAAGACCATTTCCTGGACGTACGTATTTTGGGAGGGGGAGGAGGGAGGAGGGAGGAGGAGGAAGAAGAAAAAAAAACTACGACAGTTGGCATCTCTGGAATGAAAGGAAGGCGTGTAGAAAATTTCATCTCAATCGGATGGGCCGTTCGCGAGCGTATAAAGGACATACGGAGATACATAAATACATACAGAGATACGCTCCTTTTTTATATATAAGATATATATATATATATATATATATATATATATATATATATATATATATATATATATATATATATATATATATATATATATATATATATATATATATACACACTAGCTGACCCGGCCCGGCCTCGCCCAGGTCCTGGTGGGGAAAATCTCGTTTAATTCATATAAGTAGTCATATAAGCTCCCGTTCCCGTTCCCGACTATCTGTCTGTCTGTCTGTCTGTCTGTCTGTCTGTCTATCTATCTATCTATCTATCTGTCTGTCTGTCTGTCTGTCTGTCTGTCTGTCTGTCTGTCTGACCCGTACCGGCTTCGCCCATGCCCTGGTGGGGAGCATCGCATTTAATTCATATAAGTAGTCATATAAGCCCCCGTTCCCGACTATCTGTCTGTCTGTCTGTCTGTCTGTCTGTCTGTATGTCTGTCTGTCTGTCTGTCTGTCTGTCTGTCTGTCTGTCTGTCTGACCCGGCCCGGCTTCGCCCAGGCCCTGGTGGGGAGCATCGCATTTAATTCATATAAGTAGTCATATAAATTCCCGTTCTCGACTATCTGTCTGTCTGTCTGTCTGTCTGTCTGTCTGTCTGTCTGTCTGTCTGTCTGATTGTCTGTCTGTCTGTCTGTCTGTCTGCTTATCTGTCTGTCTGTCTGCTTGTCTGTCCCTCCCTCTCTGTCTGTCTGTCTGTCTGCCTGCCTGCCTGTCTGTCTCATCATTTATTGGTTGTAGTTAGAACAACCTTAGATAAACGAAGACCAACTTACAAAAAGCATTAGAAAGAGCACTTGAAAGATCTTTACATCTTCTCCCAACAATTAACAGCAGCAAAAGAAGAAAAAGGAGGAGTAGGAGGAGGGAGGAGGAAGAGGGAAGTGAAGGAGGGAGGAGGAGGAAGGAGGAAGAGGGAGGCGGAGGGAGGTGGAGTAGGGAGTAGGAGTAGGAGACAAGAGGAGGAGGGAGGAGTAGGAGGGAGGAGGAGGGATTAGGAGGAGGAGGGAGGAGAGGGAGGGAGGAGGGGAGGGAGGAGGAGGAGGGAAGTAGGAGAAGGAAGGAAGGAGGAGGAGGTAGGAGGAGGGAAGAGGAGGAGGAAGAGGGAGGAGGAGGGAGTAGGAGGGAGGAGAAGGAGGGAGGAGGAGGGAGGAGGAGGATGGAGGAAGAGGAGAGAGGAGGAGGGGGAGGAGGAGAGGAAGAGGGAGGAGGAGGAAGAGGGAAGAGGAGGGAAAAGGAGGAGGAGGGAGAAGGAGGGACAAGGAGGGACAAGGAAGGGGAGGACGAGGGAAAGGAGGTGGGAGGAGGAGGAGGAGGAGAAAGAAGAGGAGGAGATGAGGAGAGAGAGGGAGGAGGAGGGAGAGGGAGGAAGAGGAGAGAGGAGGAGGAGGGAGGATTAGGGAGGAGAAGGAGGAGGAGGGGGAGGAGGAAGAGGGAGGAGGAGGAGGAGGGAGGAGGAGTGAGGAAGAGGGAGGAGGAAGAGGGAGGAGGAGGGAAGAGGGAGGAGGTAGTAGGAGGAGGAGGGAGGAGGAGAAGGAAGGAGGAGGGAGGAGGAGATGGAGGAGGAGGGAGGAGGAGGTGGAGGACGAGGGAAAGGAGGTGGGAGGAGGAGGAGAAAGAAGAGGAGGAGATGAGGAGAGAGAGGGAGGAGGAGGGAGAGGGAGGAAGAGGAGAGAGGAGGAGGAGGAAGGATTAGGGAGGAGAAGGAGGGGGAGGGGGAGGAGGAAGAGGGAGGAGGAGGGAGAAGGAGTGAGGAAGAGGGAGGAGGAAGAGGGAGGAGGAGGGAAGAGGAAGGAGGTAGAAGGAGGAGGAGGGAGGAGGAGAAGGGAGGAGGAGGGAGGAGGAGATGGAGGAGGAGGGAGGAGGAGGGGGATAAGGGAGCAGGAGGGGGATAAGGAAGGAGAAGGGAGGCGGAGGGAGGAGGAGGAGTGATGAGGGGGAGGAGGAGGGAGGAGGAGGAGAGAGGAGGAGGAGGGCGGAAGAGGAGAAGGGAGAGGAGGAAGGAGGAGGAGGAGGGAGGAGGAGGGGGGAGGAGGGAGGAGGAGGGAGGAGGAGGGAGGACGAGGAAGAGGGAGGAAGAGGAAGAGGGAGGAGGACGGAGGAGGAGGGAGAGTTAGGAAGGGGATGGGAGGAGGAAGAGCATAGGAGGAGGAGGAGAGAGGAGGAGGAAGAGGGGAGGAGGATTATAACGCATATGCCTGTAGATAACTGCAGCGAAAGGGTCCACCTATTTGAGAAATATGCAACAATTTTACATATATAGCAATGCTATTAGAAGTTATGTCCCCTCGCTATATATACATTATAATGTAAATTGAAATATTAAATAATATTAAGTAAATAACCGTTTTTACACTAACAAACTATGACAGTTGACAGCGCGGGAATGATAGGAAGACGTGTAGAAAATTTCATCTCAATCGGATGGCCCGTTCGCGAACGCATAAAGGACATACATACAGACAGACATACATACAGACAGACAGACGGAGATTGCCTTATATATATATATATATATATATATATATATATATATATATATATATATATATATATATATATATATATATATATATATATATATATATATATATATATGTATATATATATAAGCAATTATCTCAATAAACAATAGTATAATAAACATTTTCCTAACTATGGTACTGTACACTCAACCAATCAATCATGTGCCATGCTGGAAAGCGTGGGCTGTCATGATTCGCTATTTCACTCGATCACCAGAGTCGTTGATCAGCTCAGTGTTCCTTTCTAGACCATGCCATGTGGTCAAGCCATCCAGGTATTTACTTCTCGGTCTTCCCCTTGGTCTGTTCCCTTCGATCTTGCCAGTTGTCACCAAGTTCTCCAATTCATTTATTCTCATAACATGTCCAAAATATTTTGAATGTCTACGTCTAATTTATCTAATCAATTTACACTACCGTAGCTAATTATAATTGCCATGCCAAAAAATAGTTTCAGTGAGTCATGTTTTATTAGTTCTTGCAAATTTTCCATAGTGCACATTGTTTCTGATGATGTTTTAATCCAAGATTAGCTTCATAAGTTACGTTAGTAATCAGTCAACTTCAGCATTACCTGGCTGTTTGTGTTTCCTGGGTAAGTTTACGTTCAGTAGTTTACGATTGTTTTCTGAACGACAGGCACACATAGTCAAACCATTGTAGGGAAGCCAACGCAAGGCGGCTGCTGCCAAATGCTGCGTCTGTGCTTCGAACGCGGTATGCTGGATTATGAATTGCATTCTTATTCGTAACCCCTTTGCCACAGAGCCGGCATAAGTGATATATGAATGAAACAATATATGAGAGCAGGGAGATAAGGTCAAAATGTCAGAATGGCCTGCGTGCCCAATTCTTAACCATTTAAAAATAAAGCTCGTTCGTTCGTTCGACTACATTATTTGCAGTGTTGTGTTTTATAAATCGCAGCTGTGATAAACAGGCTCGCAAAACAGACTGGAGCAGATGTCTTATTGAAGGCTGGTGGGTAGGCGATTGGCGGAGGCAGAGGCCTTATTGAAGGCTGGTGGGTAGGTGATTGGCGGAGGGTCGGAGCCTTGGAGTAAGGCGTTAGGCTCTAGAAGGCAAAACAACTGTTTCTTATCTCATTGAAGGTGACGGTTGAGGGACAACAGTTCAAGGACAAAAGTTCAAGTTCAGCAGTTCAAGGTCAAGTTTTCGCAGAAACGTGATGTCAGATTTCATTTTTCATGTGACGTCATTTCAACCATCTTGCACCATCTTACGTCTCACACGCTCGGTGTGTGACTTATCTGCAATAATTTTCTCCTTTGTCTTTATTCCATTTCTGATGTTTGCCCTCCATCCAACACGTTCAGCGGCGACTTGCTCCCAATGTGCATTATCTATGACTGTATCAATCATGCCCCGCTTACACACATCTTTGTATCGTAGTAGAGGCTGACCCTGAGATCTCTTACCCATCTGCAATTCACCAAAAAAAAAAAGATGTCCTTTGGCATTCTACCATCATCCATCCTCCTAAGATGTCATATCCATCTAAGTCTACGAAGACTGAGCATGGAAAAAAGCGTCACACAACCTGATCTTTCCAATACTTCAGTATTTGTGATTTTGTCTTGCCACTTAATACCAAGAATTCTTCGCAGACACCGCATATGAAAGCTGTTTAAACGTTTCTCTTGGTGTGAGTAAGTTGTCCAGGTTTCACTGCCATAAAGAAGAGTACTAAGGACACAGGCTTGATAGACAAGGACTTTTGTTTTGGCAGTAAGCTTCCTGTTCTCCCAGACTCTTTTTCTTAACCTGTTCATTGTTGTTGCTGCCTTACCAATCCGGATGTTGATTTCCTGATCTAGGGATAATTTGCTATTTACTATTGATCCTAGATATGTAAAATGGTCTACCATCTCTAGTTCGGCGTCGTCAATAAAGATTCATGGTACCCCATGTGCACCTTGTGACATAATCTGTGTCTTCTTTTTGCTAATTGTTAAACCAAATTCGGAACAAGCATTGGAGAATGCAGATAATAGACATTGTAATTCTTCCTAGGAGTGGGTCGTAACGGCAGCATCATCTGCAAAAAGCAACTCTCTGATCAGTATCCTCCTAATTTTGGTCTTGGCCTTCAATCTCTGAGCATTGTAGAGGCCGCCATCTGAGTGTGAGTGAATGTATATACCACAATCCTGATCACGAAAGGCATATTTCAGTAGAAGTGAAAAGTATATTCCAAAGAGGGTTGGAGCTAGTATACAACCTTGCTTAACTCCACTCTTGATTTCAAACTCTTCAGAAGTTGCACCATCGAACTCTATTATACCCTTCATGCCTGTATGGAACGATTCCACATTGAACAGAAGAGTTGGTGGGCAGCCAATCTTCTTTAGTGCCTTGAACAGACCCTCACGACTGACGAAATAAAATGCCTTTGTGAAGTCGATGAAAGCAATAAACAGTGGTTGATTCTGTTCACGGCATTTTTCTTGCATTTGTCGCAATGAGAATATCATATAAATGGTAGACCGGTTCTGTCGAAAGCCACAATGTGATTCGGGGTAGACTTGATCTCCTAGGACTTGAAGTTTTCGCAGAAGAATTCTGGCAAATACTTTTCCAACAATACACATAAGTGAGATACCCCTATAGTTGTTGCAGTCGATCCGATCGTCCTTGTTCTTGTACAGTGTTATGATGCTTGACGTCATTCGCACTGCGAGCGCTAACAAGTCACGTCGCCTTATTCTGTCAAGAAGCCTGATACGCTGGAAAATGTCACGTTGAAAGTCCAACAACAAGAAAGACGCGGTTATCAAGAAGTGCAGCGTGGGAACCGACAACAAGAAGAAGAACGTGGAGAGCCTACCTTCTAGCTACATCAAAGAGCCGTATACTACAGCTATTACTGAAGCTACCACGAGGGAGAAGATCGACGGCCCAACACAGTCAAGAACCAATACAGCAGAGAAGGACATCAGAGTCGCAGTCCGATGGGATGTCAAGCGGATTCCTGTGGAGCTGACAGATGAAGAAATCCTGAAGCAGCTACGTGAAGAGAATTGTCACATCCGATTCTTGAAGGCGGAGCGGCTCCTCACCTACTCCAAGATATCTACAACCTTGGCAGTAGTGACGTCGGAGGGCAGCAAAATGCCGATTACGGTATCAATCAGCAAGAAACTCAACAGCCAGAGAGATTCATCCCAAGAGTCAAACAATGTTCAAGATGCCAGAGGAGCAGAGCAACATGTCGCAGTAACACGGAAATCTGTCGATACTGCGCCGATTACCACGCCTTCAAGGAGTGTCCGCTGGCCAAGCTGGACACGGACTTCCGAGCTCCTAACAACAGAAGAAAGTGCGCCAACTGCCTGGGCAAGCATGGAGCAAGATACTTGGGCTGTCCTTACCTGCAACGACACAGAGACGTCTTGAAAATAGCCATCACCACAAGGACACCATACAACGAAGCAATGCGGAGGTGCGAGACAGCCACGGGTTGCTCATAAGCGGAAAGAGAACAACTGCAAAGCCAAATAGACGAGCTAAAGAAGCAAATCAAGCTACTCCTAACACAATCACAAACCAGCGACAATGAAAAACTGCTTGCTGAAATGAAGGAGATACAGCAAAACATCAAACAAGAGATGGGGCGCATGGCCGAGATGAAGAAGGAGAACGAAGAAACCCTACAAATGATCAAGACCGAAAGAGAATTGCGTAGAGCTGAAATGGAACTCTTCCAAAACAAACCAACAGAAACCAAACAAGAACTAGCAGAGAAACCACAAGATGAAAACCAAGAGACCGAGCCTTAACCACAAGCAGCCCAACTGCGACACCCGAGGCAGACAAAGGGAAACCAATATCTCGCCAGACATCCGAAGAAAACCGAGAAGGGCACTCGGATGACGGCACGGAGAGACCACGGAAACTTACCTTGGAGGAGCTACTGGAAGGTGCAAGAGTGGAGGAACTCAGGCACAAGAAATTCAAAAGGTGTTGGGATGAAAGAGAAAAGAAGAAACCCAAGAAACTCAGGAGACCGGTAGACTACCCAGATGTATGGTATGAACCTGAGTATGACCCTGACCACTCGTACTACATAGAAGACGGAGAGAGAATACTATGGCTGAGCACGGAGGAAAAAATCGAAAGGCAGCAGAAACTCAAACTTGAAAGTGAAAACAGGTGCCAGGAGGAAAATGGAAACATCGAAAAGCTCCTACAGAAACTACACAAAAATGGAGACAAAAAGACCAAATAGAAAGTCCTTATAAGGACTGTACCCAGACGAGCCAGAAGCCTACACCAACAAAGAGAACCACAAGAGCAGACGAGCACAAAGGATAGCCGCCGACCGATCCCCCGGCTTACGATGCATGGAGTGGGATAACGAAAAGTCCTTATAAGGACTGCAGCCAGTCAAGCCAGACGAGCCAGGAGCCTACACCAACAAAGAAAACCACAAGAACAGACGAGCACAAAGGATAACCGCCGACAGATCCCCCAGCTGACGTCACAGACACAAACGATACATAACCAGTCCGAGATAGGACTCACAAGACAAGAATTAGGGTGAATAAACCCACATAAACCACGGACTTCAAATATAACCACAGCTGATGAAGCAGGTTGAATGAGGCCGAATTTGGAATTTTTGTTTTTGAAAATTGGAATTGGAATTGGAATGATGCTTGAATCTTTGAAATCCCGTAGGACTTGTCCTTCTCGCCAGCATAGCTCTATTAGGTGGTGGATGTGTAGAGTGAGTGTGTCTTGCTCACTCCTGATAACCTCTATTGGAATCCCATCCTTACCTGGAGCCTTGCCAAATGTAAGTTCATTTATAGCACACTTAACTTCTGTTATGATGGGAAGTGTGTCCAGGTGGTCAAGAGTTGGCAGGGCGTCTATGACGTTGAGGGCATCATCCGCTAGTTTGGTATAATTTGAGTAAAGCTAGAAAAAGTGCTCTACCCATGTGTCCATCTGCTGTTTCTTATCAATTATGATTTCTCCAGTCAACGTTTTCAATGGTGCACTTCTTTTGATCATTGGGCCACAGGCTTTCTTTATTCCTTCATACATGCTTCTGATGTTTCCCTATCACTTGCGATTTGAATGGACTCACATAACTTGATCCAATAATCATTTGTGCACTGCCTGGCAGCCTTTTGCACACCCTTCCTAGCTTGCTTTAGCTCACTCAGAGTGTTACGCGTTGGTCTTTCCTTGTTTCTTAAGAAAGCTATCTTCTTCTTATCAATCAAGGGCTGCAGAGTCTCGCTGTTTGCCGCAAACCAGTCCTGCCTCTGATGATCCACAGTGCCGTAGGGGTTTCCTTAAGTTGATCCCATTTTTCATTTACTGTACAATTTTCTGGTGTATCAGTGAAAGCGTCTTCAAGTTGCTGTTGAAACTGAAAGCACTTTTCAGGATCGTGAGTGTTAATAATATTAATCCTGGGGCTAGATTTGTGTTTAGCTGTGTAGATTCTCTTTAGTCTCAGTCTAACCCTAGCAACAACCAAAGAATGATCCGTATTACAGTCAGCACTGTGGTAACTACGAGTCAATGATGTATGGTTCAGATGTTGTCTCCGTGTGATGATGAAGTCCAGCTGGTGCCAATGGCCGGATCTTGGATGTTTCCATATGACCTTATGCAGCTCTTTTGTTTTAAAAAGGAATTTGTAATATTTCTGGTTATTGGTTATTTCTGGTGCCATGCTCCAGCAGCCTTTTTATTTTCCAAGGCACACTGGCCATGAACTCGATCCTTGCCCACACGAGCATTGAAGTCACCGAGCATATAAATGTAGTCAGATTTTGGAACTGCCTTGATCACGGAGCCTAACTTCTCATAGAACGAATCCTTCACACCATCGAGTGTCGGTGCATATGCAGTAATAATGGTAGCAGAACCACAAGAGATTGTCAAGCGCAGGGATAATAGTCTTTCATGTTCTCCTGCTGGAATTTCAATCATTCACAATAGCGAATTCTTCACTGCAAAGCCCAAACCGTGTTGCCTTTTTTTAACTGCACTCTACCCTTACAAAAAAAAGATGTAATTGTTTTCCCTGAGCGACCCTTCCTTAGCGAGGCGAGTCTCCTGCAGGCCAGCAATATCAATGTTAAGACGATTGAGTTCAGCATCAATCACAGCCGTTTTTCTCACATCGTCAATATTGGTCAAGTCAGTGGAAAATCCTGGACACATGGTTCTCACGTTCCAGGTTGCAAGCCGTAGCTTGATGTTTCTATTTTCTTTTTATTAGTAGCTGGTGCATTGGTTTCACAGCCTGCGATTCAGATTTTGTCCTAGCCACAAGCACCCATTGAAGCAGGCAGCTGTGGCGGATCATCATCCAACTGGCTGGGGGCTGCCCAGCTTGAGGCGGGCGGTAGCTGATCAGTGACACCTGTAGTTGTCTCCCACCGTCAGAGGCAACGCGTGGCGTTCCATGTCTACGCCAATTGTCAGGGACTGATAACCCGTAACAGCTGCCTGTCGCTTTGATTCCGAGATCGGTTAAGACCATTGATGGAGTTATTGTCTCTCTACAGCACAAAGCCTGGGCTAAAATATAGAGATCATGTGTTGCCAATGCAGCATGATCCCTCTTTCTGCCTGCCTAGTTCACTCCAGAGGAAAGGTAACACCTCCACATCTGGAACAAGACAAGCTGCAGAAGCTGCCGGATCAGCAAAGCAATGCTCTAACAGTCCGCCTGTCGGAGCTTCGATCCTAGACCAGCCGCCAACAAAGGCTTAGGGCCTGATCTGCCCTGCCATGCCATTTTGTCTTTAGGTTGCATTTCCTCGCACCAGGGTAAGGCTTGTATCTTCCCAATTACGCTCTTCCGCCCGAAGCCGTTGACACAATGTGGGATGTCGGGTTTTGTAACGCCGCCCAACGTTCGGCGCTAACAGAAAGCAGGTAGTACCGTCTACTGTTATACGGTAGCTCAGTCATATCTGACTAAGACCTGACACCCAAATATAATATATGAATAAATTATGTTACACAAATTCACAACTCACATTAATAATGTTAAGACAAGAAATTACATAACATTTACTTCTATAATAACAATTAACTATTTGGCGTCGTTTAATAGATTTGTCAATAAAATTGCAATTTATTAATTTTGATGTACTTTCTGGGTCGCTATCATTACTGCCTATGGCAGAGGTTCCCAAACCACGGCCCGCGGGCCACTTGTGGCCCGCCAGCTGTCAGAAAGTGGCATGCAAGGCCTCGTTGTTTAATAAATTTTAATAATTTAAAAATGCACTCGGAGCGCCCCGTCAGCGTGCGATAGTTTACTCTGCTCGTGGTTGTTATTCTCAGATATTATCGAATGCGCCTGTTCAGTTCGCAACGAAACGTTATGAAGTTTCCATATCCCAGGCTTGTCGACCAATCAGAGTGTGCAAAGCGCCATGTTGTCGTCTGTTACAACTGTTTAGAAGAGTCGGTAGTATTGTGTTGAAATTATATTTTTTGTTTCAAATAAAAATTTACCGTTAAAACCTATAAACATGAGTGGGGGAAATCTAAAATCACACAATGGTAAAAATTGAATTCAACAAAGATTGGATGGAGAAATTTTTGTTTATGCATAGCCGTAGTGGTAAACCATTTTGCTTAATCTGTGGATTTTATATTTCTGTTACAAAAATATTTAATCTGGAACGACACTTCACGATCACACATTCAGACATAAATGCTCAATATCCGATCAATTCGGAGTTAAGAAAAGATTTCATAGCTATAAAAGAAAGTTCTCTGACCAGGCAGCAGTCATTTTTCACCACGGCTAACGAACAGAGCAAGAGCGCTGTTGTTGCGTCGTACGAAGTCTCTCTTCTGCTGGCTCGCAAAAAGATACCGTTCACCGATGCAGAAGAAATAATCAAGAATTCCCTTAAACTTGCTAGAATGCTTGGCGATAAAAAGTGTGAAAAATAATTTGACCAGATTCCTTTGTCTAACAATACTATGGCCAAGCGAGTTGAAGAATTGGCCAACGATGTTCATCGTCAAGTAGCAGCACATATCAAAAATTGTAAATTGTTTTCATTGACAATGGATGAATCCACTGATATTTCTGACACAGCTCAGGTCACAGTTTTTGTTAGAGTAATAAACGATAATTTTGAAGTCATTGAAGTACTTCAGGGATTTGAATCGATGCATGCAACTTCCAAAAGGACTGATCTGTTTGAAATTTTAAAGTTTTGTATATAGAAAAATAACCAACGGTGCTCCGACTTTGACTGTTAAAAAGTCTGGATGTCTAGCATTATTGGAACAGTTTCTTGGCAGCACTATATTAAAATATTATTGTATCATTCACCAAGAAGCTCTGTGTGGAAAGACATTAAATCTGAAACAGGTCATGGGTGTTGTTCTGAGATGTGTGAACAAAATTCGAAGTAAGGCGCTGAACAGGTGTCAGTTTAGACAGTTTCTATCAGACTTGAACGAGGAATGTGGTGAAATACTGTTACACTGTGATGTCAGATGGCTCTCTAAAGGGAAAGTTCGGTCACGTTTCTGAGCACTGAAAGTAGTGTCTATCTGTTTCTGTCTGAAATAAATGAATTGCCTACAGAACGAGAATGTCTGCTGAATGATGACTGGCTTAATGATCTGACATTTTTGGTGGACATCACGTTTGATTTAAACTCTTTAAATGCGAGGATCCAGGGGAAAAAAAAACTATTCACAAATTTGTGCGACGACGTTCTTTCATTTTAAATGAGACTACGACTGTTTATCGGACAGCTGACTGAAGAGACAACGCTTGCTGTGGAAAATAAATGTGACTCGTTACAGTACAAAGTAAAAGTTGAAAGTCTTCTGGATATCTTTCAGTCGATATTTCAAGAGTTCACAATAGAGGAGGATAATATTGCCCTCTTCATAAATCCGTTCGTATTTCCTGACGCCAAGCTCTGTCAATTACAGCTAAACCTTCAGTACGAAGTAATTGATTTGAAATGCAATTCTGCACTGAGATGTAAATTTCTATACCTGCCTGCTTCACCTTCAGCTGATTATTTTATTTTATTCTGGCGACTATTGCCTGTCGAACAATTTGAACACTTGCGTTCATTCGCCCAGAGATACATTTGTTGTTTTGGTTCGACTTACAGATGCGAGCAGTTATTTTCCGAAATTACCGTTAACAAAAAAAATCAAGCAACGTTACAGACTCACCGACAGTAACCTAGCTGCGCTTATGACTTTGGGCACCACAGATTTGTGCCCAGGCATTGGTAAGCTGGCATCTGAACTTAAGTAACTGATTATGAAGAATAGTTACAATTGTAAATAAATTACATTAATAGCGATTTTCCGGGCCGCGTCCTTCGGTTCACGAGTCAAATTGTTCGGAGACTTTTGTGGGTCGTCGCTAGAGTTACGGAGTTCGTGCTTTGTGCGACGCTTTCCGCGCTGCGGAAAGAGACCGGGCCATATGGGATAAAACCCGGTGCAATGAAGTCGACCCTGTCGACTTTTAAGCGACTTTTCTTGTTTTGTTTTAAAAAGCGATTTTCGAAACTGATTTAAAACTTATTCTTAAATGAAATTTTGATTTTAAACCAAAAAATGACCGCAGTGCAGTATTGACACTGACTGCCTTTAAAGTTTTAGAATTTTGTTGACGAAAGTTAAGAAAGGAAAGAATGATATTGCGCGACTTTTATAATAATGTGGTCCGCTTAACTACCGAAAATTGTAGATTTGGCCCTCTGCTTGAAAAACTTGGGAACCATAGGCCTATGGTAACTGGCGATCGTGGACTGGGTGGGGGGGGGGGGGTGTTTGGGGGGAGGGGGTGATTAGGAGGAGGGTGTCTTGAGCCTGAGATTTAACTAATTCAGCAGTGCCGAATGATAATATATCGTCTCATGTGACCTCCCATAAAGGCTGGGGTTGTGTGCAATGCCCTGTAAAAATAACCTGTAAAACCTGTAAAAATAAGACAACCAATATTTGTATTAAACACATTCAATACAGAATTCTTCGTGACGCACAGTTAGAGAAATATTAAATACGAACAGAAGTGAGACAGATATGTCTCTTGTCGCTTATATTATACTGGCACTGGATGGTGACGACAACAATAACTATCACGAAAAATACCAGGGGGGCTTCAAATGAAAACGTTAAATGCTTTTTTGTTTTGTGTGTGTGAATACATTCTGAAAAAAAAAACAACACAACATTAAGAACAGATGTATCATTTTTCGATGTAGTCGCCATTGCTTTCAGTGCAAGTCCTCCAGTTCCGATAAAGTGCTTCGATTCTTGTACTTCTTACTCCACTGATACACTTGCTGGACTGACAGGCATGCATCACCATACTATACCTTCATTCACCGATGAATTTCTATACGTTTCGTCCCCTCACTGATAAAAAATCGGATAAGAGAACGCTGCTCCTCTTTGGCGCATGTGAAAAGTGGGGCGGCCACCTTTAAACTGTACTTATGACGTCAAGGTGTTCGTCTTCACCGTGATGTCACATGCTGAACACTCTTGACATCCTTAACAGCAATACTGGCAGGTGACAAGACAATAGCATGGTTTTTGTAATTTCTATCATACTTTTAAGGTTTTCATTTGAAGGCCACCCCAGCTTGATGATCTGGACGTCACTGATGAAACTGTCTACATGTCGCACACACGATGTCAGATGGAAGGTCAATAAAATACAGGGGTGATGGGGGTGAGAGTGGTCGCAACAACCAGGTCTGAACATTCTGGTGGGAAAGGCTAAATAAGAGCATTATAAACAAATGATAACCCGATCTGCCTTTGTGAAACTTCACTTCCGGAGATAGAATTATACACTTATTTAGGTGAACTCAAGCGTAGCAACATACACGTGCTACTATTTCTAATTATTACTATTTCTATTACTAATATTACTGATGTTTACGTGTGGGTTAGCTTTCCCTATTACCAGTGTCCCTCGCCATCAGGCGAACCCACTCCAATTTCTGAAGTACTTGTAATTTACGTCCCCGAGTCAAGGACAAAAAGTCAACAGTTTAGTCCAACTGAAAGGTGTAGGAGTTAAACCCGCTAACTTGGTATCAGCACACCGGATGTTTAATAACGTGGGCTCTTATCCATTCGGCCCTGCTGACCGCCATGACACAATATGGATATGAATACAACCAACACGGAAGTAATGCAGGTTAGCGGTTCTCATGGTCCACTAAATGTACTGATAGATAGTACACATCTGTAACAATATAACGGATTTAAATATCTAGCAAGTATGATTAAATGGATGACAGAACAGATCAGGGAATCAAAATTAGGTGTAAAATAAAACTGCGTTTTTAAATCTACTGACACTGATACTGAAACAGAATTTATCAATGTCCTCAAAACGACAAACAATAAATAGAATATTCAAACAACCCTACGCGACGAATGTCAAACGTGGACGTCTAAATCAAACATGCGAGATTAGATGCTTGAGTGGAACTGCCGACTTAACTATCCGAGGCCGAGTAAGACATGATGTCATCAGACAGACAGTGGGATCAACACCCTGTGCCACACTTATTGAATGTCAGAAGACCAAATGATTGGGCCACCTCCCTAGAGTGCACTACCATCTACTACCAGCACTGGCACTACACAAAGAAGATATGATACACGAGCAAGACAGCACTCGAGAAGAAACAAGATTAACGACATCAAAGACAGTAGTGTACAATCACACGACATGACACTATTCAGTGCCACTCACCAGACATCGGAACACCAGTTATTCCTTCTCACGATGTTTGAAGCTGTAGAAGAAGATGATGATGATGATGATAATGATCAAACTTAGAAGCAATGGCAAACTACTGAACGTAAGCTTGACCAGAAATTACGAACAGTCAAACATGCTGGGGTTGACTGCTACGTTCTGTAAAGGGTATGCAGCTACTTTAACGTTTAATCAGTACTACTGTATGGATCAGAAACACAAAGAACGGCCAGTAATTGGCGCCTGCACAACATAGTCGGACTCACGTGACAGAATCACTCATGATTATACAAAGATCTAAACATATTCCAACAAGTCACGAGGTTGGGTAAACACGCTGGCACAGCAGGACATTCATTGAGAAAACAGGCTAACAGACTAACTAAAAAGTGCTTTCTCTTGAACCACATCACAAAAGAATAGTTGAGTTGTTGAGTCGAGTTGAGCTGAGCTAAGAACTGACATCACTGTACTCAGGACATTCCCATACTCGCTCCGTCCCCTCGTTCAACAGCCAGCGAAGAGTCATACTACTAATCGTTCCCGCAGCTATCTGATTAAAAGTTCTCCTGGTCTTCTCTCTCAGTTTTGAGACTCTACCAGAACCCCTGCCGATCCCCCTCAATCGCATCTTTTCCACATACGGGCTCTCAATCTGTTCCTCTACCTTCTCCATCTGGTCCCACAGGCGCACGACCACCTCTTCCTTTTCCATAGGTAATCTACCAACCTGTTCATTCCCCGTACTCCCTCATGGCCAGGGCAACAAATCCATATACTTCTCACACTCTGTGACCTCTGAAGCGAGGTGAGCCATTCCACACGAAACATTCCTTTCTCCACCTTACTAAGCATACTCCTTGAGTCCGCGATGAAGACGATCTGTGTCACAGTGGTCTCCTCTAGTCAACGGAATGTCGCTGTGACTGCTTCCACTTCAATTCTCATGCTGGATGTCGTAGCCTTATATCCCAGCCTCTCCTTTTTCAAGAATCGTCAGTTAGCCTTCGCAATGAAACCCCAACCACTTCGCCTGTTTTTCACCACTGACCCATCAGTATAGATCAATATGTCACCTTGATGTGTATAATGTGGATCAGTTGTTGCACCTCAAACTCTGTGCTACCCGCTGCCCAGTCTCTGCATTCACGACCCAGTGTTACTATTACACTATGACAATTGGTCCTATCTGCCGGTACTTCGACTCACTCTTTTTCCCGATTGATGATCTCTAGGTCTAGATATTTTTGCCTATGTCATCCAGGACCAGCCTCGTTTTAGTCTATGACCCTTGACCATATCCATGGTTTCATGCTGGGGGTGATCCCTATCTGCAGCAACTCTCAGGTACCATTTGGCTTGAAGGCCCTATGCATATCCGCCATAGTTGGTAGCGCCAGGATATGCCTAATGCAAATAACTGGTGTGTCCTTTGTGCACCCCCGTCAATAACATAAATTATTAACTGCTGAAAGAACCTGTAAAGCATCCTCTGCTCTACCCCGGTTGCTGCCATCACCCTTAATGCATTAAGTCCCCTAGCAGGCTTCACCACCAAAGCCTGCACATGATCTTTAAAAGACGTACATACACCTGTCAAAGGTGATACTCAACTACTTCAATCTACTCTCGCAACTAAGCGGACATCCATTCAATATAATACATGGGACATCTGCCTTCACAATTCGGTTATAAAGGGAGTACCACACACCGATGTCTTGTCTGGGTTTATAACGGCCCCTGCCTTCCTGCACCACTCCGCCACCCTGTTTACTGCCGTCTATAAGTCTGCAGCCAAACTTCCACTGTCTCTGCCCTGTCTGTAAACCAGTACATCATCTGCAAATGTCAAGATTCTACCAACACCTAATGTCTCAATGGCTGCGACTTTGCTGGTGTAGACATTAAAGAGCACTGGGGACATGGCAGATCCCAATGGCAATCCAGGTGTAATCGTACAGGGGTCAAAAGTCCAGGAACCCATGCGCAGTGCAACTTTACGCTTATGAAGGACTGTCGCAACCCATCTGTCTATTTAGGGTTGGATTGCATAAAATCCCTGGTCGAGTTAAAATAGTAACATACCCATTTAGAAATAGATTCGAATACATGACTACTGGGTCGAGAGATAAAAAGTCTAGCCATTGAGAATATCATCACCATCAAGTGCCCTGCCAGCTGGCGTAGGCGTACACGGCTCTCCACAGATATTGATCTTTGACGTTCTGGATCAACGCTGGTGATGATATTCCTCCATGCCACCGTCTCAATCCATCTAGCATCATTTCTCTTGGTCTGCTTCTGCCTCTCGTCCCCCCGATTTTTCCAGTTGTCATGATGTTCTCCAATGCCTCTCTTCTCACATGACCCAAACAAAACAAAAGTTGCCTCTTTCTTATTGTTGTATATAATGTTCTATCTAGACTCATTAGCCTCTTGCAGGCAATCGTTGTTAGTATCAATCAATCAATCATGTGCCATGCCGGTCATGATTCGCCATTTCACTCGATCACCAGAGTCGTGGATCAGCTCAGTGTTCCTGTCTCGTCCATGCCATGTGGCCAAGCCATCCATGTATTTTCCTCTCGGTCTTCCTCTTGGTCTGTTCCCCTCGATCTTGCCAGCTGTCACCAAGTTCTCCAGTCCATTTCTTCTCATAACATGTCCAAAAAATTTTGACTGTCTACGTCTAATTTCTCTAATCAATCTACGAACGTTATAATCTCATAGAAACAGACTATAAAAGCCACATATGACGTCATGTTTATATGCTGTTACGTCACCACTTTGTGACCTCCCTTTCCTGGATGCGAGGGCCAAGAACCATCATGCCACATCCCTTCGTGAATTATCAAAGTTTTTCGGCAAATATGGACCGATACGCAGAAATTTCGCAGCATGCACCGGGTAATTTGGTTGTATCAAACTCTTCCGCCGTGAGCAACGATGATCTCCAGGTACACCAGTCGTGCAGTCTCGTTAAATGTTTGCGAAACCGTAACCAAAACTCGTCGTCCTGCAATTGCAGTTGCAGAAACAACGCTGGCGGCCATTTGAAGAGTTCTAGCCCGGCTGTCGATTCAAACGTGGATCTGGAATTGCATTCTAGTGTCAGCTCGCAGGATCTGTTTACGCAAAATGGTTACGACTGTGAAATTCAAGGGCTGCAGTCAAGATCAGCAGAGGAGTGGAGATTTCGATCCAAAGTAAGATTAGATGTAAACAATGACGACGATTGTCCCGATAACTCCGATAACTGTAATAATATTGAAGTTAGCCGGTTCGTCAAACCCATTGATGTTTTTGAGTCGGAACATTTCGAGAGAACTAACATTTCTTCGGATACAATATCAGACTTAAATGATGAACAGTCAGTTATTAACGGCAACACAGAAGACGAGGAGTCAAAACCAGAAGACGACGATGGAAATGAAAACATAGATGAAGCAGGCCAAGATGACGGGGAGGGAGGCGAGCAGAAGAAGTTTTCTAAGAGCTACTGGCGCAAACAGCGGAGACTGAGACTCAAGGAAAGACTTCTCGCAGAGAAAATGCTCATGGAGAGCAACCCAGATCTGGCTGCTGAAGAGAAGGAGAGTTTAAAACCCCAGAAAGGAGTTAAATCTAAAGGTAAGTATGCCTTTCTCTTTGTAAAACAAAGGACCCTTTTTGGGCCGTGGGTATATGGTGGTAACTATATGTTTAAAGACGGGTCGGCACTGGATGGGCTGCCTTTACTTCCCATGACATTTCCTTGCATACTTTTATGCTTCGTCAATAAAACAAAATATGAGCCTCGATGGGAATTCGGACACATGACCACCTGACTGGCCGAGTGGCTAGAACGCCCTGTTCTCCTTCAGGAGACTGGGGTTCGAATCATCGGTAAGGTGTGGATTTTTTTTCAATCGGGGGCAAAAATAAAATCCTAACCTGCACAGTTCGCTGCGACTGCACTAGCCAGGCGGCCTTAATTCCTCAGGCTCAAGACCCTGCTGTCCTACACTGCAAGGTACTATAGTCAGTAGATGACATTGACAGTGACCACTGAACGGGCATGCAAGCGTGACATCTTAAATGCATTACATATGTTAAGCATGTATTCTCTATATAAACCTGAAATGCATTACATATATTAAACATGCATTCTCTTTATAAATCTGAAATGAATTACATATATTAAGCATGCATTATCTATGCATATCTGAAATGCATTATATATATTAAGCATGCGTTCTCTATGTAAATCTGAAATGCATAATATTTATTAAGCATGCATTCTCTATGTAAATCTTAAATGCATCGCACATATTAAGCATGCATTCTCTATGAAAATCTGAAATGCATTACATATATTAAGCATGCATTTTCTATGTAAATCTGAAATGCATAACATTTATTAAGTAGGCATTCTCTATGTAAACCTGACATGCATTACATATATTAAGCATGCATTCTCTTTTTAAATCTGAAATGAATTAAATATATTAAGCATGCATTATCTATGTATATCTGAAATGCATAATATTTATTAAGCATGCATTCTCTATGTAAATCTTAAATGCATCGCACATATTAAGCATGCATTCTCTATGTAAATCTGAAATGCATAACATTTATTAAGTAGGCATTCTCTAAGTAAATCTGACATGCATTACATATATTAAGCATGCATTCTCTATGTAAATCTGAAGTGTTTTAGCTGAGAATTTATTTTTTGTATCATTATTTGTATCTTCTTCTCTTCTTCCATTCACCCCAATGGAGTGTTGGGGCAGGATGTACAGATCTTGTATGTGCTTGTCTAATGCTCTTTGTAAGTTGGTATTCATTTCTCTAAGAAGTTTGTTACGATTACTCCATCTTTTTTGTGGTCTTCTCCTTGCTCTGTATCCATTATATTTCTTCAGTGTGGCGTTTTGTGGCAGACGCTACATAGGCATTCTTGTGAGATGGCCAAACCATTTAATTTTATTGTTATTTAATTAAGCAAGACCATTTTCAGACCTAGTCGTCTTCTAATTTCCTCATTCTTAATCCTATCTCTCTAGGTTACTCCCGCAGCTCTTCTAAGGCATCTCATCGATGTTGTTATGATTTTGCGCTCGTTAAATGAATATCAATCAATCATGTGCCATGCCAGAAAGCGTGGGCGGTCATGATTCGCCATTTCACTCGATCGCCAGAGTCGTGGATCAGCTCAGTGTTCCTGTCTCGTCCATGCCATGTGGCCAAGCCATCCAGGTATTTTCCTCTCGGTCTTTCTCTTGGTCTGTTCCCTTCGATCTTGCCAGCTGTCACTAAGTTCTCCAGTCCATTTCTTCTCATAACATGTCCAAAAAATTTTGACTGTCTACGTCTAATTTCTCTAATCAATCTACGATTTTCATTTGTCTCTTGTAGTACTTGGTCATTGGTTTTTCTATCTGTCCATGGTATTCTTTGCATTTTCCTCAGAAACCACATTTCTGCAGCCATCAGATGTTTTTCAGCTTGACTGCACATTGTCCAAGTTTCACATCCATACAAAAGAACAGGCTCTATGTATCCCCTCAACACTCTTTTTCTCGTTTCAATTGACATCATTTTATTGGTCAGAATGTTTTTCATCTTGCTAAAGGCTACTTTCTTCTTGTTCTAATCTCTTCAAGGCATCTGCCATCAGATGTTATGACTGTTCCGAGATAATTGAACCGATTCACTTGTTGAAGAATATCCCCATTTACTTGTATATTACATTGTGGTACTTCGTTCTTCCTAGTGACGACCATAACCTGTGTCTTCCTACAATTTAATTCCAACCCCAGCTGCTCACTGTGTACAACAACAGCGTCTACTAATTGTTGCAGATCCTGTGCATTGTCTGCAATCAATACTGTATCATCTGCATATCTAATGTTATTTTTGTTTCGTCCTCCAATGATGATTCCATTTAGGTCTTCTACATTTCTGAAAATATTTTCACTGTATAGGGAAAAAAGATAAATGAATATATGAGTCTTAATAAATGGTGAAGGACGATTTGTAAGGAAGCAGTGGCCCTACACCAGGGTGCAAGATGAGGGTAGAATATAATGCACTGGGCTTCTAGCCACAGTGGTGTTACAGCCCATTCACCTAGGAACAGTGGGACTAGCATTGTATACCTTTCTGGCCTCACGGAGAGCACTGACACCTGCAACAACTGAATATATCACCCCCTAACACCCCCTCAGACGTGTCTGTCATTGGATTGCCATGATGTTTACATGTTTACGTTCTGTGTGTGAAGTAAGGTCTGGACATGACCACCAGGGGTTAGATCCTGTCACATAATGAGTGACATATTTAATAGTTCAGCCGTCGGCTATGTGTTTTTGTTTCTGCTGTCAGTCAAAACTTCCTGTTTTGACTGTAGTGTCCCCCTGAGGTAGTCAAAGTTTACGTTTCTAGGAAGCTGGGAATTTTCTGTGTTTTATTCCGAGAGTGCCGTCTCCGTGGCAAAGGCGTTACTGATGCGGTTCGTAATTCCACTTGCTTGCACAGCTGCGACCGATTTGGCAGCAGACCGTGTCACACTGGGTGTTAACGTGTTGGTATGGGAGCTGGTAGCTCAGAAAGCATTGGCAAACTACTGAACGTAAACTTGCCAAGACAACAACAGCAGTGCTACAGCTGCAACAACAATGCAGTCCTGTAAATAGGATATGCAAAAAAAAAAGTCTGAGAGCAACAGTCTGCGTCCTAAGGGGCTTAACGCGCTTGATCTTCGGGCGCATTGTTGGCTGGGTAGGGGCATCTTTCCCTACACCGGTAAGTTGGATTTCAACGTTGACACCCGTTCAGAAAGCAATAGCAAACTACTGACTCGCCATCATCATCGTGTGCCATGCCGATAAGCGTGAGCCATTTCATCACAAGAGTCGTGGAGCAGCTCTGTGTTCTTGTCTTGACCATACCACGTGGTCAAGCCATTGAAAGAATTTACTTCTCTGCCTCCCCCTTGTTGTCTCCCCCTCAATCTTGCCAGTTGTCACCAAGTTCTCCAATTTATTTCTTCTCATTAAATCACTGACTATCAAATGTTTGCATATCCTTTACAGAACATCGCTGTCAACATCAGCATCTTTCAGCTGATTGTTGATTTCTTAGCAAGATTACGCTCAGTAGTTTGCCATTGCTTTCTGAGCAGCCGGCTCACATACCCCGTAAGTTACCGACGCGATTCGAACCACTGTTGATTCTCACTGTCGTCACGTTCTTAAAAATCACTCTACTGAACGTAAAATTACTGTGCATATAGTTGAAGGGGGCAACATATAGCCGAGATTTATACAGTTGCCAAATGCATCAAACATCACATTGTTTTGTTTGTTGGCACGCTTTGAACTCAATCATAGTCCATACACGTGCTAATAATTCTACTGCGCAGGACTGATATTTGCGTGTGGATTAGCTTTCCCTGTTATCAGTGTCCCTCGCCATCAGGTCAACCCACTCCGAATTCAGAGGTACAATAACATGCTTATTGTTGTCAAGAAGTAAACAGACCCCCATCACGGAGCAGGTCCTTAGTAGAACGAGGCTGCCATCAATGCCGCTACAATATTCTCGACCCATTGCCGGTTCCCCTGCCTCATACGTTACCATGCGCAAGGTGGCTCCAGTGCCCATAGTCGGTCCCATGACTCATCTACCAGGAACCATGCCTTCCGTCACTGGTCATCCCAAGCCACTTTGACGTGTAGTGTGGCCAGATTATTTCAGCTTCCGAAACATGATACGTGTTTTTGAGCCAGTTGTCTTCGGTGTTCACATCTTGTAGAATGTCAGTATTTGGTACTTCAATTTTAATTCACCGCAACAAAGAAGAATCCCTTCGAGCCTCATTTGCATCGGTCCGGCAATCATTTTCCGGTTTAGTGTTCGGTGAACTGCTAGACCGATCGATGGAAAATGATTGCCGGACCGATGCAAATGAGGCTCGAAGGGATTCTTCTTTGTTTGCGGTTGTTTGCAGTGAATTAAAATGGAAGTACCCAGTATTTTTCTTCTTGGTCCATGATATTCTAAGAATGTATCTGTAACACGTAAGTTCAAAAGCCTCTGCATTCTTCTTTGGTGATTGCAAAATATTCATGACGCTCATCCACATGTACGCGAGATTGTGCCACAGCAAAGATGCATATCTCAAATATGTGCCTGTGGTTTGTTTTGCTGGCTCTGTGCCATAGGGTTCTAAACACCGTTTGACAAAGACAATGGAAAAACATTCACGTAGTTCGGAGATCTTCTGAGAACGAAGTCCATTAGCTAGCGCTGGGTGTCTATATCCCAGGACGCGCCAGCTGTGGATCTTTAGGACGATTACGAATCATACGCATTTGTTCTGTCAAGGGTATACTATCCAAACACAATATCAGCGTAGTCCAACCGACATATTTGGCTCAAAATCTAAAACTTCATGTCCTTCTAATACTTAGTGGCAAATGTGGACGAAAAGTTAAAATTCATATTCCAACATAGCTATATTCATGGACTCTTGTGTGTGGGTGATAGTTCAAATGCAACCAGTGTCCACAGATGGGTATTTGATGTGAAGTTCAGCGAATTGGCTAACATTACAAACAGCGTACGACCGCACTAGAAATATTATGGGAAGCTATTTCAACTCCTTGCTAAGAAGGAACCTGTAAGAAGGAAAGATTTCTTTATCATCTTCTGAAATTAACGTTTGCTGTGCGTCCATTCCAGCATGGGTCACATGCAGGGGGGTGCGTTGCATCCGTTGTAATGCGTTGATGTCCGCTTTCTAGTCCTGTGCCACTTACTTGGGCCAACATCTTCCGACTTGGACGGTTGAGGTTTCTTTTCTGGATTCCTCCTCCCAAAGGCAGATTGCCTTCCTTGGTTAGTGGGCTCTGCCTGCAAAGATTTTCAGTTGGGATTTGTCGCCCTAACCTTTGTTCTTACAAGAAATTCCACAAGGCAGTGATGGGTTGACATACGGCGTGTCCCTCACGCAAATGGATTTCCATCCAGGGTTTATGAGCTCCATCAGCCCATTTTGTTTGCTACCTTATTTTATCATATCAAGCATAGCCTTTTGACAGGAAGTGTGTGCATTTTAGACTGGTCACAATGATTAAAAGGAAGCTTCCGTGGTTATATTTTGAGAACCATTGCGTTCTATATCACGAATTGGATCGTACACGATATGGAGAACGTGTCGATACAGTTGTTGTGTACGCCCAGGATTATCATTATACGGCATTTTAATGTCAAACTTAACATTCTAGCACAATCTTAGCACGGACACTCAACCATTTATGGCTAGAAGTGGCCTCTAGTTATATTTGTTGACTTATATTTAGCAATGTATCCTAGAGTGATTTAGTAGCAGACGTCAGACCTCTGTTCAGATACCACTGTGAAAAATGTTTCGCTGACGGATACGTTTGTGTTAGCTGGTGTATGCGATTGTGGCGCGATATATATATATATATATATATATATATATATATATATATATATATATATATATATATATATATTATTATTATTATTATTATTATTATTATTATTATTATTCAGCAATCCGAGCCATTGAGGTTCTTTGCTGCAGATACAAGCCGTCTCTATTCGTCTCTCTTGTGGACCTTCTCTTGCCAGTCGTTGATTCCAAGTGCTTGTAGATCTGTATGTATATTATCTCTCCACCATCTTCTTGGTCTACCTCGCGGTCTACGGTCATTTATTTCTTGAGTGTAAGCGAGTTTTGTTTACCTATTATCTTCCATTCTTTCTATATGCCCCAGCCACTGCAGCCTATTAGCTTTCATGATACCAGTGATTAGCGGGTACTTAAACAGATCATAAATGTCTTTGTTGCTTTTTCTTTTCCACTTTTCAATTTGTGTATCCCTAATGGGCCCAAAGATACGTCTTAAGACTTTATTCTCAAAGGTTTGTAACAAGGCTTCGTCTCCTTTAGTTGTACTCCAGGTTTCAGAGCCATACAGCACAACTGGTCTGATCAGTGTTTTGTAAATTGTGATCTTGGTGTTACGAGATAGCACATTTGATTTTAGCAGGTGTTGTAGTGCATAGTACATGCCCACGCTTTCCGGCATGGCACATGATTGATTGATTGATTGTAGTGCATAGTATATCTTATTTCCAGAGTTAATTCTAGCTTGTATTTCTTCCCTTATTATGTTGGAGCAGTTGAAGATTGTACCCAGGTATTTGTATGTTTCCGTTCTTTTAATGGTCATATTATCTATTTGTACGTGGCCAGAGTTTTTAGCCGTTCTTCTCTTGAAATTACCATATATTCTGTCTTATGTTGGTTGATAACCAGCCCCATTTGTTGAGCTTAATCCTTTAAATGAGTCAATATTTCCACTGTCTTTTTTTCATGTCCCCTATAATATCTATATCATCTGTGTAACCAAGCAGTCTGGATGTTCATCCAATAGCATATTCCTCCTTTACCTTCCTTACAACTTTCTCTAGAGCCAGATTGAAAAGGAGCAGCGATAGTGCATCACCCTGTTTCAAGCCAGATGTTATTTGGAAAGGGTCTGATTTCCTGCCTTTATATGTTACTATATTATAAGTATCTTCCATGCATAGTCTGGTCATGTTGATTAACTTCCTTGGTATTCCAAATTCCTGCATAGCATTCCACAGACTATTCCTATGGACACTATCATACGCCTTTTTAAAATCCACAAAAATGTTATGGAGGTCTCTTTTATATTCCCAATTTGTCTTGGCTATTTGTCGTAAGATAAATGTCTGATCTATTGTTGATCTGTTTTGTCTTAAACTCGCTTGGTAGTCACCTAATATGTCTTCTGAATATGGTTTTAGTCTATTTAGTAATACCGCGGATAATATATATATATAAAACTACTGAGCATAATCTTGCCAAGATATCAACATACAGCTGAAAGATGCTGATGTTGACAGCGATGTCCTGTAAAGGATATGCAAAACATATATATATATATATATATATATATATATATATATATATATATATATATATATATATATATATATATATACTAGCTGACCCGGCCCGGCTTCGCCCAGTCCTTGGTGGGGAGCATCTCATTTAATTCATATAATTAGTCATATAAGCTCCCGTTCCCGTTACCGACTATCCGTCTGTCTGTCTGTCTGTCTGTCTGTCTGTCTGTCTGTCTGTCTGTCTGACCCGGCATCGCCCAGTCCTTGGTGGGGAGCATCTCATTTAATTCATATAAGTAGTCATATAAGTTCCCGTTCCCGTTACCGACTATCTGTCTGTCTGTCTGTCTGTCTGTCTGTCTGTCTGTCTGTCCGTCCCTCCCTCTCTGTCTGTCTGTCTGCCTGTCTGTCTAATCATTTATTGGTTGCAGTTAGAACAACCTTAGATAAACGAAGACCAACTTACAAAAAGCATTTGAAAGAGCACTTGAAAGATCTTTACATCTTCTCCCAACAATTAACTTGGGTAAATGGAGCGGCGGCAGCAGCATCAGCAGAAGAAGGAAAAGGAGGAGTAGACAACTGCAGCGAAAAGGTGGGTCTGTCTATCTATCTGACCCGGCGTGACTTCGCCCAGCTCCTGGAGTGTAGGGTCTCATTAAATTCATACAACAAAAAAAGTAACTTAAAAAAATGCCCTTCTACACACCATCCATTATTTTTAATGAAAACGCTTTCTAATCACCTGCATGACTACAGTAACTTCTTAAGCAAAAAAAGATGAGTTACAATGTTATGCATTGTGCATCATTTTTATGAAAACTTTGAAAATGCCTTACAGATTGTATCATTATTTATTATAACTCATATGGCGGTACATAACTATGGACAAAGAGTTTATAAATCTTTGAAAACGATGCCACAATATGACTATAAGTTATACAGAAAAGTTATGCCCCTTGAAATAACTTTTACAGAGTTAGGTCCCCTGAGATATATGAAATTATGATGAAAAATGAAAAATGAAATAATACTGAGTAAGCAGGCGATTTCACACTAACAAAATATCACAGTTGACAGCTCTGGAATGAAAGGAAGGCGTGTAGAAAATTTCATCTCAATCGGATGGGCCGTTCGCGAACAAATAAAGGCCATACATACATACAGACAGAGATACATACAGACAGAGATACGCACATCCTAATTTATATATAAGATATATATATATATAAAATTATTATTTCTTGTTTAGGCCTTCTTCTTCTTCTTCTTCTTCTTCTTCTACTTCTTCTTCTTCTTCTTCTTCTTCTTCTTCTTCTTCTTCTTCTTCTTCTTCTTCTTCTTCTTCTTCTTCTTCTTCTTCTTCTTCTTCTTCTTCTTCCTCCTTCTCCTCATCATCCTCCTCCTCTTTCTCCTCCAACTCCCAGTTATCGTCTTCTTTCTCTCGTCTTCCTCCTCCTCGTTGTCGCTTTCTTCTTCTTCTTCTTCTTCTTCTTCTTCTTCTTCTTCTTCTTCTTCTTCTTCTTCTTCTTCTTCTTCTTCTTCTTCTTCTTCTCGTTGTCGTTTCACTCTTCTTCTTCGTCGACGTCCGTCTCCATGGGAAGTGCGTCCTATCCAGTTATACTCCTTTCGAGCCAGAGATGATTGTATCGGACTTCGGCGTATATTTGTGACAGGTTTCCTTCCTCCAGACAGATTCCATCCAAGCTAACGGACATATATATTCGTGAGTTGGTTTTCCCCTTCATAATAACTGTGCTCTGGTTGAATCTTACGGGAGTGGTGGTAGCGTCGTGGCTAGACGCTCGCCTTTTAAAACAGACCTGGCCTCCCACGTGGATGCAGCGCAATAATAAAATAGTGCATAGCTTTTGCGGGACGCAATCAACCCAGGTTCATTTTCGCTTACGTTGAGTAAGTTGCCATTGCCTTCTGGACGATAAGTAAAAGTTTGAGTCCAGCTGACCTGTGTAGGACACGAACCCTCTACCCCGCCTAAAGCGCACTGAAAGTTACAGAGCAAACGTTCTTATCTGTACAGTCACGTCGACTTCTAGCATAATATGAGATGTCTTGGGAAATAAAGGCAGTCGACGTGGTACTGACTACACCAGCCACCGAGTGGACGATTGCTCTATAAAATATGGTGGTTCTATGTATGCATACTGGTTCTATGTATCATGCAAGAACTCTTTTCC
The DNA here is from genome assembly GCA_963921405.1 of Cepaea hortensis. Lineage (NCBI taxonomy): Eukaryota > Metazoa > Mollusca > Gastropoda > Stylommatophora > Helicidae > Cepaea > Cepaea hortensis. The sequence goes on along the minus strand of OY992876.1, from coordinate 218,549,423 downwards.
TGACTTTCAAGGACAATTATTTATTGCATAAAACGTTCTTCATTTGATAGAATACTGTTTTTGCTTTTCCTCTTCTGCTATTTATCTCAGTGATTCATCTTCCATCTGATGTTATCCGTATGTCTAGTTATCTGAATTTCTGCACTGCCCCAAAATAACTTCCTGCACTGTAATTGCACATTTAAGCACATTTAGAACACATAGAAGACAAACATAAATAGCAAGAGAAGCACTAGACAATTTGAGGATGTCAAAATAAGTGGCCTGACGCCGGCCTAGTGGTCATAGGTTTGAATCTGTTAACTTGACCTGAGCTCCCAGGTCTCCCAACCTAAAATGGGGACCTGGAAGTTAAGGCGGCCGGTGTGATACTGAGCAGATCATGCAACGAGACTGGTCTGTACAAATGTGGGTGTAGTACTGGTCGCCCAATGCGCCTTGTGTCGTGTAAAATGATCCTGTACTACCACCAGTATCGCTGTATGGATCAGAAACATAGTTAACAACTTGAGCATTTATCAACACATTTTAGTTTAGGCTTAGTCGACAGATTAACATTACGGCACACGGGTGTGATCTGTAAGTGTTCCGTTCCACTTTAACTCAAGCCTGAGTCCGGCAAATCTTAGCACAGTGCACGAACTCCGTAGCACCGGCGAGGATCCTGAAATACTTCGGGTAGATTTTTAACTCGAAATTTTGCCCGGGCAGCAGCTTTAACCTACTCTTTTTTCGATTTCCAACTGCCATTTTTTTTTACCTGCGCAACAATACACACGGGCGTCCGATCTCACTACCCAGAGACCAGGGGAAATTCTGTTACTAGAAGTCTACGTGAAAAAATCCCGGCCCTAACAGGGGCTTGAACCCGTGGACCTCCAGCACTCGAGGCGGACACCATACATCGAAACCGCTCAGCCCCCACCAACAAACCAACAAACAACACTCACTCACTAACTGATGCTTGCGCAGAAGATGCAGGCTCAACTGGTATGACCGAATCACTGCCGTGGAGCTTATGGAGAGAACTTAACACATTCCCGCGACTCAAGAGGTGTGGAAATACTTTCGCTGATTATGACATTACTTGAGAAATCCTATTAATATAACGGCTGTTCATTTGAAATCCGTTAATGCCGCACCGTGCGTAATTGCGTACGTTGAACATGATCATGTCATAGTCATGTGATAAGTACTGACCAATGAATAAACGAGCACGCGCTTATCGTCCCATGATGCATAGGTTCTGTTTCTGACCGTTGAGAAAATGGCCGGGTTGATCCAAAATCCGTCCAAAGAAGCTCATAGAGAGGTGGTTCAGTTTCTTTCATTTAAAGTATGTTGACCAGTGGACATTCTTCGAAGAATGCAGGCAGCGTACGGTAACAAATGTGTGTCGAAGACAACAGTGACAGACTGGGCACGAATGTTTCGGAAAGAACGTCAGTTCACGGCATATCTTCGACGACCGGGTCAAGCGCATATTGTTGCAACAGAAACAAACCATCTTCAAAATTGCTGCAGCAGTACAGATGAACCGTTATCGAAGCATACGTTCGCTAGCGAAATAATTTGATGTGTCAATTGGGCAATTCAAAAGGTCGTTCGTAAGAAACTGCAATATCGGAAGGTGTGTTCACAGTAGGTACCGCGGATGTTGACCGACCACCAAAAAGAGGAAAGCATGGGATGGTGCTTGAATTACTTGCTGCGTTACAGAATGGAGGGTGATACATTTCTCTTCCGCATAGTGGCAGGCGGTGAATCATGGTGTCACCACTTTGAGCTGAGCAGCAAATCAGGGAGCATGCAATGGAAGCATGCTGGATCACCAAAGACCAAAAAAATTCAAGTTAAGGTTTCCGCTGGTAAGGTTATGCTGAGTGCATTTTTTGACCATGAAGGGCTATTGTTGGCCGACTTTAAAGAACCTGGTCTCAACATCAACACTACCCACTACTTGCAAACACTAGACACGCTGCAAAAAGTCATCAAGAATAAACGACTCAGCATGCTTTCTCGCGGTGTGATTTTGTTGCACGATAATGCTCGTCCGCATGTCGCAAAGATTGTGCAGGAAGCATTAGCAAGGAAGAAGTGGGAAATTCTGCAACATCCAGACCATAGTCCTGATTTGTCACCATATGATTTTCATTTGTTCGGACCTCTAAAAAAAACTCGCAAGGTGCAACGATTTCACACAGATGCAGACGTAATGAACGCGGTAAACACTTGGTTCAGTGAGCAACCACAATCCTGTTTTGCGGACGGCATTTGCCGCCTACCTAAGCAATAGGATGCTTGCCTGAATGCCTACGGCGACTTCTTCTGACCAACCCATGGTGCATAATTCATTCATTCTTCTTCTTCTTCTTCTTCTTCTTCTTCTTCTTCTTCTTCTTCTTCTTCTTCTTCTTCTTCTTCTTCTTCTTCTTCTTCTTCTTTCGTTCGCTTGAACTATGTCTATAACTGCAATGCTGTCTCTTGTATGAATTGAACTGTCTTTTTCAGTTCACACAGCGGTCCATAGAGTTTATCTTCCACTGTCGTCGCTCTAGGCCAGAAGGTTTGCCTAGATATGTTATATTTTGGGCAGTCTTGGAGTATGTGCTCTGCTGTCTGCGACGCCAATCCACATGTGCACAGAATAAGAGGCGCAGAATAATGAGTTGTTCTGGTCTATCCATAACGTGGTAGTCATCTTGAGCTGGTTTTGGTGGCTTTCTGACTGATTTGATCATTCTTTTCTTTTGGTGGTATGTAACGGACACATCAGGCTGTTCTTCTTTGGCTCCTTCCTTAGCCAATTGATCAGCTCTGTCGTTTCCGGGTACTCCACAGTGGGATGGTATCCACTGTATGGTGACCTTATGCTGACTGCTAAGTTCAGAAAGTAGTGTCCTTAGTACTGGCAATTTCCCAGACAGGAGTGCCTCGAGTACTGATTTTGCATCTGTCAATAGCACCACAGGTTTTGTACCATTGCTGGTATTTAGTAATTTCTCTGTTGCTGTCTTGATTGCCTCAATTTCAGCATCGTAGTTATGGCAGTACTTTCCTGTCGGTACTCTAGCTGTGTCCCTAGTACTATTTGGGTATTCTATGTACACTCCCGCTCCTCCATTTCGAACAGCATTTTGTGCTGACCCATCTGTGTAGACTCGGATCCAGAGGTCCTGTGGGTATTCTTCATCAAGGAAGCTGTGAGTAGCTGTTCTGCGCTGCACACTGTTCTGTTCTTCCTTGTCAAATATTCCTCTCACTTTTGTCTGGATTTGTAATGATAGTCTATGCTCATCTTTCCATGGAGTTCGCTCTGGAATAGTTGTTAGGGGATACCAACTGTGGGCAGATCGGTGATTTCTCTGCAGAGTTGTTTGGCCTGGTGGATAAAACTACTTCTTTTCAACCGCCCCATAGCTAGGTTTTCAGATTTGTTCTTCATAGGGTGGCCTGGCAAGCTGAGGAACTTTTCTGCTTGTATTAGCGTTTTCGTATCTCTGCGCTCACTCAGTGCTTGTGTCCTCCCCCATCTTGTCCGTTTCCACTAAAGGGGTTGATCTCATCCCTCCTGTGGTGACTCTAAGTGCTTGATTTTGCACTTTGTCCAGCTCTTGTAGTGTGGTTTTTGATGCCGAACACCACGCAGTTGACCCGTATTCCAGGTGTGGTCGTATGATCTGTTGATAAACTTTGCTAAGTATTTTCCCACTGGCTCCCCATGTGGTTCCACTTAGCTTTCTTAGGATGGCTATTTTCCTTCTTTCTTTTGCTACTGCTTTGTTGATGTGCTTTCTCCATGTCAGCCTGCCATCAAATGTTACTCCAAGGTATGTTGGTTCTTTATCTTCTCTTAGGGGTGTTCCATTTATCTGGATGGTCCCTGCCTTTTGTTTTGGAGAGAGGGTAAATAGGGTGGTGCTGCACTTGTCAGTGTTTATACTGACCCACCATCTATTTGCCCGTGCAACAAATGTGTCTACAGCTCTTTGTAGTAATCTGGTGGCCACTGATGCATGTTCATTTGTGCTCCATAGAACCAGGTTATCGGCATACATTGCCGCTTTAATTCCATGCCGTAAATTAGCAATGAGATCATTGATGAAGATTAGAAAAAGTGTGGGGGACAAGACTCCGCCCTGGGGAACTCTGTGACGCAGTAGTACTTTTTTGCTCTTTAGTCCGTCTATCTGTACTCGGGCTCTTCTGTTGTGCAAGTATGCTTTCACCCATTTGTACATTCTTCCATTGACTTTGCAGTTTCTCAGTTTATTCATCAGACCTTCTTTCCAGACTTTGTCAAAGGCTTTCTTCAAATCTATCCATGCCGCAAGCACCAGCTTCTTCTCTTGGAATGCATCCTCAATTTCTTGAGAGGTAGGTTGTCTGATCTTCCGCAGAGTAGCACTGCCTAAAGCCAGCCTGCTGTGGCACAAGGATGTTTTTACTTTCAATGTACCACTGCAGTCTGTGATTGATGATGCGCTCCAGTGTTTTGCAGAGACAGCTGGTGAGGCTAATTGGTCTGTAGCTAGAGGCAATGGAACTATCTTTCCCTGATGTTAGGAGGGGTATCATGATTGCTTCTCTCCAGGCTTGTGGAACACTGCCTAAGGTCCAACTATTATTGAAGATCTGCAACAGCGTTGCTTTGGCCTCTGTTCCTAGGTTCCTGATCATTTCATTGGAGATACCATCAGCTCCTGGTGACTTTCTCATTTTCAGTTTTGATATGGCTAGCTCCAGTTCGCTGATTGTGATGGGGCCTCCAGAACCTCATGTACTATTTCCTTCTGTCCTGTATGTTGCCGTTTCTCTTGAATCTCTTGTTGTTTCTCTGGACTAATTTTGATATTGTTATCTTGTGCAAATGAGTCCGCAAAATGGTCAGCTGCTTGCTTTCTTGTTAAGATGTTTCCATCTGTATTTAGTGCAATTTTTGAGTTTCTCCCTGTGCCCTCATCGTTAAGTTGTTTTATTAGCTTCCACAATTTCCTTGTGTCTCTTTCAAAGTTCAGAGACTCTGTTTTTTCCTGCCAGCTTTTCCGTCTAGCCTGCAGCTTGGCCCTTTGAAATTTGGCTTTTGCATGCTGGAATTTATTGTGGTGCTCTTGGCTGGGTGTGGCCTCTGCTTGCTTTCTACATACTTCCACATCATTATGCAACTGTTCCAGTTCACTACTCCAGCAGGGTTTATATTGTTTACGGGCTCCCCTTGGTACTGTTTCTCGCGCTGCCTGTAGTATGCATTTCCCAAACTCTTCAACTACTTTATTTATGTCCTTCTCAGTGTTCAGGTTTCTAACCAGTATGCTGGTGCGATTCTTGTACATTGCCCAGTCTGCTTTCTTGTAGTTCCACCTCGATAGGGTGCTGCTTTCACTTACAAGCTCATTTTCTACAGTTATAAAGACTGGCCGATGGTCACAGCCACCAAGTTGTTTCCCAACAATTCGTGTAATGTTCCACTCCAGGTCTGGTGAATGAAAAGCCAGGTCAGGTGTAGTTGTAGAGTGCCATGATCTCGAGTAGAAAGTATGTGGGTCGGACGGCTTGTTAACCAAGATTAATCTATTCTCATCCTGCCAGTCTTCCAGTCTCTCTCCTGTCTGGTCCATGTGATCATATCCCCAACTCTGCGAGTGGCTGTTGAAATCGCCACACACAATCATTTTTTCTGTTAATGGTATTGTGTCCAATGCCTGTGGGCGGTCACTTATACAGTAGGAATTGATCAGATGTAGGTCTGTATAGCCTGTTTTAAGTTTAAGTGTCTGATACTCAGCACCTTCCATATAGAATTCGATTTGGGAAGCAGTGATGTTATTTTTTACAAGGGTAAGTATCCCACCTTTTCGCCTGTCCTTTCGGTCAGATCGGTAACACTGGTAGCCTCTGATTTTGAAGGCTATATTTACGTTGAGGTGAGTTTCTTGCAAGCAACATATGCTTACTTTTTTCTTGGTCCAGGATGTTTTCTAATTCTATTTTTTTTTTTTTTTTTTTTGCTGACTCCCTCCGCATTCCAGTGCATTATTTTAAGTTTTTGTTTAGTATGGCCAGCCGTTCTATTCTCATGTCCCCTGGCTCCACAGGACATCTGAGAAGGACCTCCAGTAGTTGGGGTTGGACCCTTTCGAGACATAGGGCCCGGCACTGCACCTGCCTGGGGGTCCATAGCAGGGCGAGCACCATAACTTTTAGCAGTAGTCGACATATTCCATTTTGCGTAATTGCGTGGCATCCTGATTTCTGCGGTGCGCCTCCTGGCTGGTTGCCTCCGTATTCAGCACCATTCCTTTGCTAGAGCAGACTGTGGTCTCACTCGAGTTTAGATGTGTACACACGGGCACACGTGTCTGCACATGCATGTATGTATACACATCTAGAGCACACTGGATATTTTCCGGCGCCAGATACTCGCCGTCGCCCCTTCTCCTGTTAGTAGAAACAGTTCCGCCACGTGAAGGCCAGGAGTTGGACTTTTGCTGCATAGGTTATTTATTCACGAGCCATTGGGGTATTTAAGCAATGTTGGGCGCTCACCCCAACACTGCGCCCCGGCGGCTACATACAGCAACATTTGGAACCGCATAATTCATTCAAAATGAATGCTTTGTTTAATTCTACCACACCTGTTAATGTTTCTTTCATGCTTTTGTAATAAAACCACTGGAACGGTTTTCAAATGAACGTCCTAATAGTATCACTATAAAGTCCTAGCTCTGAAACTCACAGGGTAAAGAAACAGGGAGGCCAAAAAATATGTCCAGAAGATAATTAGAGACAAAGATGAAAAGTGTGGATAGGAGGTGGACGGCACAGCACGTGATGGCAAAAGATAGAAGGGCTTGGGGTGAGGTGGTTAAGGTATGTATTCCATCAGTGGACAAAGGGCAGAATAAGAAGTTGGACTATTTCCTCTTGTTCACGCCCTGACACGATTTCGTGTTGTTCTCTATGAAACTAAATCACTTATTTAGCTATTCAAAATTAATGTCATGAGAATGTATGTGACAAGTTTATAATCTCGTCTTCTAGAAATCCACATGATTCTGACTGAATGTTCTTCGGACTCTTCTCGTAGTGATTCAGAGTTACTGTTTTATTATTAAAATTGTGTTGGGAAGAGTCTCACATTCTATCTGACCCGGTTACTTTGGCAAAGATAAAGATGTGGATTTCAGTAGGTCTGTGTGAGTCACCCACTGTTGTAGATGCTATTTACCAATTGTATTCATAGCTAGATTCCACAATCCTCATGGCTTCAAGTTCCTGTAAGGTTATGTTTGGTCGGAGAGCCTTTTATTTCTCTGTGTAAAAATATTCAGGGGGAATCACCGTGGCCGAGTGGTTAGGTCACCTGCCTCGCGTTTTGAAGGTTGTGGGTTCGATTCCGGCTTACGTCGTTCGCTTCACGATTGCAGTTTTCTCAGAGGCTACTGAGGATCGTCTCTAGAGCTACGGGGCTCTTGCTTTGTGCGAACGATTTTGGCAGGCCCTGCAGAGGGACACCGAGTCATTTGGGATATAGCTCGATTCAAGGAAGAGGAACCTCTTGCCGTTTAAACTATTGTGTAAAACGTATACAATAGTAATGGTGGACCTTCACCATTGTTGCCAATGTTCGCATCCGGCCTGTTATAATCATACAGATATTCTCTGAATGTAGATTATCAATTAATTATAGTCTTTCACTCATTAATACTGTTCCGCCGGTCTCCCTGGCGAAGAGGGTAACGACTTTCTACGTAATCCCGTATATCCACGTGAGGAACACAACTGCGCGAGATTCGGCATCGGATTGCGTCGCGTTGGTTACTTGCGGGGTATGTGAGCCGGTCGCTCAGAAAGCAATGGTGAACTACTGAGCGTAATCTTGCCAAGAACATCAACAACAGTTGAAAAATGCTCGTGTTGACTGCAACGTCCTGGATATGCAACTTTAAAAAAAAATATTGTTCTATCCTTTGAATTGAAATAGCCTATCTTTTCCTACTTACTAAGATATTTAGCCATTGGTACATGGGCCGTATCCGGTCTCCCTGGCTAACGAGTTAACAAGTATTATAATGTAAAAGTTCCTTTCTCTGAGCATTGAAATTGCGGAAAATACTACGAAACAAGACAGAAAACTGGATGATCCTACTATGGCGATAATATCGTCTTTCTGTGCAAGCGTGAGGTCACATTTGACGATATATCATCCTTCTTCATTGTATCAGTTAATCTCTTCACATCTGTTTTCTAATCTCTTCACATCTGTTTTCTAATTTGTAATTTATTGTGTTATATGCTTCCTTATGTTGCTTTTTTCTTTCATATTTCATCCAAACATCAAATTCTGTTAAAGAGATGTCAGACAGAGTTCTGTCAATAATATTAAACGGAGGACATTTTAAAATAAATGTCATTCAAGTATATGCACCAACAAGTGAATGCAGTGAAGAAAGTATAAAGGAATTTTAAAATGGCATGGAGTCTGCTTTGAAGAATTGTAATATATCAGAAATAAATATTATAATGGGTGATTTCAACGCAAAAGTATGAAATCAAGGCGATGGATGCAGTGTAGGCAACCATGGTTTGGGAGAGCGAAACGAAAAAGGATACAGACTTGTAGAATGGGCAAAAGAACAAGAAATGGTTGTGTGAAACACCTAGTCAGCATCCTAGAAGATTATAAACATGGAGGAGTCCAGACAACAGGGTTAAAAACTAGATAGATTACATCCTAATTAGCATAAGGTTTAGAAATGCGTTAATAGTCGTAAAAACAGTCCCCAGTGCAGACTATTACAGTGATCACAGATTAATTATAGGGACATTGAGGGTAAAGTTAAAGAAAGTCAAGTATACAACGGGAAACCCTAAATATGATTTGTGCAAATTGAAAACTGACAAAGAAAATCAAAATAATTTTAACATAGACATAAGGAACAAATTTGATATATTGTCTGATCTAGAGTCCAATTTCAAGATGTGGATAATCAATGGGAAATGTTAAAGAAATCAGTCAGTTGTTCTGCAGAAAAAACTATTCCCAAATTAAAGAAAGTGCGTCGTAAGACATGGATGACTGAAGAAATTTTACAACTAATGGAAACAAGAAGACAAAAATAATCCTGCCAAATATGAAGAAATTCACAGAAAGCTATAATATTATGTAAGGAGGAAAAAAAAGCATGGCTCGAGAAAAACTGCATAGAAATTGAAAAAAAAACCACACAACAGTAAAAATACCAAACTAATGCACAAAAGAATTCAGGAGCTTACTAATTAAAGAACACATACATCAGCAGGCTGCCTAAAGACAAATGGAAAAATCATACTAGACAAAGATCAGATTTTACATGTATTGTCAGATTATGTAAAAAAAACCTTATGATGATAACAGAGAAGAACAGTATAATACTCAAAATAGTAGTGAAGGACCATCAATTTTGAAGATGGAGGTTTAGAATGCTCTTAACCATATGAAATCTGGCAAGAACCGCGATTCAGACAGCATCACAACAGAAATGATTAATGTTTTAGAATATGGAATAGATAAAGTTACCATTCTACAAAATACAATATATGATACTGGAAATACACCTCATGAATTATGTAACTGTAGTTATTGCAATCCCAAAGAAATCAGGAGCCCTGGCATGTGATCAACATCGAACAATTAGTATAATGAGTCACATCACGAAGATATTGTTAAGAATAATGCAAAGAGTTAGTGTCGTGTCCTCCTTTTAAAGTGTCGTCCCTGGAGTGAAGAGAGTCAACACCCACATTATATTTTTTTTTTCTTATCAATATCCTGGAGAATCCACCAGCTTCCGTCCAACACACTCCATCAGCCCGTGGACACATTCCTATCACTCTCTCACTGTCGTACTATGCCCCCTCTCATACTTCCCCAACGCAACATACTCAACAACTCTTGCTTCTAAAAATTAATAAAGATTAATTTATTAAAAGAAAAGTGTGACGTATATGAGACGTGTGTGCGAAGAAAATGTGTGTCATGTATTATAACATAACTGTATGTGTCAGCCTTCAAAGTTCAGGATCATCGTGCCCACATCATGGCAAGGATTACACGACATCACACGAGTCAGTACATTAGACCTCACCGAAGTCGTATCCTTCTCTCCAGACTTGTCCTCCTCCAGGAACTCTGATGACCATGAGATCTGAATCCCATGTAAATATATAATCCGTGGAAAAAACTATTATTGTTCCTAACACAACTGTTCCTAACAGTTTATAGAAACTCCGGCTTCTTAATTCCGGCGCGGTGAAACAAACATGGAACACTGTCCTATGAACAGGACTTTTTGTCTCTTGCTAAATGTTCTCTAGTTCTCACTATTAAACAGTTATTGTCTATACTCCAATAGAGTCCTTTATTTTTGTTCTAGTCATAAGTGAACTGAATATCCATCACTACTGGTGTGTTAAAACTGGTATGACCTAAACTCATTCGGTATTTATCCTGTAGGATACATATACCATTCAGCTCCACTGAGCAATGTTGATCATCTTCCTCTAGCATAAGCTCTGTTGTAAAGTTGCTGGCCAATCTTCCTGCGCCAAACTTTATCCGGGATCGGATTTTGCCTGGGTTCCGTGTTCTTCATTCCAACCAGAGGAAACCTGTAACATAAATCATATAACCGGTGATAGCCTCCCCGTCACTGATCTCTATTAGATGATCGTGGCCATCGGCCTCGCTCAGAAAATACAGTGAACCTGTCAGAGACAGATGAACTGACCACATAGGTTATCATCAGGCCAAGACAAGAAAAAAAAATCAGCAAACAGAATGCGGAACCCCACCCACCAGGGACACCTACGGGAATATCCCAATTATCCCTCATTACTTAATTATCAACTAGTAAAGCTTATCCACACTTCACTAATCTATTTTCAACTAACAGAGCCAAGTATCACTTCCCTACTCTAGCTAGTTTTCCACTAACAGTGCTAATCATCACACTTTAGTTTTAACAAGGCTACAGCCTATATTAATTAGAACTAATTATAATAGGTTCTACCTTAGGCAACACTGCAGTTAGATCCAATTACATCCACTCTTGCCATGACAGGCACGTGTAAAATTAAATTAACTCAATTCGCACACGGTAGACATTTTCCGATCAAAACCGCAGTGCCGAAGCACGTCTGCTAAAATCCAAGGTTTGAGTTCAACTGTCCTCTCCCATCATGGTTTTTGGCAAAACCTAAAATTGGTCACGTGACATGGTTGATGTCCTGCAGGTGTTATTTGGGCATATCATCCATTGTCAATAATCGATTTTCCCTGGCTCCATCAATGTCAAAGTTGTCATCAGTTGTTTGGACTCCCCCAACAAACTAACGAGTTACTGTATGATCCCAACAACAGTTTTCCCCAACAAGCTGCCAATCTTCTTTACGTCCGGAAACTATGAATTGACAGACGGACTGTTTTCTTCCGAGCTGAGTACTTCCGCTTCCAATCCGACTTGTTTATAATCTGTCAAAGCGATGTATGATTCAGCTCATTCACTTCCCCTACACATCTGCAACTGTTAATTTTGCCCGACATGTGATGGGCGACATCCGATTGCCACCATGATCCCACGGGTTCCATCTGTATTCAAATGTTGACAAACTGTCAAAGCGATGCCGGGATTTGTCTCACTCACCACCGAGTGTTCCCCTGTTGTCGACCCAATGTAACCCCGTGCAGCTGCAACCATTTACCGTCCTGGGGTTTAACATCCGATTTATTTTTTCTGTTAGTAAAATAGTTGTCGCTGGCAGATAGTCCGTTAAATCAGAAAGCCTCTATAATAATCAACTGGGTAAACGCAAGGTTTTATTTTGTGACAGTTAGGAAGAAAATACAACCTGAAACAGAAGACGAACAATGTGGGTTTGTAGAGGGCAAGGGTACAGTAAATGCTGTGTATGTACATACTGAGAACAGTAACTGACGTTCTATAGAAGAAAACAAAGATCTACACCCTTGCTTTATTGACTACACAAAGGCTTTCAATAAAGTGAGGCATGTCCACATGATAAGGATGCTTGAATATCTGCACATTGATGGAAAAGACCTTAGACATGTAAAAACATACTGGAAACAACAAGCTGCCATAAGAATTGATAATGAAGTAGGCCAGTATCAGCCTATTAAGAGAGGTGTGAGACAGGAATGTGTAATGTCTCCAAATGTCTCTATATACAGAGAAAATATTTTCAGAAATATAGAAGATATGGACGGAATCAAAATTGGGGGACGATGCATCAATAACATTAGATATGCAGATGATAGAATTGATTGCAGACAATGAACAGGACCTGCAACATTTAGTAGATGCGGTTGTTGCACACAGTGAACAACTAGGGTTAGAATTGAATTGTAAGAAGACACAGATTATGGTCGTCACTGGGAAGAAGAAATACCACAATGTAATATACAAATCTCGGAACAGTCATAACATCTGATGGGAGATGCCTTGAAGAAATTAGAACAAGAATTACCATTGCGAAGGTAGCCTTTTGCAAGATGAAAAACAAACTGACCACTAAAAAGATATGAATTGAAACGAGAAAAAGAGTGTTGAAGTGCTGCATAGAACCTGTGCTTTTGTATGGATGTAAAGCGTGGACAATGAGCAGAGAAGCTGAAAAACATCTGATGGCTGTGGAAATGTGGTTTCTGAGTAGAATGCAAAGAATACCATAGACAGATAGAAAAACCAATGAACAAGTCCGTCAAGAAACAAATAAAGATCGTAAACTGATTAGAGATTTACGTAGACAGTCAAAATGTTTTGGGCATGTTATGAGACGAAATGATTTGGAGAAATTGGTAACAAGTGGCAAGATCGAAGAGAAGAGACCAAGGGGAAGACCGAGAAGTAAATACCTGGATGGCTTGGTCACGTGGCATGGTCGAGACAGAAACACGGAGCTGATCCACGACTCTGGTGATCGAGTGAGATGGCAAAACATGACCGCCCACGCTTATCGGCATGGCACATGATGGATGGATGGATTTTATCCAACATCCGTACAGTTTCATTTGTCATCCATTGATTTTCTTTTGCCTTTCTCTGCATATTAGGGATAATTTCTGCTGCTCCATGTTGAGAAACGTAGCCCGTATAGGGCACTTTCGGATTACATGGCAAATTAGACAACTAACAACAAAGTAGCATTTATAACATGTCTGATTCTTGTATATACGTTTGGCGCCTCGTCGTGAGCATAGGAATTCGTGCACTGTAGTGAGATTCTCCTTGTGTGATCAGCGGTCCATGTGTGATAAAAGTAATCATTTACATAATCAAAACAAAAGATGGCCATTAGATAACAATCCGCTGTTATCACTGTTAATGTCGACGTTACTGGACGTGTCCATTGTTTATGGTTAGTGTGATCCCGCGATTGTATAGTTGATCGGTTTGGATTTTGCTGTTGTATATATTGTATCTATTGCAAATAAACTCCACATTTTGAGAACATGCATCCTTCATGGTGCTTTCATCATATAGACATTTAGTTTGAACAGTGACCTACTTAGCCTGCTCTATCCCATGTCCAACTGCCTGGCGCGCAATGTTCATACGGGTCCGAGTCTGTAGCCCTTGTCAGAGCAGGCTTGACTTCCGGTTCATTTCCTCTGGGTCACAGTAGAGCACATTTTTCTTATTTTATAAACAAATTTCCAACTCAGTCAATCAATCAATCAATCATGTGCCATGCCGGAAAGCGTGGGCGGTCATCACTCGCGATTTCACTCGATCACCAGTGTCGTGGATCAGCTCAGTGTTCCTGTCTCGTCCATGCCATGTGGCCAAGCCATCCAGGTATTTTCCTCTCGGTCTTCCTCTTGGTCTGTTCCCCTCGATCTTGCCAGTTATCACTAAGTTCTCCAATCCATTTCTTCTCATAACATGTCCAAAAAATGTTGACTGTCTACGTCTAATTTCTCTAATCAGTTTACGATGTTCATTTGTCTCCTGTAGTACTTGGTCATTGGTTTTTCTGTCTGTCCATGGTATTCTTTGCATTTTCCTCAGAAACCACATTTCTGCAGCCATCAGATGCTTTTCAGTCAGGATCGTTAAATATTAAGTTTTCAAAAACCAGAGGCGGGCGTTGGAACCTGCTTGCCACTCCGCCACTTCTCTTCTAGAACTGTGATGTGTGTATATCCGCGCGTGTATACGTCCTGTTCATTCTTGATAGCAGCTGTGAGATATTGTTTGCCAAAGCCTGCACTACTCAAGTATTATGCGAATGTGGGGCATGAGATGTGTTGATAAGCCAGAAGCGCATAGAGTAACATGTTTTCACCACGTCATTATAATGACATTAATTGTGATTGATTTCCTAAACTGTACTAAACCGTGTGTACAGACAGTTCTTTAAGACAGGTCGAGTGTGCTAGGGCGTATGTGTTCGTAGGTTGTTTAGACAAGGAATGTGTTATTTTCTCAAGAGGCACAAACTGAAATGAGACATGTTGTGTTAGAGATAACACATTTGAATGTTCAAGATGCCTCAGACGCGAATCATCACTAGAAGTACCCTGCAGCATCTCCAAGGGGGCCGGCGCACGCATGACCTGAAACAACCACAGATAACAAAACAATCTCAGTGTTTGTTATCAGGCGCGTATCACTGGGTAGATGGTCGTACAGATGGTGCGAATGAGTACGGCGTCAAAGTAAAACACAGACTTGACTATCGAGGCCAGAGATTGGACGCCCCCGAAGCCGCTCATAATGAGGTCAGTGGATGTTACAATCCTGATTACCATTCACGTTTTAAAATGAAACAGAAACGCCCACTGTCCCATCAAGAAAGTGGTTGTTTGAAACTTTCAGAGGTCAGAAACTTTGATAACTGTGGTGATAATTGCAAGTGTGTTTTTGGTGTTACAAATGGGGAAATCACGTCTGCTGATACGTTTACCAGCATCGTCGAATGTGTTGAGAAAGATCGTGGGTTGAGTGATTTCAGTAAAATCAGCCGCTACCCGTCAATTCGTGAAGGGAATAATCTACATAGTAAGTGTTCGCGGCATCGTACCAGGATTTATGTGCACAGAACTTTAGGAAAAGAAAGAACATATCACACGGGACCTCTCGGTACAGAAACGTACTCCAAACACCAGAGAAGGAGTCATCAGACCGGACAATGGGATATCGCTAAGCGAGGTGATCATGTTGATGTGCCGGTATTAAACCATAAAGACACGCCGGCAATCTCGGATAATTGTAATAACAGTTGTCTCTTTGTGGATGTTCTAAGCGGAATTCATCGTAATGATAATGGTACGACTCCTAGTGTTTGTTCTTTTACATGCATAAGTAGTGTACCTGAGATAGGAGACACGTGTGTCGAGAGACAGGACACTCTGGTATATGAGTCAAGATTGTATCTTCCGAATTCAGAGGAAACTACCAATCATCAAACATGTGACTCGGCATTAGATTCCTTACAAGGATATTGCATTCCTATAGATTGTGTTAGATGTGAAGCTGGAGGTTCCACTAACTGTAGACATGTTGATAAGTGTGTTGTAAGGTTCGATATTGGCTCTGTTGATGGGGTAATCGCTATCTCTCCAGGAGAGATAGTTAATAATTCCGTTGAAGAGATATATCTCGAGCCTGCAGATAGGGTCTTTGATTTGGGGAGATATAAGGTACTAGAAAACTCCGCCATTTCGGAATTAGTCAATATCGAAGATAGGAGTGACCAATGTTGGTTATCTGAACCATCCGACCACGACACAACATTCACAGGCTCGCATTTTGCTATGACTTCCATGCTCGAGGATGGCGCGGCAGATATCACATGGGCAGTTACGGCATTATCAACTTATAACTCGAGACGCAAGGCAAGACGAAGATCTAAACGAACTGCTGCTGGCAAAGCAGAGGCACTCTTCTCACAGACATCCACATGTGGTTCTTCAGCCCAGACCACCACGACCGGTGGTTCGCTTGGAGGTAGTGACAGCGAGGCAGGTATAGATAATCATTCCCTGTCGTCTGCCGCCGCTAGCTTGGATCAGACCACAATATCCAAGTTCTCATCCGTAGAACGATTACGTCAGTGCTCATCTCCTAGCTTCATATATGATCCAGAAATCGCCAGTAAGATCCCCTTCTACTTCAGCAAACCAAATTTAGAAGAGGATCACAATGAATCTTTATTATCGTATTCGTGGTCTCGTGTCCATTCTTTGGAAAGTGATGACGACAGCAAACACTTTGAGAACAGTTGTAGTTCTTCGGAGTTTTTTGATTGGGAAGAATTTGATGATGACAATCTGAGAAGCATTGGCGAGGTGAGCATCGGTCCATGTATACCACTCAAACATGACGACCTGACTGGAGTTAACAACTGTCATGAAAGTGCAGATATCATGAACAGTAGTGTCCAATATGATGACGCAGGGTCAACTGACAGCTCTCCAGAAGCCTCTGGTAGGTACTTAGCTGTGTTATGTTTTCTTGTGTATATACGGACCTTCTTAATGTAGTAACGATATGCCCTCGCTAGTTGGTTGGACGCTACCGTTATATAACTAATAGGCTTGACAGTAATCCTGTACACTTCGCGTATTGATCATGATCAGTTGAGGACTTTATAATCTTCAGAAATGTCTCTCATTTAGACACATATTTCGACCAAATTAAGGTGATTAGTCCACTTGCAAAAGCCCGTCTTATGTTTGTTCTGAAGGCTCAGTTTTCTCCATACGACCTGCGCGTCTCGTCAAGTTTTGAAATCCCTTTGATGTATCAGGTTGTAATATACCGCACGTGAAACTGCAAGTATTCAAAATAACAACGCAGTGCATTGAAATGGCTCTCTATCTAATGAGACGGGAACACTGGTGTTACCCCTAGAACTACTATGGGGTCCAAATGGACCCCAGTGTCAACTTTCGCTTTCTCTACCTTTCTTAAGTTTGCTTAAAATGTGCTTTAAAAACTGTTTAATGTTAACTGTATTAAGTGGTGGGGTAACTAGTTCGTTTGTAAGTTAATTCGTTACTAAAACATCATGATAGTTCTAGGATTAAATAACAAATACAAGGCACAGCCAATACTCCTGACTTCCATGCATTTCATAATCCAGAGAATAGTACAACGGCTGTGGTACGGTATGACTTTAGCCCGGTGTCTGTTGTGTTTGGGCGTACCGTGTGCCGTGATACGAGCTACCTATGTCGTGGCTTATATCTGACTGACATTATGATCCTGCATACAGAATGCTTTTGTACAGAAACGCTTGTGAGATTACTTCTACCTGTTGTAGTCTGTGTTTGGGCATTATGTGCGTTGTTGTACAGTGATAAGTAAAGTCAACGACCGCTTCTCACACATTGAGGCGCGTCGGTGGGTATATGATGCTAGCCCTATATTTGTAGACCAGTCGGCACTACATGAGTGACGAGGTCTTGAAGGCATCACATTGGCTGCTGAATGTCTGCCTGGGTTTGCCCTCTCCACACAGCTGCCTGCACTCCCTGTCTAGGGTGTACAAGTTAGTTGCAGGTCCTTTTGTACAGGACGTTGCAGTCAGCACCTGCATTTGTCTACGTGCAGTAGTTTGCCATAGCTGTCTGAATGGTCGACTCTCATACCATCAAAATCAGCGCAAAGTGGCTGGCTCCCAAATTGCCTTCCCGAGTAATTAACACTTTATGAAAATGTTCCATATCAACGAGGTCACTCATCATCATCATCAATATCACGAAGTTCTTAATGATAAGTTCGTGATATGGTCGTTGTCTAGGTAACGATGCTCCTGGTGTGTCACTTGAGCTATCTAACTGTCTCACAATGCAACTCACCCCAGTAATACACATCCATCAGTCATTACACAAGATTGAGTTGGCGCACATAATCCTTTAATACAGAAATAACACAGACAAACGGAACATCCTTATATATCCAGAAACAATATAATCCATAGAATATAGATATCCTCCTCACAACTTAACCAGCACACATCACTGTCTTCTCACGGCCTGCTGAATCTCAAATTCACAAGACAAGTAATCCAGCTCCTATCCACAGCTGGACCTCACACAATACACCCACACAATGGGTCTAGTCTCCACTAACTATCCAACCCACTCTGGGTTCTAGGCCTGCCTTCACCACTGGGAGAACAACACAACACAAGAACTGACCCACAGTCCGTTCTAAACTCCCACGTCCTCGACAACCGATCCGTTCGGCGCCAAAACATCAACTTCCCCCAAGTCCTCTGACTTCACCCAGAACTAAACTCTCTCTCCCCATCACCCTGGGGTCTCCACTCACCCTTACCATTATTTCTCATGGCTGGTTGTTTTTCTCGTAGTCCCGCTACACAGGTCACTCATCTCAATGTCAATGACCCAGGCATATGTCAATCCACAATACCATGTTGATAAGCGTGGGCGGTCATGTTTCGCCATCTCACTCGATCACCAGAGTCGTGGATCAGCTCAGTGTTCCTATCTCGACCATGCCACATGGCCAAGCCATCCAGGTATTTACTTCTCTTCCTTCCCCTTGTTCTCTTCTCCTCGATCTTGCAAGTTGTCACCAAGTTCTCCAATTTATTTCTTCAATTTATTTCTTCTCATAACGTGACCAAAAACTGTTGACGAGGTCACTGACACACGAGAATATGCGTTTACGGTTAGAATGTCCAGTAGAACTAGAGAGCAGGGGTGGGCGTGTGCGATCACAACACCCAACATGGACATGGGATTGGAGGCAATCACTGCTGTTCTCCAATGGCTCACAGGCACTAATTATGTCACAGTCGCTTTGCTATCTGATATACAGGTGACTCTGCAGAAGGTGAACAACGGAAAGCAGTGGTATGCACGGGTTCCGTTCGTTGGTAGGCCTACCTACCGAAACATTGATGGCTATATTGTCAAGGGAATGCTAGAGTGTGACATTGGGAGGGCAGATCAGCTGGCTGCCAGCGCGACTTTATTAACCAGTTTTCACATGGACAAATCTTCAGTAGTGTAGCTATTATGGAAATGCGTCTGTGAAGTGATACAGCAAGCAATAAAGCCAGATAACATTGTACAGACTTGACGGACCTGGAATATAAATCGACATCTCTCTCTCTCTCTCTCTCTCTCTCTCTCTCTCTCTCTCTCTCTCTCTCTCTCTCTCTCTCTCTCTCTCTCTCTCTCTCTCTCTCTCTCTGGGAAGGGGAGAGGGATGCGAGCGAGTCCGATTTGTCTATCTGTAAACATAGTATAGGTACCTGGAAGAATATAAAGTGTCGTTCTGAAAACCCCAAACTATATAACAGAAATCAAATCCGTCATTTGGTTCACCAGTGAAGTTTTCTTGTAGACTCCTGGAGTGGGGGGGGGGGGGGGGGGGGGAAGAGAGGGGGAGGGGTGGAATTTGTCGCTGGAGCTACGAAGTTCGTACTCTTTGCGACTCTTTCGGCAGGCCGCCTTTGCGGAAAGAGACCCTTAGCCATATTTACCCTGGGTCGCGCATCCCGCAGGTTGAAAACCACTGTACAATATAAATACATATGCTAACTGTCTGTATTCGAGACCTTGCCCCGGCACTTCCAACAAACGTCGCCAGTGAAACCTGACAGATTTCCGTTTCTTGTTCCTGTGTGGATAGTTTTGAAACATTAACGTCTTGCGGTCCCATTGTTAGCCGTGACATTAAAGGCTTCCATTTCTGGTGGTTGCCTTGTTCATGACACCAATTGAGCTAGGGGAAACTTCAGTATTCACTTCATTAATATGAGTTGAGTTGGGTCAAGAACCGACTTCACAGCACTCGGGACATTCCCAAATGTGCTTCGCTCTCTCCTTTAACAGCCAGCGAAGAGTCCTAACAATAATGGTACTAGTAGCAGTCTGACTGTATGTCCGTCTGGTCTTTCCCCGGAGTCCTGCGTGTCGGTCATATCCTGGGGTCACTCCCTGCAGCACCATTCTCTCCAGGCCGTGATGATTTATCTACCCGTTATTCTATACTATATACACGATCTCAAGGGGTCCCGACCCCGTCAGCCTTATGATGCAGCAATACTCCACCGAGCGATGCAGACCCAGCCAATCTGACTGCTCGTTTCCCACCACTCCAGCATTTCATGGGGAAACTACAACATATGCTCTATATTTTTTTTTTAAATTGTTGCATTGAATCGCTTCATTGATATGTATTTGATTATTCTAGTAGTGCGGTTGTGACATCTGATGTCATCAACTGTAAGAACTGACTAATATAGATTGTTGCATGTTAAAATATCTAGCCACATTTCCTTAACCAGAAAGTTAAGATCAAACATTTTGTTGTTGTTGCGTATCCCTTACGGGACGTTGCAGTTAACACCAGCATTTTCAGCTGCTGTTGATGTACTAGGCAAGTGTTACGTTCAGTAGTTTGCCATTGCTTTCTGAACGACCGGCTCCTATACCTTTTTCGAAGAAACCAGCACCACTGTGTTTCGAACCCGGGTATACGGGCTCACAAACCGCGTTCGCAAGCCCTTAGCCACAGAGACCGGTAAGATCAAGCATACATTATAAAATAGCACACCACGTCTTGCTTGATACACAAGAAAGGACAATTGCTGGTCACACATAGCGCGTTGCTTGTGACACACAGGGTTTAGATAGATGTTCAGACTATTTATACTGGCAGAGACGTAGATAGACAGCTGTAGATAAACTGATTGATAGCCATGCATATAAGGAAACGACCTGAATACAAGAGAAACAAAGTCATCTGATAATATCAGCACACAGTAACCCCCTCCCCCCCCCCCCCACCCACCTCTACCCGCGCGCCGCGCACACGCACGCACACACACACTCAACAGTTGAGATAAAGGGACAGTGATACATTTGAGTGGGACATTTCTCTGCTTACCGCTGCACTAACATTCTAGAACGCAGTTCTCGCCCAGTCTCACACTTCCATATGTTGTTGTCTTTCAGCGCACAAGTGCGTTGCAAACAGCAGTAGTTTGGGCTCTCCGGCCGGTTTGTTTGCTTATGGTTCAGTTCTGAGTTCCATTTGCATAATATGATCCCCTCATAGTGGCTGTTGTTGGGAAATAGGTGGTGTATTGCTTGTCTGCATGCCTACTACCGACCTGCCTGCCTATCTTTCCCCGTCTGCCTACCCACCCACCCACTGTCTACTTTTGTCTACCTGCTTGTCTATATCCGTCTATCTCTCTGTTGATCGACCTGCGTATTTGGTTAACTGATTCAGTGCCAAATAAAAAGTAGGTATGGACCAAACATGGTACACAATCAAATGAACAAGTAATATAATGTAAATTTCCGTTCACTCAGCATTGAAATTGTGGAGGATACCACGAAACAAACCAATTAACACAATTACCGTTGTATGGCGATACATCGTCCTTCTGTCTAAATGGAAGGTCACATGTGGCGATATGTTATCCTTCCGCACTGAATCAGTTAATAACTTGTCCATTTTGTCGTTATGTGTGTTTGTATATTTCATTGTGTGTGTGTGTGTGTGTGAGGAGAGAGACAGAGAGGGGAGAGAAAAGAGACAAAGAGAAGAGAGAGAGGAGAAGAGAGGGGGGGGGGGAGAAGAGAGAGATAGGGGAGAAGAGAGAGAAGAAAGAAGAGATTGAGAGAGGAGAGAAGATAGTGAGGAGAGAAAAGATAGGAGAGAAGCTAGACAGAGAGGAGGAAAGAGAGAGGAGAGAGACAGAGGTAGACAGAGAGGAGAAGACGAGGAGAGAGAAGAGAGAGTTGAGAAACAGAGAGGAGAGAAGAGAAGAAAGAGAGAGGATAGAACAAAGAGGAGAGAAGAGACAGGAGAGAGAAAAGAGAGAGAAGGGAGAGAGAGGAGAGAATAGTGAGAAAGAGGAGAGAATAGAGAGAGGAGAGAGAAAAGAGAAGAGAGAGAGATAAGAGAGACAGAGGAGAGAGAAGAGAAGGGAGAGAGAATAGAGAAGAGACAGAGGAGAGGAGAGAGAAAGGAGAGAAAATATAGAGTGAGGAGAGAAGTGAGAGAAATAGAGTAGAGAGAGAAGGGGGAAAAAGAGAGAGGAGAGAAGAGAGAGAGAGAGAGAGAGAGAGGGGGGATGAGAGAAGAGAGAGAGGGGAGAAGAGAGGATGAGAAGAGAGAGAATGTGTGAGTGTGTGTGTGAGAGAAAGAGAGAGAACGTTTTCGAATGTTAAGCGTATCGCCTGAGCAGCGTTGGGAGTGTGTAGTAAAGCGCCGTATGCCGTTGATAGAATTCATCCAAAGCATTGTTGATCTTGCTCTAGTTGTGTAACTAGAACGTCTTGAATTGTAGACACAAGTACGTCACATATCACCACATATCCCAGCCACGTCGTGGTACCTCTGGACACCCACCCACTCCAGCCTGTGTTGCCCGTGATATGTCGTCTACTGTTCCAGCGGACAAGCATTTCTTCCGCTTCTTCGTTAACCTTCAGACGTCAATCTGTATATATTTACAAAAAGCAGCAGTCGACTTGAGCTTGTTGACATCTCCATAGTGTTTGACCTAAAGTGGAGCGGGTGTAGGCCAACATATCTTTCTCCGATCTGCATGTTGAACATTCGTACAGCAAATGTATAGCTGTCATTTTATCAGTTCGACACTTACATTCATGAGTATCTCTTATCTTTTGTTTAAGAAACAAGTGCTATTTCAACCTGTTGTGTCCTGTGCGGAGACGGAAAGTTGTTACTTGTTAACTTCGGTCGAGTTGGTAATAGGCATTATCTTTCTGGTGGCCTGGATGCTGTGAATTCCACTTCGTTCTTTAACTAATCCAGTCTTCTTCTTCTTCAGCGTTCCGAGCCATTGAGGTTCTTTGCTGCAGATACAATCTGTCTCCATTCGTCTCTCTGGTTGACCTTCTCTTGCCAGTCGTTGATTCCAAGTGCTTGTAGGTCTGTATATATATATATATATATATATATATATATATATATATATATATATATATATATATATATATATATATATATATATATATTATCTCTCCACCGTCTTCTTGGTCTACCTTGGGGTCTACGGTCATTTATTTCCTGAGTGTAAGCGAGTTTTGTTTCCCTATTATCTTCCATTCTTTCTGTATGCCCCAGCCATTATAGTCTATTAGCCTTCATGATACCAGTGATTATCGGGGACTTAAACAGATCATAAATGTCTTTGTTACTTCTTCTTTTCCACTCTCCACTTTGTGTATCCCTAATGGGTCCGAAGATGCGTCTTAAAACTTTGTTCACCCAAACCACACACTACAAACTAATTCAGTGCCAAAAGATAATATATCGCCAA
Organism: Cepaea hortensis; assembly: GCA_963921405.1. Classification (NCBI taxonomy): domain Eukaryota; kingdom Metazoa; phylum Mollusca; class Gastropoda; order Stylommatophora; family Helicidae; genus Cepaea; species Cepaea hortensis. Next base: position 218,526,077 of record OY992876.1, on the reverse strand, counting down.
ATGTGACGTCCCATGTGTTGAGAGGGACGATATATCGCCACCCCGAAGTCATGGTGTTATTTGTTTTATTTCGTGGTATCCTCAGCAGTGTCAATGCCCAGTGAAAGGACATGTACATTATAATACTTGTTGATTTGATTATGTACCATGTCTATCCAAACCTGTTTTTTGTTTGGCATTGAATTAGTTAAATGTTTGTACGATGTAATGTAGTTTCTCTGTTTCGTTGTAGGTATTTTTGCTACTGATATCTGATTATTGAGAATTCGGGGTAGTCTAAAGGATATTAGCGCGCGCTCTTAAGCTTCCGGTGCCTGATAGCGGATTAGGGGGTTCATTTTTAGGTGGCATCTGGTCGGGCGAAAACGTTGAGTTCTCTGTCAGAAAGCAATGGCAAACTAAAAACGATTGTGCATGCCCTTTCAGGACGTTGGGATCAACCCCAACACTAGGTTGAGAGTTTCTTGGGAATTTTATGTTCAGTAGTTTGCCAGTTTAGTCAGGTCTTAGATATGACTCAGCTACCTTATGACAGTAGACGTTACTACCTGCTTTCTGTTAGCGCCGAATGTTGGGCGGCGTTCACCAAACCCGACACCCCACATTGTGCCAACGGCTTCGGACGGAGGAGTGCAATTGGGAGGGTACAAGCCTTACCCTAGTGCGAGGAAATGCAACCTAAAGGACTAAATGTCGTGACAGGGCAGACCAGGACCTTGGTCAGCAACTGGTCTAGGATGGAAGCTCCGACAGGCGGACACTTGAAGTATTGCTTTGCTAATCCGGCAGCTTCTGAACTTGTCTTGTTCCAAATGTATTGGTGTTACCTTTCCTCTGGCGTAACTTAGGCAGGCCAAGAGAGGGATAATGCTGCATAGGCAACACATGGTCTCTTAATTCAGCCCAGGCTTTGTGCTGTGGACAGACTATCGTCTGTCAAGACGGCAGGGTGCTAGACATTGAGCCATTGCTGCCTGAACGAGACGTCAACGTGGGAGTCCAACTGACCGGTGTAGCGGTTGAACCCTGTACCTGGCCATCAGTGCACCGGAAGTTTACTGAACGTAAAAGTGCCCGACGATTCAACCAGGGGTTTGTTCGCAACGAACTGCAAAGGACATGCAACTGTCTTTTTACCCTGATAATTATTTGTAGAAAGATTATAGTTATCACCTGATTTGTGGGCTGATATTCTAGTATTCGAGACACGGTGACATATGGTTCGTCGCTGACTTCGCCTTTTGACATCTTATTTCTGTTTCTCTTTCGAGACGACTGCGGAACCACCATCAAGATACTTGAACTCTAGAACCTGTTGGGCTTGGTTGTCATGAATGTGGGTGATATGTAGCCCGCGATGATCTACATATTACCATCTTAGTCACGCTGTTATTCGTGTCATATTTTGTACACAAAGTAGATTTTGCGTTTGTATAGTTTTGCGGTTTCTTCGTCGCCATATATTAAACTCTGGTCATGTGTTGTCGTTCAGTAAGCAGTGACAAACTACTGCATGTACACTTGCCGAGATATCACAAACAACCAAAACATGGGTTGGCTGCGACGTTCTGTAAATGAATGCAACTAAGATTGACAAACAGTAGTTTATCTAGTCTGTTATGTCGGTCTTCTTGAAGGATCGATTCCACGCCAGGGTGGTTGTCGCCGGCTGGTTTTGCAGCTGCTGTTAGTATTCAATCAACCAATCAATCAGGTGCCGTCTCCACAATGAAGGTTGGCTGCAGTGGTTCTCCAACACCGTCTGTCTCTCGTCTAGACTGTACATTCTGTCAGACTAATGTTCGTCCACCTCTTGATGTCACCTTCCCACTTGTATCGTTGTCTATCTCTTGCTCGCCTGCCCTCAACCTTGCCATCCAGTATGGTTTTTATTAGAATTATCCATGTATACATGACACTGGAGCTGCGTCTAGACGCTCTTCTGCCGACCTGATGATCATGGGTTTGATTCCACATCCAAGCGGATTTGTATAGATAGACCTGGTCTACCACAGCCTAAAATGGACGCCAGAACTTGTTTTGGGAAGAAAAGACGGCCGGCGTGATACTGGCCACCTCCACCCCCGAGTTGCGATTGGTCTATAAACAGATGGGTGTATCATCATATATCCAAATATGTCGTGTAGAAAGGGCCTCTGCTGAATTTATATATATTAGATAGTCCGGGTGACAGTAGCACTGCTGCTGCTGCTGCTGCCAGTTGTTCAGTGAGACCAATTGTTCTAGACCACATTCTGTCACTTGTGTACTAGCTGCCCATGAATACAGTACGACAATGACTCGCAGTTTCTGATCGGTTCTATCCAATGTCTCATTCTGATCAACAACTACAATTTGTGTGTATGTGTCCGTCCGTGCGCATTGGCGCGCGCGCGCGCGTGTGTATGAGCCGCGGTGGCTAGCTAGCTTGCCTGCCGCTCGTTAGTCATGGATTCGAATTCACATCAAGACGGATGTTTACAATTGTCACGGACTGTTCTGTCGACCCATTCTAGAATGAGCACCTGGAAATACCCTGGGAAGTAAAGTCTGTTAGTGTTATATCGACCATATCACTCCTAGAGCGGTGATTGTTCTAAAACAACATATACTCAGTACACATACAGCCGTGTAAAACACACACACACACACACAAGCACGCACGCACGCGCGCGCGCGCGCACACACACACACACAAAGATGGGGTGGGAGTGGTGATCTGTATGTCTGCATGTCTGTAAATATGGATCTGCCGATCTATTGATCTGTCGATCATTATATCTCTCACCGGGACGCAGAGGTGTTTCCAAGGCACCAGGCCAGGTTCTATACTGGCCAAGACCTACTAACACGTCCTAGTCGTACGTTGGGCAACAGGTCCCTTCGGGGTCCTGGCTAACGTAGTAGGATCACTGATTCTTCCGAAGTCGGAGAGTATCTGCCTGCACGGCGAGGAACCACCTGTCTGCACACCAATAAGCCAGACATGGGACAACGGATACTCACGCAAAGCTCAGTCCGGTATGACATCACACTGATGTTGGACAGCAGGATGTCTTCATCCGACATACAGGACTTCACGCTGGAGTTCATAGACAGCAAACGCAAGCAAGCAAGAAAACATCTCTCACCCTCTCTATCACACACCTTCTCGTTCTTTCACACTGTCTCTTTCTATACCTCTGTCTATGCTTGGCACTCAGTCTCCGCTGTCTGTCTGTCTGTCTGTCTGTCTGTCTGTCTGTCTGTCTGTCTGTCCTGTCTGTATGTTTGTCTGTCCTGTCTGTCTGTCTCTCTCTCTCGCTCTCTCATACCCTTTCTCGGTCACTCTTTATGATCAAGCCTGCCCTTGATCCTAAGAGTTGGGGACGGTCCGGGAGCCTGAGTTGCGTAGTGGCAAGTCTCACCTTTCATCCGGTGGTCATTAGTTCCATCCAGTGGTCATTAGTTCCATCCGGTTGTCATTAGTTCCATCCTTTGGTCATTAGTTCCATCCTTTGGTCATTAGTTTCATCCCGTGGTCATTAGTTCCATCCTTTGGTCATTAGTCCCATCTGAAGGTCATTAGTTCCATCCGATGGTCAGTAGTTCCATCCGGTAGTTAGTAGTTCCATCCTTTGGCCATTAGTTCCATCCGGTGGTCATTAGTTCCATCCGGTGGTCATTAGTTCCATCCTTTGGTCATTAGTTCCATCCGGTGGTTATTAGTTCCATTCGGTGGTCATTAGTTCCATCCTTTGGTCATTAGTTTCATCCCGATGTCATAGTTCCATCAGCTGGTCATTAGTTCCATCCTTTAGTCATTAGTTCCATCCTTTGGTCGTTAGTTCCATCCTTTGGTCTTTAGTTCCATCCTTTGGTCTTTAGTTCCATCCGGTGGTCATTAGTTCCATCCGATGGTCATTATTTCCATCCTTTGGTCATTAGTTCTATCATTTGGTCATTAGTTCCATCAGGTGGTCATTAGTTCCATCCGATGACCATTAGTTCCATCCGGTGGTCATTAGTTCTATGTTCCATCCGATGGCCATTAGTTCCATCCGGTGGTCATTAGTTCCATCCGGTGGTCATTAGTTCCATCCGGTGGTCATTAGTTCCATCTATTGATCATTAGTTCCATCCGCAGCTGGGCGAATTCGGATTTCGAACATTGTTATCTGGCCTTCCAGGTGGACCCAGCCTGACATGGGTACCAAGAATGGTATGGGAAAGCAAAGGCGGCCGGCATGTTACTGCTCACGTCACCCACAGAGTACCCATGGCTCTACAAATACGGGTCTAGCAGTGTATGCCCGACCCACCTTGTCGCGTGTATAAAGATCTTTTACTTGTGTGCCCTTGACGTCTGTGACTAAGATATGGGTCGGACAACTGGCGGCAACTGTGCGCGCTGATCCTGTTACTAAACAATGGCCAGCTAGACAACGAACAGATCAGACTGGATGTACTGAGGCCAAGAATACATGTGAGAATTATGAAAGTTGCACACACACACACACACACACACACACACACACACACACACACACACACACACACACACACACACACACACACACACACACACACACACACACACACACACACACACACACAAAACATTTAATTCATTTGTGGTTGTAAAATAAACATTTGAATCCTAGCTGGTGCTACGGAGTTAGTGCACTGAGCTAACTGATTATGTGCCATGGGATGACTAATCATCTTAAAAGACTTCCCGTATCTGCCGTGGGCTTATATATGACCTAAATTTTGCCATGCCGTTATAATACACAATGTATACTACTACCATATTAACTGTCACAATCCCCTGTAAGAGATTAAGATTGACAGTTGTCTAAGGTCCCGATAATTTCCAAATATCACTGAGTAGTGCAGGGTGGCTCAGCCACAGGTATAACAACACACATCATTACTTGAATCGACAGCTGTGAGTCACTGGAGAAAACTTATGTTGCGCACACAAACTCGTTTAATCATAGATGAACACAGTGACATGCAGAACATTATTCCAGGAAGTTTAGTACACATAATCCGTCATCGTTAGGAATTACTTCTCTATAACATTGCTTTCTCGAGCCCTCCTTCAACTAGTGCACATAGACAGTTACGCCCGGCTCTTCAACAGCCGGCTAGAACCACTCAACAAAGTCCACTCCCTTGGCTGGTGTCTCACACACCTCAGCCCAAGACTCAATACTCCAAGCCCAGACCTCCACTGTCTAGCTCAAAAAATCAACTCCAACTCCCCGTAATTTTCCCAGCTACCTTTTTTTATCCCCTCTTCGCAGACCTACCACGAACCACACCATTTAACCCTTTTCAACCTCAATCTACATTCCACCACCATTACCTTTCTAGGTTCCCTTAATCTATTAGTTTCCAATCACGTTTTACCTTTCCACTGGTGATTTAAATCTAGACAACATCATCATGTTTCGGGCTCCCCCCTCCCCCTATTAGCATGACGATTTATATCCTGAGTCCGTGACTAAACCATCATCTAGTCTGGGACTATCCCCGTTTGTTGCAAATGTGCAATTAACCTCCTTGACCTCACATCTGTATACTTTACTGGCTCAGTTACCCCTTCCAGTATAATAGCCTTCCTAGCTAGTCCATTAACCCCCAAATTTGCATAAACCTACGCATGTTACATTAACAATTTTCAAGTTATAACCCTGACACACCCCTACTTCCCATTTTCCAATATTCATTTTTTTTGTGGTCGAAATCTTCTTTTGGTTTGGCACTGAATTTGTTAAGACAGCTCGTGTGTGATCTGTAGGAGACTGAGACGGGTAACAGAAGCCACCACGTGCAGTAAGATAACCCTAAAACAAACCCAGTGTAATATTGGAGTAATGGTAACCTAGGAGTTAACACTGATAATGTCATGATCGCGGTCGGAGAGAACCTCCGACGTCTGCGCTTGTCGTCTGCCAAGTGAGGGGAAAGACCAACCACCCATTCCTCCGTGCACTTCGGCCTACGAAGTGTATAGTCCTAGCACATCATGGGCCCTTAGCATATTTCTGCTTTGTGATTTTTTTTTTTTAAACAGACGAAACAATACACGAATTATTAATATCCTTAGGGGATGTTATTTTGTATGCGAGTGTAATCAAATGTTATCAGAACATATACTAGAGCATGATGTCAGCTTGTCACATGATGACTATGTGTCCTGTAAAACATCGGTGACATGTCAGTATGGTGCTGTCCTTTTGGAGTCATCATTGTGTAGAGTTATGGATAGGCTGTTGTTGAAACGTCGGCGCGCTGACCGCCTGGAAGAGGATGAGCGTAGTGGCAACGTTTGCGAGGGTGACGATGGAGGTACGCGGTGTTGGGACAGAGCCAACACTACAAAAATTAGGAGACGTCAAGGAAGTCTTTCCAGCTTTGGATGTATTAGTTTGTTAAGCTTTTTGAGGCGGCCTCCTCCTTGTTCAAGTATGTCATGGTTTGCATGTGCTAGTTATACAGATATATAGGCCCTGACACCCGTGTGTCATGGTTTGCATGTACTTGTTATAAACATTTTTGCTGCCGGACACGAGACTGTATGTCTTGGTTTGCATGTAATAGTAATAGTTATACAGATTTATATGACCTGACGTCTGTGTGTCATGGTTTGCATATACTGGTTATACAGATCTGTAGGGCCTGACATCTGTGTGTCATTGTTTACATGTACTTGTTATAAAGATCTGTAGGGCTTGACATCTATGTGTCATGGTTTGAATGTAGTAGTCATACATATTTTTTAAGCCTAACACAAGATTGTATGTCATGGTTTGGATGGATGCACTAGTTATATAAATTTATAGGGCCCTCACAAGACAGTATGTCATGTTTTGGATGTACTAGTTATACATATGTGTAGGGCGCGACACAAGACTGTATGTCATGGTTTTGGTCTTGGATATACATATTTCTGGTCTTGGATATACATATTTCTGGTCTTGGATATACATATTCTAGGGCCCGACACATGACAGTAAGTATGTCATGATTGTGGTGTACTTGTTATACATATTTGAAGGGCCCGACCCAAGACTGTATGTCATGGTTTTAGTCTTGCTTATACATATCTATAAGGCCTGACCAAAAACTGCATGTCATGGTTTTGGTCTTGGTTATACTTATTTGTAGGGCCCGACACAAGATAGTATGTCATAGTTTTGGTCTTAGTTATTTATAAATATCTATAGAGCCCGACACAAGACCGTATGTCGTGGTTTTGGTCTTGGTTATACATATCTATAGACCCCGAAATAAGACAGTATGTCATGGTTTTGTTCTTGGTTAAACATATCTATAGAGCCCGACACAAGACAGTATGTCATTTATTGTGGTGTACTTGTCATACACATTTGTAGGGCCCGACACAAGACTGCACTGTCATGGTTTTTGGTGTGTTGGTTATACAAATCTGTAGAGACTGACATATGCGTGTGACCCTGAATATACTAGTTTTGTAGATGTGGTGTCGTCAGTGGTGTTAGGTAACTGTAGCCAATGCTCTCTGCTTTCACTAATTGACCACGATATTTCTCTGTCCAGGTGTGTGTGTGTGTGTGTGTGTGTGTGTGTGTGTGTGTGTGTGTGTGTGTGTGTGTGTGACATCTAGTTATGGGCCGTACAGATCACTGTGTGCGAATTCGGCATGCACTTATGTCAGGTTTACTTTCTCTAGACCAGTGGTTCTCAACAGGTGAGGAATCCCCCCCCCCCCCTCGGGGAAATGGGAAATGTTAGGGTTTCCAGGGGGGGGGGGGGGAGAGAATTAAGATTATTTCAAGAGGCGTTAATACATGAACCGATTACTTGATATTGTTTTTTCCTCCATACTTTAGAGTTCTGTACTTCTCGCCTTTCTGAAATTCCTTTTATAAATGAGTAGACCCGCAAATCACGTTTTATGTAGACAGTAGACGTCTAGATTTGTTCTAGTGTGTGTTATTAAATCTAGCTTCCATTTTTACGTATACTGTGTAGAGGCCGGGTGCGGGGGATTTATAGGGAGGAAATATGAAAAGGGGTGGGATGCCGTTTTGAAAATATGGTGACGGGGTGCATGGGCCAAAAAAATTTGAGAACCACTGCTCTAGACAAATGACGAGATCTACTCGTACTAGCTTTCTCTCAACCCATAAATTTGACAGGGCATCGATCTAACGTCTACCCAAAGCATCACCATCACCATCATCATCATCATCATCATCAACTTGTTGTTGTTGTTGCTGTTGCTGTTGTTGTTATTGTTGTTGTTGTTGTTGATGTTGTTGTTGTTGTTGTTGTTGTTGTTGTTCTTCTTCTTCTTCTTCTTCTTCTTCTTCTTCTTCTTCTTCTTGTATTGGATAATGCGTCAATTCTCTAACACAAAGGTCAATGTGTCGGACTTCAGCATGTATTTGTGTCAAGTTCACGGACTCTAGACCGATGCCATCAAAGATAACGGGCTTATCTACCCGTGGTTTAGTTTTTGTCAGTTGTTCCAGGTCGGCCGCCGTGTGCCCTTCTCTTTGCGATATCCAGTTGTCGTTGGATTCTATAACCTTTGTCACATGCACGGAGAAGTCTTGTTGTACACCCTTATCTGGAAAGTCAATGAATGAAGGTAGCTTCTGAACCGTTTACCCAGAATAGATAATCTCACATCACTTTTTCAACCCTCCGTATTCATCTAACAACTCAGTGTGCGTTTGAGCAATTCTTCCTCCTGGTGTACACCTGGTTTAAATAAAAACAACAAATGCACGCCTAGGACTCCTTCTTATGGTCCTTGCCCTGAGGCGTTGATGATCACGTCTGTCCACCCGCAGACAGCATATTGCCCCGATTATAACACATCTATGCAAACCTTCTTGTCTTGAGACTCAGCAGTGGCAGATAAACTTTATGGACCACTGAATGAACAAAACAAATCAGTGAAGTTTATACAAGAGACAACACTGCCGACTAAGACAATCAATTTCAAGTCAATGAAAGAAGAAGAAGAAGAAGAAGAAGAAGCTTCTGTCTTCTGTCTTTCGTGTTCTGCCAATAATTTCTGACACTGATGTTCTTCTATATCTTAAAGTCAAATTGTCCAGCATCTTCTCTCTTTGTCTCCATCTGCCTCTTCTCTCCTCCAGCTTTCTCGTTATCACGACGTACTCCAGTTTTCCCCTGTTCATGACACGACCAACGAATAAACCTTACACAAGAAGCAATATTTACAACATAGTCGCCAATGACGTACAAAATGATGGTGGTTACGTGTGTGTCCACATATGTGCTTGCGCACATGTGTGCCGTGAAAGTCTTCTATCTCTGCTTATTTGGTCATGGTATGAACGCCCCTGAACAAGGAGATGAACATAGTTTCATAGTGTCACCAGTAAACGCGGTCGTGGTGTACATGTGAACTGCCCTCGTACAAGACTTGCACTTTTTCTACAGACACTCTAAACTCATGTATGTGATCTGTTCCCTTAACAGATTCAATGCCAGGCAAAAAGTAGGTTAGAACCAAACAAAACTGGATGGCTGAACATGGGAAGTAGGGTTGTGTCACGGTTATGACTTAAAAGTTGTTAATATGGTAGCAGGCATGCTGTATTATATATCAAATTAGAGGGGGTTGTGTACGGAAAACTACTGCACGTAAGCCCATGGCAGATACGGGAAGTCACTTAAGACGATTATTCATCCCATGGCACTTAAGTTAACATGCAGTCATCCTCTACGGACATTCTAATCTCGTGTATGAATTGTTCCAGAAGGAACTTAGAGTCATCAACGGTAAACATAGTCAGAAACGTTGCCAGTTTCTACACTCAAGGACAGCGAGTATATACTATACATGTGAACGCCTAGAATAACTGTTAATGTCGGGACAATTGTCCAGTGCCATCCAGAAGTCTTACCAAGAGAAAGTGCAGAGGATGGCTCGCACAAAAAAAAAATGCAGCTAAAAGACATGATATTTACAGCATCGGGAAGGGGAAAGCTCGATCGACTGACTACCAAAGTGAATAAAACAGACAGACTGCATCTCTGACAACCTCAAGTGACCTGGCCAGTAGCGAACCGTCAACTAGCGAAGCAGATCTGGTGCAAGAATCAACGACCTCAACTACATCCATCACAGACAAGGCAAAGACCAGAAATGTGATACGAAAAAAGAAGACACCACAGGACACGGCCGAAAATTTGAGTCAGTAAGAAAGCCACACCAGCCTGTGAAAATTAAAACACAGCCAGCCAGCCAGCACGCATACGAGAAGCCAAAATGTCAGCCTGTCGACATATACATTCATCATCCTGATAATTGACGACACAGAAAAGAGAAGCATAGCACCTCTCCATAAGACGCATGGCGGCGATATCATCATATTGCACAATATAGAAAACTCCACTAAACAGATCAACAACAACAAGGAGGGCCAGCAGGAGTTGCAGCCGCCACATGCCATTACAGTTGTGGCCAACATCCACTAAAATATGAGAAGATGCGTCGTCAAGAGAGTAAAGCCCACCTTTCAAACCACGAAATCGGGGAACAGATTCAGCGAGAACACGAGCCCACATATTACTGGAGTTGAAATGATCGTCAGTAAAAACAATACTTCTTCCACCGTTGTGACTATCACGTCCGAGGATAACGTCGGTTTGTCATCTACTGCCTATAGTACCTTGCAGTGTAGAGCAGGGCGGTCTTGAGCCTGAAGAATTAAGACCGTCTGGCTAGTGCAGTCGCCGCGAACTGTGCAGGTTAGGATTTTCATTTCGTCACCGACAGAAACAAATCCATACCTTACCGAGGATTTAAACCCGGGTCCCCCGAAGGAAACCCGGCGTTTTAGCCACTCAGCCAGCCCCTCATAGAGTCAAACCGAATACCATAAAATGTGACAAGACCCAACAACAACCAGAACAATATATTCCAAGAGTTGTAAAATGTTTCAGGTGCCAGACATTCTGGTACACGGACAATAATGCAAAATTGAGGTGGATGTTTGTAGGTATTGCTCTGGAAAACATATAGCCTGTGCCCACACGCCAAAAGATACAGACTTCAGGAGGCCCAATCTGAACAGTGTCATCTACCTGGGCAACCACCGGGCTAGATACCTCGGGCGCCCCTGCTTTCTAGACAGCAAGTAAACGATGAAGTTCGCCATCAAGTCAGACCTGCCCTACGAAGAGACGAGAAGGCAATACGTGGCAATCACAATGATGGCGAAAACAAAACACAATTACAGGTTCAAATGAAGCAACTGCATTGCAAATGGTAGTGACGATACACAGATATCAATAACCACAGCAACCGTAAGTAGGTCTATTCTGAATGAACTGAACATTATTCAGCAGAATATCGAACGGGCTGTGCACAGATGGCGGAAATCAAGGCAGAGACAGACACTATACTGAAGCATATCCAAGAAGAACGGACACATATTGAACTCCTAGGGGGGGGGGGGGAGAGTAAGAACCAGTTAGCTAGAACGAGACACAATACAAGAAAACAAAGACATAAACCGAGTGAAGGTGAAGTCGATCAAGAAACGGCCTGTAACTGGGGAAGGATAAATACACTCCGTCGAGAACAAGACAAGAAGACACAAGGTAAGGAAGAGAACATGGACACCTAAGGTACAACTACATGTCACGACACGGGAGGATCAGGTGATGCAGCTAGATAGGATCAGCTATCAGTGAATACCTACCTGAAAGAAAATCACAATGAGAAGAAGCGGGAGTCATCCTGGGAAAACACAGCCATAGCAGCGTGCGAAGCTGAAACAACTTGATAAGAAGGCAACAAAGGATAAAACAACACGTAAACGAAACGTAGATACCACAATATCGAAACGTAGATACCACAGTAGCGAAACGCAGATACCACAGTAGCGAAACGCAGATACCACAGTAGCGAAACGCAGATACCACAGTAGTGAAACGCAGATACCACAGTAGTGAAACGCAGATACCACAGTAGTGAAACGCAGATACCACAGTAGTGAAACGCAGATACCACAGTAGTGAAACGCAGATACCACAGTAGTGAAACGCAGATACCACAGTAGTGAAACGCAGATACCACAGTAGTGAAACGCAGATACCACAGTAGTGAAAGTCAGATACCACAGTAGTGAAACGTAGATACCACAGTAGCGAAACGTAGATACCACAGTAGCGAAACGCAGATACCACAGTAGTGAAACGCAGATACCACAGTAGTGAAAGGCAGATACCACAGTAGTGAAAGGCAGATACCACAGTAGTGAAAGGCAGATACCACAGTAGTGAAACGCAGATACCACAGTAGTGAAAGGCAGATACCACAGTTGCGAAAGGCAGATACCACAGTTGCGAAACGCAGATACCACAGTAGAAAGACAGTTGAACAGGGCCTTTCAAAGATTGGGTTGGATTGAGTTAGGTGACGTCTGTCGCACAAGTTCAGAAAGCAATGACAGACTTCTGAAAGTAAACTCGCCAAGAAATCACAAACAGTAAAAAAAAAAAAACCTAGTGAACTATGCGCCATTTTTCACAAATACAGTGTAGATGATAAGCGCTGCTGTCGCCCCTCTTGCTCCACCCCACACCCCAGCCCAACTACGTCACCGATTGTAGTGTTGTGTATGTAAACTGTTTCTATAACAAACATAGAGGTCATAACAGTCCATTACCCCACATAGACAACAATCACCTTCGGTTGATGGACCTTAACTATAACTTCTTCTTGAGGTTGAACGGGGTAGGGGTAATAATGGTGAATTCGAATTCGAAACTTGGAGGAACTACGGTAAACATTCTAGTCCGTGTAATGTCGGCTATCCTCGTAGAGACCTGTAGCATTCCCTAGAGAGCACACTTGCACCTATTTGCTAACTGATAAGTTTATTTATTTAGTTGTTATGTCGTGGATTCACTTTATTCCTGTATATTCATTATGAAACAATTCGCAAAGCTAGCACTCAAGTAGGGATACATCTGTCAGCTTGGATACAGAAATGTATTTGACAATTTGAAGTATTTGCTGATAGTAACGCTGTACATTTTGACAATGAATAATATTAGTGGAACTGCGGTAATACTGTATTGTGGAAATCATCATCATCTCATCGTGTTGCTATTGTACCTTACGTTGTCGAAGACAAACACGTATTCGTAGATACTAAACACACACACGCTACAATACAATCTTTCTAACCAACTCTATGCTACGAATGTCAAACTGGCTGTGGAAATGTAAACATTATAAAAAAAAGGTTAAGTGGGTAAGGAACCTACGACTGGTCTAGCAAACTGTTATGGAATTTACATGATCCTAGAACTCTGCTCAAGATTCATGGAGGAAATTGGAGGAAAGGCGCTAGTCACAGGCGCCGGAACTTCAATTATCCCTCCCCATGATACCTAACAGCATACGTGGAAGGAAAAAAAAATAATAAAAGAACATGAGTGATGCGGCGTTACAGAATACAATTACTGGAAAACAAAACGACGCGCGGCAACTAGTCTTCATCAGCAAACAGATACAAGAAAACACAACATACGAGGAGGACACTACAGTGACTACGTGAAAGTTTAAAAACCGAATGAGAAGAATGGAAAGATGGGAAAACAAATGATAACAATGAAAAAATGGGGAAATATGAGCTGCTTATCTCAGATTAATTCACTAGGACCTTTTTGCGACTTGAGGTGTATTGGGTATCTGGCACTACTTCCTTATTTGTATAGACCAATGGGCATCAGATGGGCGATGCCTTTGCTTCCTATAACATTTCCTGGTACCAGCTTTACGCTGGGTCGACTGGGATCCCAGGTTAATTTTTTAAAATATCGACGCTCCATGGGGATTCGAACAAAACACCTCGGAACCACAGGCTGGCGTGCTAGTCGCTGCGCTACTGGTCGATATGGTTGGTAGAAATGTAGAGGGAGTACCATAACGTGGCTTGGCTGGGGTTGTGGGGTAGATCAGCCTAGATTTGGTGGCAGTTTCTAAACATTCACTTGTGAACATTAAATATAAGGATGTAATCACGAGCTTGCCTTTATTCCACTCACGTGTTTCATGCTTCTTCTGGTTTGTTTTATCTTCCTATAGAACACTTCCTGTCAGGCGATCCTACCCTGCGCCGAAAAGGAAGTTGCTTTCATTTCTCTATCGTGTATTGTCTCTGGCTGTCTCTGACACACATCTCCAGTATATTTTAGGTTTCCCTATACAGTCAAACCTCGGTTTTCGTTGCTTTCGGTTTTCGTCGATTTTTTCCGCAAACAAATTGTCTATGTTTTCGTCTGCGTGTCCACATGACCTCGCTGCTAATTGTGCGAAAACAAAGAGACACACGCGTTCTTCTGCTCAGTTTGGCGTTGGTTTTCGTTGTGTGAGCAATACTTGCTAATAATAAAATACGAGAAAGGTATTAACATTGATGAAATCGGCTGCATGTACGGGATATTGCCATCCACAGTAAGTTTCATTTTGGCAAAAATAGAAGCCATAAAGGAGACTAAAATAGCGAAAGACATGAATGTGCTAACCCAGTGGTTCTCAACATTTTTGGCCCGTGCTCCCTTTCACCATATTTTTAGAACGTCATTCCCCCCCCCCCCCCTTTTCGTATTTCCTCCCTAAAAATTTCCCCCTGCCTCTACACAGTATACTTAATAATTAAAGCTACATTTAATAGCACATACTAAAACAAGTCTAAACATCTACATAAAACGTGATTTGCGGATCTGCTTACGTTATAAAATGAATTTCAGAAGGGTGAGACATACAGAACCGTAAAGTATGAAGGGAAAAACAATATCAAGTAATCAGTTCTTGTATTGACGCAATCTAGATATAATCTTAATTCCCCCCCCCCCTCTTGGAAACCATAAAATTCCCCGGGGGGGGGGAGGGGGGGGTGGGGATTCCGCACCGGTTGAGACCCATTGTGCTAACCGAACAGAGATCGCAAACAATTGAAGATGTCGAACAGTTATAATTAATTTGGATAAATCAAAACCAGTTAGATGGCGATTCTGTTTCCGAGGCAATCATATGTGGAAAAAATCAGATTGTTGTATGCCGATCTCATTAAAAAAATGCTTGAGTCGAGTACTAGTGTACTTAGTCATTTTAAGGCCAGCAGAGGATGTTTTGAAAAATTCAGGAGGCGCACTGGCAAAAACAGTGTTACTGGGCACAGCGAAGTGCGAGTTCGGACAAGTTTTATATATAAAAGGCAATCTCCGTCCATCTGTATGTATGTATGTATGTATGTATGTATGTATGTATGTCCTTTATACGTTCGCGAACGGCCCATCCGATTGAGATGAAATTTTCTACACGCCTTCCTTTCATTCCAGAGCTGCCAACTGTGATATTTTGTTAGTGTGAAATCGCCTGCTTACTCAGTATTATTTCATTTTTCATTTTTCATCATAATTTCATATATCTCAGGGGACCTAACTCTGTAAAAGTTATTTCAAGGGGCATAACTTTTCTGTATAACTTATAGTCATATTGTGGCATCGTTTTCAAAGATTTATAAACTCTTTGTCCATAGTTATGTACCGGCATATGAGTTATAATAAATAATGATACAATCTGTAAGGCATTTTC
>OY992876.1:218422949-218507949 GCA_963921405.1 Cepaea hortensis | reverse complement strand
CTTCCTCCCTCTCCTCCCTCCTCCTCATCCCTCCTCCTCCCTTCTCCTCCTCCCTCCTCCTCCTCTCTCCTCCTCCTCCCTCCACATCCCTCCTCCTTCTCCTCCCTCTTCCTCCTCCTCCCTCCTCCTCCCCCTCCTCCCTCCTCCTTCTCCCTCCTCCTTCTCCCTCTTCCTCCTCCCTCCTCCTCCCTCTTCCTCCTCTCTCTTCCTCCTCCTCCCTCCTCCTCCCTCTCCCTCCCTCTCCTCCTCCCTCCTCCTCCCCCTCCTCCTCCTGCGTTTTCCTCCTCCTTCTCCCTCCTCCTCCCTCTTCCTCCTCCTCCCCCTCCTCCTCGCTCCTCCTCCCTCTCCCTCATCCTCCCTTTCCTCCTCCCTCCTCCTCCTCACCCTCCTCCTCCCCTCCTCCTCCTGCGTTCTCCTCCTCCTCCTTCTCCCTCCTCCTTCCTCTTCCTCCTCCCTCTTCCTCCTCCTCCTTCTTCCCCCCCTCCTCCCTCCTACTCCTTCTCCCTCCTCCTCCCTCCTCCTCCTCCTCATCCTCTCTCCTCCTCCCTCATCCTCCTCCCTCATCCTCCTCCCTCCTCCTCCCTCTTCCTCCTACCTCCTCCTCCCTCCTCCCTCTTCCTTCTCCTCCCTCTCCTCCTCCCTCTCCTCCTCCCTCCTCCTCCTCCCTCCTCTTCCTCCTCATCCCCCTCCTTCTCCTGCGTTCTCCTCCTCCTCATTCTCCCTCCTCCTTCCTCTTCCTCCTCCCTCTTCCTCCTTCTCCTTCTGCCCCTCCTCCTCGCTCCTCCTCCCTCTTCCTCCTCCTCCCTCCTCCTCCTCTCTCCTCCTCCTCCCTGATCCTCCTCCTCCCTCCTCCTCCTCCTACAGACAGACAGACAGACAGACAGTCGGGAACGGGAGCTTATATGACTACTTATATGAATTAAATGAGATGCTCCCCAACAGGGGCTGGGCGAAGTCGGGTCGGGTCAGACAGACAGACAGACAGACAGACAGACAGACAGACAGACAGATAGTCGGGAACGGGAACTTATATGACTACTTATATGAATTAAATGAGATGCTCCCCATCAGGGTCTGGACGAAGCCGGGCCGGGTCAGACAGACAGACAGACAGATAGACAGACAGACAGATAGATAGTCGGGAACGGGAACGGGAGCTTATATGACTACTTATATGAATTAAATGAGATGATCCCCACCAGGGTCTGGGCGAAGCCGGGCCTGGTCAGCTAGTTCTCTATCAAATGGGGTTTGGTATGCATTTTGAAATTTATAGAACGAATTAATTTGATTTACATTGATTTATATGAAAGTAATTGCCACGGTTTTCGTCGGTTTCGGATGTCACCGATTGTTATCGAATGGTTTATCGACGAAAACCGAGGTTTGACTGTATTTCTCTTTACCGGAGCTGGGGCTTTGGGGACAGTGAGACGCGCAGTTTCGTGATTTCCAGTCAAACCGAATGGGGGATCGGAAATCAGCTACCGGCCATTTGGAAGTTGATGTCGATGGTACGAGACGTCGGCCGTTCAGAAAGCAAGGACAAATTGCTGAACTAACATTGGCTAGTAAATCGCAAACAGCCTATACATGATGGGATTGATTACAACGTCCTGTTAAGAACATGCAACAGACTTTTATTTTTCGCTTGGGAGCCGCGGTGGCTCAGTGGCTAGCACACTTACCTGCCTGGCTGTTGGTCATGGGTTCGAATTCGCATGGGGAAGAACGTTCAACATTGACGTAGGTTTCCAGGTGGAGCCAGCCTTAAATCAGTACCACCCAATGTCTGGGGAAGTAAAGACGGCATGTATCGACCCCTACCACATTTCGAGTGTTGGTTGGTCTGTTCAAATAATGACTAGAATTATGGGCCCAATACGCACCGAGGCGTATAAAAGAATAATTTAATTTTTACTTGTCTATTTGGCTTAGAGGTTATGACTTTTCTCCGTAATCTCGTATACTCTCGTCGGTGACGTGATGACGGTGATAATCAGCAGTGGTTCGAATCGCATCGGTAACTTACGGGGTATGTGAGCCGGCCGCTCAGAAAGCAATGGCAAACTACTGAGCGTAATCTTGCCAAGAAATCAACATACAGCTGAAAGATGCTGGTGTTGACAGCGATGTCCTGTAAAGGATATGCAAAAAAAAAAAAAAAAATTACACTTGCACAAAGGCGTGAGTTTAACGGCGGCAAGATCGATGTAATTTTGAACAGGTTTTATCTCATATGACTCGGTTTCTTTCCGTGCCTGCCGAAAGCATCTCACAAGGCACGAGCGTCAAGGCTCCAGTAACGATCACCGTGATTCTATAATAAAATGGCACTCGTGAACCGAATGACGTCCAGAATCGACCCCCACAACCTTCGGAGCGCCAGGCAAGTGGCTTAACCACTTCACAGTGGAGCCAGTCTTGCTTACTTAATTCCAGTCGAAGGACATCTAGCTATGCTGATAACTGATTATCGCGAGATGTGGGTAGCAATAGTTTGTTCCGATAATATGGTTCCGTCGCCCTGCTACTGAGTTGCGTACGTGGCGCGGCACTGTGAGCCGTGAATTTCATTTAGAATGTTTTAACATCTGTCTGCGGTTGTTGTAGCGTGAATTTCATGTTCGGAATGTTGGCGGTCGGCCTGTTGCAGAATTGACTAGATTGTCTTTTTCGGTTCACGAGTGCTTTTTCTCGGAGACCACTGTGGGTCGTCGCTGGAGCTACGGTGTTCTTGCTTTGTGCGATGCTTTCAGAGAGCCGCCCTGTGGAAAGGGACCTAGCCATATTGGATAAAACCCGGGGCAATGAAGTCGATCCTCTCGACCTTTAATTGTGTTTAGGTCGCTGGTTTTCTAGTGACTGCCTGCCGCTTCCATCGACGATGAACTGTATTTTCCGTGGAGGACTTTTGTGTTGGCATTCGGACGGCAGCATTATGCACAGTGTGTGAGCTGTTGGCTTGACGAGACTCCTGTTTATTCCATTCTTCACAAAGGGCAGTGAGAAGCAGTTTGTGTGAAATTAACTGGCACAGGAACGGAGTATAATGGGGACAACACGTTGCCGTGAAGTTGGAACCGCGACTAATGACTAATACGGACGAGATCGAAATGCAGGAAGCAGTAGATTGTTCCGATAATACGGACAAGATCTAAATGTGGGCAGCAGTAGATTGTTCCGATAATACGAACAAGATCAAAATGTGAGCAGCAGTAGATTGTTCCCATCATACGGCCAAGATCGAAATGTGGGCAGCAGTATATTGTTCCGATAATACGGCCAAGATCGAAATGGGGGCATCAGTAGATTGTTCCCATCATACGGCCAAGATCGAAATGTGGGCAGCAGTATATTGTTCCGATAATACGGCCAAGATCGAAATGGGGGCAGCAGTATATTTTTCCGATAATACGGTCAACATCGAAATGTGGGTAGCTGTATATTGTTCCTATAATACGGCCAAGATCTAGATGTGGCAGCAGTAGATTGTTCCCATCATGCCAGCAAGGTCGAAATGTGGGAAAGCAGTAAATTGTTCCGATAATACGGCCAAGATTGAAATGTGGGCAGCAGTAGATTGTTCCCATCATGCGGTCAAGATTGAAATTTGGGGGAGCGGTAGATTGTTCCCATCATGCGGTCAAGATCGAAATGTGGGCAGCAGTAGATTGTTCCCATCATGCGGTCAAGATTTAAATTTGGGGGAGTAGTAGATTGTTCCCATCATGCGGTCAAGATTGAATTTGGGGGAGCAGTAGATTGTTCCCATCATGCGGTCATGATCAAAATGTGGGCAGCAGTAGATTGTTTCCATCATGCGGTCAAGATTGGAATGTGGGGGAGCAGTATATTGTTCCCATCATGCGGTCATGATCGAAATGTGGGCAGCAGTAGATTGTTCCCATCATGCTGTCAAGATTGAAATGTTGGGGAGCAGTAGATTGTTCTGATAATACGGACAAGATCGAAACGTGGGGAACAGTAGATTGTTCCCATCATACACACAAGGTCGAAATATAGGTAACAAAAGATTGTCTCGACCGGGATCAGGATGTAGGGAAACAAAAGTGTGTTTGGAACGCGCAGTCCAGCTGAACTTGCAGGAACTAGTGTATTATTATCTATAGTCTGGCGTGTGCCAGCGTTGATGTGCCCCCTACGTTTATGTTACTGTACGCAGAGTTGTAATAGATGTTGAACTTTCTGTCACGTCCTGTTAGTATTAACTTATCACTGAGTTTAATTCTTCATACATAACAACCAAGGTATTTGATCCGGTTGTCGAGGATAGTCAAGATTGAAGTATAACATTTACATTCTGTATTTGAAACATTCGTGTTCTCTCTCCCCCCCCCCTCTCTCTCTCTCTCTCTCTCTCTCTCTCTCTCTCTCTCTCTCTCTCTATCTATCTCTCTCTCTTCCTCTCTCTCTCTGGTCTCACTTTCTCCCGTCTCAGTAATGTATACAAGAGGATTTAAGCTTGTTCACATCGCGTTAAAATTTACATAACTTACACGTGTTGACGTATCGCTTGTTTAACTTCCCTAGACATGTGTTGTAAAAGTGCGTTTGCTGAGCATGCCAGTAATTCGATTGTCACGTGTGAATCGGCTGTGTTATTATGTAACGCATCCTCAGATGTCCAGTGCCTAATCAATGCCCTGTAAGCGTGTCAATAACTACACATGAATGCATCTTTCTTGTCAAGTTGATACTGCTTGCCCTGTCTCCTTCCTCTCTTCACACTTCCTTCCTCCCTCGCTGTCTGCCATCATTCCTCCCATTAGTCCATCATGTCTCCCCCATTACTTCATTCCTCTCTCCCTTCTTTCCTCTTTCACTCCATTCCTTCCTTCTATTACTCCCTTCTTTTCTTTCTTCATCCCCATATATTCTTTCCTTGCTTCCACTCTATCAATCCACTTTTATTTCTTCATCTTTCATTGTTTTCCTTCTCTCCCCCACCCCTCATCCCCCACACCCCTTTCCCCCTGTCGGATTTCCTTTTCTGGTATCTCGAAGATTGTACACATGCGGGGTATGGGGTAAATCAAACAGCCATACGCAGGTTGCACTCTTCATCTTCTTCATCGTTCGTTCGATATTTTTGATGGGTTTTAGGCGTAATTCGTTGTGTCAGTTTACAGCAGAGCTGTGATAGTTGGACCTTTGGGCGTACACATCCGACTTCTGTGGGTGTATATGGACCAGGTTTGCCTTCTCGGTTCAGCTGCAGTATCTGAATAGCTTGCCTGTCTCTTATCATCTCTGATGTTTGTGTCTAGGACATGCTTGCTGCCCCTTTCTGTCTGCTTTCCTGGGACTTCCAGTCAGTCTGGTGTGGAACAGCAACTTAGTAGATCTTGACACCGGATCACGTTCTTCGTGGTTGCCAATGTTGACAACTGTTGAAGAGATCTGTGGATATCCGCGCACATTGTCAAATAATGAGAGGTACATCGGGAAAACAAGGCGCCTCGTCAACCAACACAGAACTGGCACTATTAGCCACCGAATGCTGATGCATATGCTGGGGGGAGGATCTGAGCACCTATGGACATGTCCGGAGTGCAATGAAGATACCCCAACTGATAACTGATAACTGATTGTCAAATAATTAATAGTCTGCTCACTCTGGCCATCGGGTTGGGAATCTGTTCACAATAAAACACCTTGAACTTATGGCGGAAACATGACCACCCTTGACCTGATTTTAGTATGTGCTGTGCTGTATCATGACCTGGTCGTTACAAATGACAAGTGGGCAGAATTGTGTCAAAGAATAAGCACAGACAAATCACTGAAATTGTTCTGGCGACCACATAAAAGCATGAATGGGGCAGTCAAGAGTAAGATGTTCCTGACTTCCAAAGTGCTGACCTTATCTGGCAGAGGTCTGAAGAGAATAGGGGCAAAGCCCTTTTTGAACGCTATAGGTGTAAGGCCCAGAATATTGCAGATGAAGAAACAGCGACAGTGAACGAGATCAGGGCTGTGCTTCGACGAACAAAAAACAGCGCACGAGAGCCAGATTGTATAAGGTACAACGACATCAATATGTGTACCGACAACGAGCTAGAGGAACTAAAAGACATGTACAACAACAGTATAGGGAGTGCTAGCATCAAGGAGTAGTTACACAGCTATCTGATACCCTTGCCGAAGCCTGGCAAAGACCACATAAAAATTCAGGGATACCGAGTTATAACCAAGCAGAATACAATAGGCAAGCTGCTTGAGAAGTTAATTGTCAGGAATATATCAAGCCAGCAAGAGAGGCAAGATGTTTTCCCACCTACCCTGGGTGGTTACCGTCCAAACCTGGACGAATGCAGCAGTTTTTGCCCATGATGTCTATGAAGGTTTTCACTCAGGCATCGAAACCTTTGCTGCAGCGATTGATCCTGAGGACGCGTACACCAGAGTACCATTGGATCTTTTAATGCTTCAGCTTCTTGAACTCAAGATAAGTCCATTCCTCCTTAGTTGGATCGCTGCAGCTCTCTTCCAACGGAAACTAATTTTTAGATGTGGTAGTTGGACCTCTGAACCAACAACAATATATCGGGGCCTGCCACAAAGATCACCATTATCTCCGGTGCTGTTCAACGTACACACCGTGAATATTACCAACGAGCAGATCTGAAGACCGGGGAGGACATTGTCATTTGTCGACGATGTATTAGTGCATCGTCAGGGTAAGGATAGAGATCGACTGGCTGTGGATCTACAAACAGAACTAAATC
Organism: Cepaea hortensis; assembly: GCA_963921405.1. NCBI lineage: Eukaryota > Metazoa > Mollusca > Gastropoda > Stylommatophora > Helicidae > Cepaea > Cepaea hortensis. Next base: position 218,501,197 of record OY992876.1, on the reverse strand, counting down.
GCATAAGCACTTGGTGTGTGGAATCTGGCGCAATGGTCAATCCAACGAAGGAAGCAGTGACATGGTTCTCTTTGAATAACCATATTGTCAACACTCCAACACCAACTGTAAATATGGGTTCAGAGACGGTGGAAAGAACGTAGGCAATGAACTACTTAGGGATACGTTTTGATCAAAGTATTGCGTATCATGAGCACATGGACCGGGTGATAACAAAGGCCAAGCGAGGTTTGGGTGCGATGCGGGTGATGGCGGCGGCAAACTGTGAGCAGCGCCAATCATATCTCCTGTACGAGGGTCTGGTCCTTTCTGTTTTGGAGTATGCCATTGTGATCCTATCAGCCGTAAGTAGATGGAAAGGATACAGAATGAAGCTATGCGTATTATTCTTGGATGTACAAGATAAACGGCATAAAGGGCGATGCACTACCTTCTTGATTTTCCAACCATTGGGAACAGAATACAAATTTGCAGAGCACGTGCCTACCTCAGAGTCAACGTAAACACACAACATCCAATGCACAGTGACATTAAGAAAGGGCAGCAGGCTAAAAAGAGGAAAGTCGTGGATGGGTCAAGCCGAAGACATTCTTCAACAGGTGTGTTCACTTGAGGACTTAGCACCTGGCGAGTAGTGGGTACGAATGCCAACAGATTTCTGTACGTCGTTTTAAGTTTGCATCCAACTAGACATAAAATGCAGACAAGAAAATCCAGCTTCTGTGGAGGCGGAAGTATAGGCTTTCATCTTCGAAAATTCTTTTAAGGGTAATGCTGTCATTTACACACAAGATGGGTCGGTCGTTTGACGAGTGAGAAGTTCATGGGCTTTTACTGCTCAGGCCAGAGGGAGAATTGTGAGGGAAGATTCTGGTGCTTTTGCTTTGACCATAAGTAGCCTGATTATGGAAGTCATGGCAGTAAGTAAAGCAATAACATGGCTCGAGACACAGACATTCACTAGGGTATGTTTCATTAGTGCCTCAAAGAGCATACTCAGGAGGATGGAGATCGGGTGTGTGCGAAGAGAGTGGCTGCTATCTCTGGAGCGGTCTCGGCTGGCAAAGATTAGTTTCGTTTTCGTGCCAGGACATGCGGGTGTACGAGGAAATGAGCTGGCTGACAAGCTTGCAGGTGAGTCTACTGTGGAAGGCGGACGAGCCATGGACCAGGCTGACATTCTGAATGCTCTACGAGAAGTAAGACTTGTGCGAGAACCAAGTGATGACTGTGAATCTACAACCATGGTAAGGATGCGAGAACAGCAAATTAAAGGAGGTGTAGCCAAACAAGAACACTACGCGGAAAGTCAAAGAAGATTAATAAACAACACAGAACTGGTGTAGTCAGTTGCTACATGCTGCGGGATTTACTGAGGGGGGGGGGGGGGGGGAAGAGAGATTCGAACACGTATGGACCGAATGGTTCGTTGTGCAATGAGGATGATCTGTCGACTAACAAACTAACTAACAATGACCTGGTTATATCATAATATGTCTTTCCATGGATATTGAGGTTCAAGTATCGGTCTTGCACAGCCCCATGGTTTCTGAGCTTGGAGAGGTGAATGAAGCAGAGCAACAGACTCCCTGTGCAATTGGTAATTATGTCGGGGTTCGTGACGACAGTCTTTACACCAGCTACAAATGGAAATTATGTCGGGGTTCGTGATGACAGTCTTTACACCAGCTACAAATGGAAATTATGTCGGGGTTCGTGATGACAGTCTTTACACCAGCTACAATTGGTAATTATGTCGGGGTTCGTGATGACAGTCTTTACACCAGCTACAAATGGAAATTATGTCGGGGTTCGTGATGGCAGTCTTTACACCAGCTACAAATGGTAATTATGTCGGGGTTCGTGATGACAGTCTTTACACCAGCTCCACTCCAATAGATGTTAGCTCTTTTCATGGCTCATGAGACCCGAATGTCAATACATTGGACTTAAAGAGTTAAAACTCAGTCATCCAGAGTATTTACCAACAAACAACCCAACCAACCAACCAACCAACCATCATCCATCCATCCATCCATCCATCCATCCATCCATCCATCCATCCATCCATCCATCCACCAACCTAACCAACCAACCAACCAACCAACCAACCAACCAACCAACCATCCAGCCTGGCACTGATTTTACCTCCTGTTATTTCAGAAATCGACTATGACAACTACCTACCTGCCCATGTGCTCATGCACGTCAAGAGGGACCTGGTCAGTGTCCTAATGGAGTATGGCCAAACCCGTGAGGTCAAAGTGGCCTTTAAGGACATGGAGAGATCAGGACCACACCATGCCTCCAGGTTTGAAATCCGCTCTCTATGGATTTTAGCAACTTTATACTGCACGCTGATTACTTATTTAGACATATTGATTATCGTGGCCATTTAGGGATACTTGGTATTTTGAGAACTGATATTGTGTGTGTATGTGTGTGCGAGTGGTGCATGTGCATGTGCATGTTTGTTCGCTGGCTGCTCCTAATTCATTAACTTTTAAATTCAATTTCAAAAGTAGTTGTTTTCTTCTGTAGCAGGTAATCTCAAAGTCACGTGCTTTAGCCTCACATATGCTGTATCTAAGATCACATGGACATTATCAGCGCCAAGCAATGCCTAATATATGAATCCCAAACATCGCATATTGTATTCTCTTATTTTTCACATTTGGTCAGAGCTGGCTTCCCAGGTGGTTACTTTCCACTGTGTAATTAGCTTCTTTAAAAGTAATGCATTTGTGATAAGTTTGCACTGGTTATTGCGCCCCTTAATTAAGAGATGAGGTGGTGCTGGACAGGACACACACTAAGAAAGAATACCTGATAATAGTATAACTAGAAAGCCTCTTTTCTGGAACTCACTGTACAAAAGAAATAGAAGGAGACCTGAAAACTCACGGAGAAAAGAATTAAAGACAGAGGAATAACATGGGGAGGACATAGAGGGAGGTGCAGGTGATAGGAATAGATTGGATAGTTGCCATGTGTTGGTTGAAGGTCTGTGCTCCATGGGGGAGGAGAGGCATCAGGAGAAGGAGGATTGTACCCATGGGGCATATGCTGCCAAATGTCCCTGGACTGACAGATGTAAAACAAGCCAGTATCATTGTAAAATGCGCACTAAATCGAATATTGCATTATATAAATGGAGACCTGCCTGTACATCACAATTCCCTAACAACCGAGTCAAGGGTTCAAAATCAGCTGCAGATAATTTGGAAGCAGACCATTTTGCATTGATTTCAGTGGTATAATAGTCAGTTGTTCAGAAAGCAATAGCAAACTCATTCATTCATTCAATAGCATGTCATTTACAGAACCTCGTTTCCATAACAACCTTCGGGAAAACCTCTCAATCATAAGATGTCCTACGCCCAAGACACCTTTCTGGAGATCATCCGCCTCATCCCGCACCCATCTTCTCTTTCGCTTTCTTCTTTCTCTCTTCCCAGGCATATACCCCTCCATTATTGTTCTTTCCAAACTTTTATGACGTTGCAAGTAACCAAAATGTTTCAATTTTCTTTGTTTTATCGTCGTTAATAGCCATCCATCTTCAGTATTCAGCTTATGAAGTATGGATGCATTTGTTCTGTTCTTTATCCAAGATATTCTTAGAACCCATCTATAACATTTATATTCAAAGGCATTTATATTCAAAGGCATATATGCACTGTTCAGCTTGTTTAATAGCAAACTACTGAACATCAGAATTACCTAGTAAATCACAAACAGTCAGAAAATGCTGGGGTTGATTGTGACACCCCGTTAAGGACATGCAGCTAACTGTTTACCCTGTATATCAGTTTGTTGCACTGCATCTGTTTGTCTAGCTTGCTGCCTGCGTATCTCCCAGGTTCCACACTGCAGCTATTGTTGATGGTGAAACCTTCCCTGTTGGGTCTGGGTCTTCCAAGAAGAATGCCAAAAAGGCAGCTGCGGCTCAGGCTCTGAAGATCATGTATGACAGGGGCCGGAAGAACCTGGAGGTGGTCAACGAAGTGGCTGTAAGTAAGACATGCTGTTGGTTGTGTTTACTACACCTGGTTGCACCATGGATGCTTTGTGCTTTTAGTTATGTAAGATTCTGATCATAATGGCCTAGATTACACGTAGGTAGGTACACACTTTAAAGCTTAGTAAGTTGACAGATCATTACATGGTACATCAAACCATTCAGTCCTCAAGTGTCCTCATCCCCTCTTTAGTATCTTCCTCACCCCAGTGATTGGTGGCTGATGACACAAGTTCTGTGTTGGTTGACTGTTCTTCTTTAGCCTCCTAGATAGAGCTGCTGTCTTATTTCACCCCTTTTAACTTGATGTTCCTGCATTGTGGTCAAGGTTGCAGATTCACAGTTTTAAATCTGTTAACAGTCCCACATTTCTTCACCTTCATTTTAAAATCTTATGAAATGCTGCCACTCCATATCACAAAGCCTGGGCTGAAATTAGGGACCACGTGTTGCCCATGCAGCAAGATCTCTCTCTCGGCCTGCTTAGTTTACTCCAGAGGAAAGATAACACCAATACTTCCAGAACAAACTAGCTGCTGAAGTTGTCGGATCAGCAAAGCAGCTCTAACTGTCGGCCTGTCGGAGCTTCCATCCTAGACCAGTTGCCGACCAAGACTTAAGGCCTGGTCTGCTCTGCCATGACATTTATTCTTTAGGTTGTATTTCCTCACACTAGGAAAAGCCTTATACCCTCCCAACTGCACTCCTCTGCCTGAAGCTGTCAGCAACATGTGCGGTGTTGGGTTTGGTGAGCGCTGCCCAACCTTGGGCACTAATAGAAAGAGGGTAGTACTGTCTACTGTCATAAGGTAGCTCATTCATATCTAAGACCTGACTACGATACTAGAATGACACATGCTGTAAATGTTCAGCCATGGGGAGATTTTCACTTTAAATATAAGAGCAGCAGACTTGTTGACTTGCTCATGAGAACATTCGACTGCCAATGGTTATAATCATTCTCATGAGTAGGTCAAATAGTTATTTATTAAACATGCACATATGTCATCATGTGGCCTGCCGTAGACGTGCATGTCTCTCCACAGATCTCAGTCCCTGATGTTCTGGGTCAGCTCTATTGATGCTCGATGTTGTGTCTGCATGCTAGTGTGTAAGGCCACCCAGCATCATTTCTCTCTGAATGCCTAAGCCTTTTCTAGCACTGAACTGTCCAGAGTTCACAATATTATCCAAGGCATACAAAGCTGTTTGTCCTAGTAGGCTAGACATCCCACCCATGCCTAACATCACAGAGCAGATCATCATTAAGTGACTTGAAAATTGACATTCTGGCTCTCTTGATCTTGTGATCGCCAGCAAAATGTAACAATTCATGTGCTGATATTTTTCCATGTCAAAATGAATGTCTGTCAATAGTCTTCTCATGCTTTCTTTCTCTGTCTTGTTTTTCCATAAATATTTCCAGTTGTGATAATATATTCCAGTTTGTCACATCTTATAAGTGGCCAAAACCTATTTGACTGTCTATTGTAATGTTTATGATAAGCTGAATTGATGTGATCTTCTCCTACTCCTGCCTTTTATCTCCCGGTGAAGTGTAGTCCCTCAACCAACTGGCACCAAGCCTCTTGTTGACTTTTTCATGATTGGTTGTAGTTAGCAGCTGTTTTCTACAGGATGAGGTAGCCAGTCCCGCACCAACCCTCCTTGATTGCCTCATAGAACATGCCTGGCAGGTTACAGTGTTACTGATCTTGGCTTGCCTTATGGACCCAGGTGACATATGGGCGGAATGTATGTATTAGCCTCTTTAAAAACATTTATTTGGATTCATTATGGCTGCCTGAAGTATTTTCAGCAATATTCTGTAAAACCCCATTTCTGTGGTTTCTGGTACCCATTTTAGATGGTCTGACAAACTCTGTCATGATGGGAATTCAAACACCTGGCTGCTGGAACTATTAGTGTTGGAACTCTTCGCTGACTGCTGAGGATGGGGACGGAGCGCTTATGGGAATGTCCCGAATGCTGTGATGTCGGTTCCTAAATCAATCAATCAATCAATCAATCAAACACCTGGCTGGTAGGCAGCAAGCAAGTGTCCTAGCCACTGCAGTACTATGACTTCTTTCTTTAGCGGTATTACCTCAGATAAATCACTGCTAGCAGCATTCACAGAGCTATGTTCTTCTTTCTGACAGCACAAGAAACTGAAGGCTATGTCCGATGAGGAGGTGGGATCTCATGCTCACAGGGTTGTGCTGGTGTCTCGTCATGTCTTGGACACGGCTGAAGAGACCCAGTTCATCAACTACAGCAAGGACAAGATTGCAGCCACATTTGTTCTAGAGTACCATGGCAGGATGCGGATTGTAGGTCTGGGCACAGGTAGGCTGACAGTTGGTACAGTAGATTCATGTCAAAAGTGGATGTCTTTCAACAGGTGACTGTTGGCTACTGAGGATTAGATAGTCAGTGTGGTCAATGTGGATTTATAAAAGACTACACAACATCAAGGGCCCATAAAGGGAGGCAAAGAATATTTATTCTGTAACCTACCATGCATGTCATAAGGGGAGACTAAGGAGGGTTGGTGCAGGCTACTCCAACTCAGAAAAAATGTAGCCGCTAAATCCAACCAACCGCGAACAAGTCACATAAAGAACATATAACTCAGCCAACTATTATGGAAGGAGGCTCTGTTAGAAGAGCTATGATGCGATGCAAAGAAAGCCATAAGGTCTGGTTCACTGATTAATTTCCTTTCACCTAGGAACAATATGGGGAGAATATGAGGGAGCTGTATGAGGTAGGAAAAGAAAAGACAGCTTGGCATGGATTGGTTGAGGACCTATGCCTCAAAAGGGGATAATGGCTAAAGAAGAAGAAACAATATCCCTTACGGGTGAAATAGAAGATGCAAAAGTGGGCTTTGAAAGGATTTAGACTTAGGAGTAAATTAATTGAATAATAGCAGTGCTCAAAGCTGGAATCCACATTCGAAGTGGAACTCATGAAGACAGAGAGACATTTGTAGTGAGCTACGTAAGAAGGCAGAGATATAAGAATAATTTATAGACACTGGTGATCAGCGAGGGGCAGATGATAAGGAGATATTAACAGAAAAGGAAGAAATAAAAACACACCATTGAGACTATTTATCAGGGAGTTATAGTGATAAAAAGTTAAACTTGCTGTCTTGTTGTTGGCAAAAAAAAATAGTAGTTGTAACACAAAAGGCTTCCTGACTGGTTGTGTACATGCAGATCAAATGAACTGTGTTTCATCACAGGTATTTAAGAAGAGATAAAAACAAACAAAATACTTGGCTATTCATTTTTGTAGAGTTGAGTTCAGTGAAGAACCAACATCATTGCACTTAGGGCATTCCTACCAGCATAGAGTTCCAGTACTAATTGTGCCTTTTGCAATCTGATTATAAGTCTGTCTTGCTTTACCTCTCAGTGACGACTGTCGACCAGATCCTCTGATCACCCCTTGCTGCTGCATTCTTTCTAGACCATGATAGTCTATCTGTTTTTCTGCATTATTCACATGCTCCCAGAGTACCTTCACCACATCTGCCTTATCATTCATAAAAGTAGCCACTTTAGTAACTTTTTCTAAATTGATTTTTAAATATATAACCTGCATAGTTGAATAGCTCTTGAAAAAAAAACAAATCCAACGGTACCTTATTCAAGTCTGTAGGTCAATTTATTTTAAGCCGAGATATTAATGTTTGTATGTAAGTTTATCATTTAAAAGGGACATATAGAAAAAAAAAACGATTTTGACCTTTCACTTTTTGTGACCCTACCTACACACTCACACAACTATCGGTTTACACTGTCGCCAAGGGAGATTAACACAGCGGCATGTCTAACTCAAGGAAAAATAACTCTGCCAGTTTATATATACATCTTCACGCCATCCGTGTGACGTCAGACCGCGCGTGAACTGCCCAAGAGTTTTGTCAGCCAGCGTAGATAAATGCATTTTGACAAAAGATATTCCGTTGGAAAGATGAAAAATTAACAATGATCTAGTCCATGTGAGTGATAAAAAATTAAACATACAATAATGGGTGTTGAATGTAAACATGCATTCATTATCATTTTAGTCGCTCTGAATATTCCATAACAATATTAAATGTTTCTAGCTGGAGTAAAACTGCCATCGACCGCCATTGAAATACCGCATTTTAGCACGCGATTTTCATAATTTCAGTGTGACATTGATTGCCAACTTAAATGGTCGAAAATTACCAAATACACGTAAACATGGATGCTAAATTTAATAATACATAGTAGAACAATGTAATACGTCTCATAAAAAGGTATTTACGGCTTTACTTATCACTCAGAATAGGTAGCCTGGTTCTCCGGTATAACAAGGATTCCCGATGCACCAGAAATGCAGAACGCAAAACGGGGTGGGGAAAACTATATCAAGTAATCAGTGTCTGTTTTAACTTGATCTTGAAATAATCGTGGAATTTAACAGCATGAGTATGCTTACAATCCCCATATCAGAGACAAAAACAAATATCCGAATGTAGCCGCAAGAAATATTCCGGTAAAATACGGCAAAATGAACTGCAGTACCTACATAAAACCACCCCTTAATGATGTGGCACCAGCCAATATGCCTGCCTGTTCATTTCCAACCACACCAGAGTGTCCTGGAGAAAAGACCCAGCGAATGCTCACAACCCACGATCTCTGAATTGATGCATGCCATTCTACATGAAACATACCAGTCTTCACTTTTGTCAGCATGATTTGTGAATCAGTTACAATCACAACATGTGTCTACAGTTTGTTCTCCAACCAGCGGAAAGTTGCAGTAACTATCTTCACCTCCATTCTCAGACTTGAGGTTGTGGTGTCATGTGCCAAACTCTCCTTTACTAAACATAGAGTGCTCAATGATAACCCATATTTTTGTGTTACACTAACAGCAGTCAGAGTAGCTTCAGCTGAAGATATATTTGTCCGATTGTGAGCTTTGTAGCTGCTGTTAAGTCCGTGTGACAATCAGAGACTGTATATTGAAGAGAATATAAACTGCTCTGGTGTGTCTGGTCAGAGCTTCATATTTGTGTCCAGTATGTAGGAGGTCAAGTGTTAAGCCTTAGGCAAAATTATGTCATTGAATTTGACCTCCTGCAAGTGACACAATCCTCTTATTGAAGTAAACTCTGAACACCATCCAGACAAGTACATACCAAGCCTGGTCTCTTATATATAATCAACAACCATTTTAAAAGTATATGAGTAATAAAGAGATAAACAATAGATAGCACAATTTATTGCCTGGCATAATGTCATGAGCACAGTCGGCCATGGGTTCGATATCTGGCTCATTATCTTCAAAAGTGAGGGAAAGACTGATCCTCCATGCAGCCAGGCCAACAAAATATGATGGTGCTATCACATCACAAACCCATAGCAGCAAACTGCTTCAGGACAAATTTAGTTTGTTTTTATTTCGCTGCATCTCTTCAGGTGCACAAAGCAAACATCGACAGCATAAACTAAAACAATAAGAGGAATCCTCCAAGCTGAAATATTCAACACACATATTCCCTCAGTCATTTCAATGATCTACCTTGGTAAGATTTAACTGACTATTATGTCTCTGTGCTTACACAAAGTATCAGTTTGCCTTGTGTCTGGGCTGCAGTAGACATTGTCTGTCTCCAATCCTCTCTGTCGTTTGATGCTTTGATACAGTTGATGTGGTCTACATTTTTATTTGTTGCCTGGCCGCTTAAATTTTCAGCCTACATCTTTCTGTCTTCCTCTGCTACGTTTGCTATAGTATTGTCACACATAAGGCTAATTTCTTGATTCCGTTGTTTCTTTTATGCCCCACAAATTTCACATCTTCATCTGATAATTTCATCAGCTACAGGAGAGACAAACAGAGACAGAGAGGTAGAATTAGGAATGAGGACATTAGAAGATGATTAAGTCTGAAACCAGTCATGTACTACCTTAAAGAACAACAGATTAAATTGTGTGGCCACCTCACAAGAATGCCCTAGTACCATCTGCCACAAAGAGCCACGTTGAAGAATATCATGAATACAGAGCAAGGGGAAGACCAGGTACAAGATGGAGTGATGGTATCAAACAATTCCTTAAAGAAATGAATACCAACTTACAAAGAGCATTAGACAGAGCACATAAAACATCTTTACACTTCACTGAGGTAAATGAGGGAAGAGAAGAAGAAAATATTATGATTTTTATGAATGGTATCATAACATCTACAGTTCTCTATACATCATCATATTGTATAATAAAATATTTTGTGAAGAATAGAAACATCAATTTTGTTTGATTGTGTGTGACCAGGCAACCGCTGCATCCTGTACCAGCACCTGACACTGGATGGCAAGAGGGTGATCCACTCTCACGCAGAAATCATTGCCAGGCGAGCCTTCCTTCGGTGAGTTGTTGATTGGGTGAGGTATCTCACACATCTTCTTGTGCTGTATGTCTTGTGGTGGTGTGTAGTTGAACTGTGTATATACAGGATAAACACTGCTTCACTTGTCTAGATAATGTCATGGATTGTGACCTACGCACATCTGCTTGCTGAAATGTTGTGTGGCCTGCTCTTGTGTATGGGTGCAAATTCTGAAATGTTCTAGACTATGTAAAGAAATATGTGTCAGTTTTTCTCATTCTGTCATGCTCCTCTAGTGACTGCTCGTACACTTTCATGATGTACCATACATTACTTACATTATCATCAGTGCTTCGCTGTCTGTTATGTGTGATCATCCACATACTGTGATCTCCAAGGGCATATGTCAATTTTGTATGTCTTCCATGCCATAGTATCGCAGTGGCAAAGGGGTTACGAATGCAGTTCGCAATCTCACACACTGTTCAAAACACAGCTGCGGGTGATTTGGAAGCAGATCGCCTTGCGCTGGTTTTCATAGATATGAGGGCTGGTCGTTCAGAAAGCCATAGCAAACTACAGAATGTAAACTTGCCAATAAATTACAAATAACCAAAAAATGTTAGGGTTGACAGCGACATCCTGTAAAGGATATGCAACTAACTTCCATGCCGTGACACAAGACTGCCAAACATTTTCTCTCGCTGTGTTCATCCCGTTGTGACATGTTCTAATTTTTGTCTTCCAATGTGATAAAAAATTATAAGTGCCTATTTGTGATAATTTGTCTTTGTATCATGCTAAAATGGACATCAGGACATGTCCTGGGAAGTAAATGCGGCTGACATGATATTAAACACACCCAGTGCTGATTGTTTATAGAAATATGGGGTAGCACAATATACCCTAAACATGACTCAAAGCAGGGGATAATTAGTGGGCAGAAATAGTGCTCTAATGTTCTGACAGCATCCTTTGAACTTCAAGCAGCACTATATAACAGGGCAGGATGATCTCTTTTAATCAGCATGGAGGAGAAAAGAGACCAGACACAAAAGATGCAGATAACTGCACATCCTGGACGAATTGAAGATTGTACAGCAGAAGATTTAACCTGATGTCTCTCAATTGGCTGCAATCAAGGCTGAGACGGAGGAGACTGACAAAGATCCAAGAAGAAAGAGGAAAAATAAAAAGGCTCAAGACGAATATTGAAACATCTGAAACATAAGATATCAAGTCCCAGACAAAAGAGGAAGCAATAGAAGAAGAAGTAGAAGAGGAGGAAGAAAACAAAGACGACAGCGACCAAGAGTGGACATTGGCCAGGAAAAGAGACTACACTCCACCAATATCGAGCTATCAAGCCGTCCATGACACAAGATACCACAGACGACTAAGAAGATACAGACCAAGACGGGGAAATAGATGGAATCTCAGGAAGGACAGCAACTGGTAAAACACTCTCTAAAGGAAAAAACACCCAGAGACGGGGCAGGAGCACAACTACACCAGGCCTCACAAGTGTGCGACTCTGACCAGACTTGTGAAAAGCTACCAAAGCTGAAACTCACCAACAGACAGAAAACCTTCAGGAAGCGAAATTGCAGCCCTGTCTATGCAAGCAGAAATAGATACACCATAAGGGCCCCAGTTATAACAGACCAAAAACACGACAGTTGAACAGGGCCGAAACATCTTTTAAAAAAAATTGGATTGGATTGGACTCTTTTATAGAAAAAAAACAAAAGTTGTGCAAATATAATTTTCCTGCAGCCTTGATCTCCTGGGATACAGTTTTGTAATGGTTCTTCTTCTTCTTGTGATCTCCCAATGAAGCCCTCAGCCAGCTCATTTGAAGCCTTCTGTAAGCTTGTTCACGATGGGTTGGATTTTGCAGCGACAGTTTTCTACTGGATGTGGTAGAATGTCTAATGCCAGCCCTCCGTTGGGCCTTCTTATGACATTCTTGTAGGGTTACAGTCTTGTTGTTCTTTGCTTCCTTTTAGGGTGGTGATGGACAATATGTTTTGAGCATAATTTACAGATAAACAGAGTAATGGAGACCAAATGAAAGAGAACTGGTTAACTCATATCAGAAGTATATATATTCTTTGGATACATAAAGAGAATACATGGAGTTGAAAAAGTCCTGAGAACAGGAAAGTTGGAGAAAAATAAAGGCAGCAGAAAACAAAAGAATCTTAGCAGAATGATATGATGTCATAAGCAAAGAGCAACAGGAGGCTGTGGACATATATAACATCCAACACCACAAAGCATTCTCTAAACAAAGATTGAGAGATATTTAAACAGACAGACAGATAAAAAGATAACAGATATATAGAGAGCAGAGGGAGAAAGCTGGTTGAAATGTACAGACCAAGAAACCTGCAATAATAACATAGATATATTGCAGAGATAAGCAACTAAGAGACATGGCTAAGTTGAATAAACAGGCGAGACAGATATGCCATAGCTAGGATAGTAAATAAGTGTTACATGAAAAGATAAAACTATAGCTATCATTAATTTAAATATTCTTGTTGAATTCTTGTCTGCCCAAAACGCCATCCTTCATGAAGTGTTAATTCTGTCTTGTCTGTTTCCCCAACCCAGCTACCTATATAAACAACTGCTGACCTACAACGGGAATCGCTCTCATCCAATTTTCACTCGAAGTGACACTGGCAAGCTGAAGCTCAGGGACAAGATACAGGTTCACCTGTACATCTCTCGGCCCCCATGTGGGGATGCTGCAGCCTTCCCCACCATCAGCAACTTCCCCAACAAGATGAGGGCTATACGCAAGCAAGGCCAGCTGAGGACAATCATTGATGATGGTGAGTTGGTCTGAGAAATGAATGAAATTAGAATCATCATTGAAGACATTTCCATGCGTGTTCCATTTCCTTCTTCAGTAGCCAATGATGAGATCCCATGCTGATGGCATCAGTGGGGACTTGAGTGAACCTCCATCTGCATTTTCCTCTACAGACTATTATCCAGACACCCCCGTCACCAGTGAATCAGCCTTTTTAGATGTGGGGCCTTTGTTTTGCTGCACTCTACACTGGATCCCACAGAGCCTTCACCACCCCAGTCTTGTCATAATCTAAAGGAGCGACAGCTGCCAGTCTATCAGCCTGTTCATTTCCTCGCACACCAGCGAGCTAGTCTGGGCACGATAATGATCTGACAGTTCCATGTATACATGTGTTGGTTCACATTGCAGCTGTGTCAACATGGTGGATGGAGCACTTGCCAGGACAGCCTTCTGGGTTGTTGTGCCCATAGTTTAAATCAGCTGAAAAACACATGTGAGCCTTTAATATAGGTGCTAAAGAAGAGTACTAGACATTCATTGGTGGAAACAAGAACAAACAAATCTGTCCAACCAAAACTCAGCCTTCAGGGAGTTACTTAGGAGATCAGCATGGCCGAATGGATAAGAGCACTCATCTGAACAGATTAGGTGCCATGGGGCGATTAATCATCTGTAGCGACTTCCCTTATCTGCCATGGGCTTACATATCGCCGAAATGTTGCCATTGTGTTATAGTATAACATGTCTTCTACCATATTAACAACTCTTAAGTCATAACAGTTACAGACAACTACTTTCCATTTTCCGTCATCTATTTTTGGTTGGTCCAAACTTACTGTTTATTTGGCACTGCATCTGTTTGTCGCGTGGCCTGCTACTGTTGAGAGAAGTCTCACAGGTACAGTAGAAGACAATGAGCCTAACCACTAGGAAAGACTCCCCACTGAAGAAATAGCAGACGAGTGGCTCGTGAAAAACAAAAGGGAGTATGACAAATTGTCCCAGAAAAAGAAGTCTACTAGTCTTACAGTGGCACAGGACTGCAGATAAAGTTGTACAGCTATACACACAAAGATGACAGCAAACTTAGTTAGCAGCGACACGATGATCCTGTGGAAAAGAATTTAACCCCCAGACTTGACTTGAACTATACAGCACAAAGAAGTCGATAAAGATGAAAGATTCAACTTTCGTCCTAATCTCACACTTGTGTGATCTAATTAAATGTTGGATATGATGATAACAACTAGGAATTCTTATTTAGCCATAAGCGACAACACCGCTTATCACGATTTTAATACTGAACAAATAGAAATGTAAGTTCCCACAAGGAACGAAAAAGGCATAAGTGATGAGAAGTATAAAAAAAAACAATATGAAAATCAACCAATGTTCTCGGAGCGAGGTCTTAATCATAAGACGGTATGGTGGTAAGTCAAGCAAAGTATGGCCGTGACTCCAGGAAGGTGTTTAGGCACTCAGCTGCAAATGGTGTTTCCACCGGTGAAGATAGTAGTCTCTCCGGCGTTCCTCTTCGGGTCACTCTCTTTGCCAGTGGCCCACAGATCAGTCTTTTCAGAGTCGCGGATGCGCAAACTGAAATCTTATGCTGCGGGTGAGTTGCTCTGGTATACCACAACACTTCTAGTTCCAGAATCAGATTTTCACTACGGATCGGGGCACTTGTTCAATATAAAATTTTGGTTAGGCTTATTACTTATTTCAGTAATTTAATATTGACTTATTACTTGTTTAAGTAATTTACTATTTAAAAAAACGTTGCTTTTTGGAACACCAAAATTGGCCCCGACCGTTGCCTGCAATGTCTAGCAGAAGAGTGAGACCGGACATGGAACTAGCACCAGCAAGTGGCCGTTTCCGGGCCCCGTTGTCTGTTGGTTGTAGTTGGCCAGGATAAGTAAGCCAAATTAAATTATCCCATTACTATAAATACAAAATAACTAACTTTAATGTAAACATATGGTAAAGAATCTTTATAATATACTGAGTACTAAGCAAGATAGGAGGGTGCAGCCAAGCTTTCGCCACACTGTTAAACATTTGGTGTGCTGATGCTGAGGTAGCGGGTTCAACCTCTATATTCATCAGTTGGACTATAATGTTGACTTCTCATCCTTGACTTAGGGATATAAATTACAAATACCTCTGAAGTCAGAGTGGGTTCGCTTTATGGCAAGGGACACTGGTAACAGGGAAAGTTAATACACACGCAAAAATCAGTCCAGTGCATTAGAAGTAGTAGCATGTGTATGTACTACACAAGCAGAAATAAAATGGTTATCTAGGGAAATGAAATTGTGGAAAATGAAAGAGTTAGGACATGTAATGAGAAAAAAATGCCTGGAAAAAATAATAATGGAAGGAGACTTACTGGGGAAGCAGAGAAGAGAAAGATGATGTCATAAGTGGGTTCAAGATGTGATGGACAATGTACACATGACAGCCACAGAGTCAGGACATGTGGCTGATGATGGGCAGACATTTCTAAGCACTTCTAAGGGACACAGTTCAGCACTGTACAAGCCATCAGATGATGATGATGATCCATCGTTTGAATAGATTTTCTTGTGTCTGGATCTGGGATTGATCTACCCTCACGAAATATGTAGTAAAGGATTCCCTGGCACGCATGTGAGGACGGGAACAGGTCAGGCACTTTACATACTTCATCACTGAACATGTGTGCCAGTGATATATGTGACTTTCAGCTTTGATACTAGATTGTTACAAATGTACAGGACCACTGTTACACTCCTTCACATGCAAGAGGCATATGGTGCTAGACCCATAATTTAATAGACCAATCAGAATTCAGTGGGTGGTGGCCAGTATGACACTGACCACATGTACTTGCTAAGACACGTCCTGGCACCCATTTTAGCCCGGTTCAACATGGGAGACCAGTTAATGTAGAAAATCCATGACCACCGGACCGACAAGCTAGGGTCTATCCTCTACACTATCATGGCTCCCTTTGATGACTGAGTTATATTTGTGTGTAAAGACATATGAAAGGTTCTGACAGAAGACTATTCTACATGTTTTTACTAGAAATGATTGCCCATCATCATCAGGTTAGACTTTCCATAGGTGTTGAATTCATCTAATTATGTCACTGCAATGCCGTTTGTTTTCATTGGTCATCCACTGTCCTGGCCTCTGTTGAACTTTGTTCCCATAACAGTATGTTGACATTTCTTTCTGTCATAAGCCAGATGTCTTGCCTCAGTTGCTGTCATAAGCCAGATGTCCTTCCTTAGTTGCTATCATAAGCCAGATGTCTTTGTTCCCATAACAGTATGTTGACATTTCTCTCTGTCATAAGCCAGATGTCTTGCCTCAGTTGCTGTCATAAGCCAGATGTCCTTCCTTAGTTGCTGTCATAAGCCAGATGTCTTGCCTTAGTTGCTGTCATAACCAGATGTCTTGCCTCAGTTTCTGTCATAACCAGATGTCTTGCCTCAGTTTCTGTCATAAGCCAGATGTCTTGCCTCAGTTGCTGTCATAAGCCAGATGTCCTTCCTTAGTGCTGTCATAAGCCAGATGTCTTGCCTTAGTTGCTGTCATAACCAGATGTCTTGCCTCAGTTTCTGTCATAAGCCAGATGTCCTTCCTTAGTTGCTATCATAAACCAGATTTCCTGCCTCAGTTGCTGTCATAAGCCAGATGCCTTGTCTCAGTTGCTGTCATAAGCCATATGTCTTGCCTCAGTTGCTGTCCTTAGCCTTGTGTCCTGCCTCAGTTGCTGTCAAGTGTGCATTGTCTGACATATTTTGAATCCATCTGTGTTGTGGTCTTCCCTTTCTCCACCAGCCCTGTACACCTCCTATTGACTAAGTACCAGAGGAGGTGTGGCTGAGGTGTCGGTATGTCCTCTAGATACATTATGAGATGTGTGTTGGATTCTTGGTAAGGCTGGGAGATTTTAGAAACTCAACAAAATCCTAGCCTGTACACCGTGGGGATTGCTTGAGCAAGTACCTGCTATGCCATAATGAAAACAGACTAGGAGACCAAGCACTTGAAATATGTACACTTTAACTGGTTGATTGATTGATTGATTGATTGATTTAGGAATCGACATCACAGCATTCGGGGCACTCCCATAAGCGCCCCGTCCCCATCCTCAGCAGCCAGCGAAGAGTTCCAACACTAATAGTACCAGTAGCAATCTGATTATATGTCCGTCTCGCTTTTCCTCTGAGCGTTGAGCGTCGGCCAGATCCCCTCGTCACTCCTCGTTGTCTCATTCTTGCCAGACCATGATAATCCATTTGCTCCTCCGAGGTGTGCACGTGCTCCCACAAGGCCTCAACCAATAACTGATTGACTGCCAAACAAAAAAGTGGGTTTGGACCAAACAAAAATTCATGGCAGAAATTGGGAAGTGTGTCACAATAATGATGTAAAAATTGTTAAAATTATAGCAGATATATTGTATTTTAAATCAAATTAAAGGAGATTGAACAAGGAACATAACAGTGTTAACAATTGTGTGCGATGTTAGAAAAATTATAATGATAATGATATGTTTTGTAACAACAATTTAAATAAAAGGGGTGAACATTATTAAAGATATCCACTTACCAAGGCGTTATTTCTTCTCATTTGAAGATAATTCTGTTAAATTTACTGAATAATGATAAATACACCACTTTTCTTCACCAATATCACAAGAACTGCTCCATATCACCAATAAAACACAATTAGAACATAATTTAAAGCATATAATTTTCACACACAATGGAAAAGGAACACACAAGGAAGATTGTACTGAGAAACAATACATACACTATTTTCTATCTAGTTATAATTATTATTCTTTTAAATTTAATTATTTAAATACTCCTTAAATACTTTGTGATAGGCAAAGCAAATTTAGGGGCACAAGCGTGGCCCATTAGTGCAGTCATAATTTGACATGTGCCATTATTATATTATGACAAACTTTCACTGTTAGTTTTTGTTTTCCATTATGACCGTCTGCTAAATAATTAACTAAATACAGCATGTGGTACTAGTTTTAGAATCTTTGACAAAGTCCTGTAAATCACAATAACTATAATATAAAATTGTTTAAAATAATAATTTTATTTAAATCTATAAGGTCCAGAACCAAAAGGTGTTGTCATTTCTAAATTAATCAAAACGAACTACTTAAACACTCGTTTTGTCCTAAAAAAACAATGAATCTGCCCATCTTGTCTGACACTGATTGAACGGCAACCTTTTATGTGTATAAATTGTCATTTTCGGGCACTAAAATTTGCGGAAAATAAGAGAAATGAAACAAATAATGCACTGTCTATATCAAGCAGATGAATCGGCTTCTGGCAGTCCACAACCATTCCATTGCGCTGATGTATTGGCTTCTGGCAGTCTATCAGTTAATCAGATTATAAAAATGTCATTCTTTTTTATTTTTGTAAATACAGGAGAAGGAGCAATTCCTCTGAGTTAATCAGATTAATCTGAGTTAATCAGATTATAAAAATTTCACGCTTTTTGTTGTTTTTGTAAATACAGGAGAAGGAGCAATTCCTACCGACTTTCCTGTGCCAGCTGGAGCCAACGGCAAAGAAAGATTACGCATCATGACGTGCAGTGACAAGATCTGTCGCTGGAACGTGCTGGGTGTGCAGGGGGCGCTGCTGTCTCATTTCCTGGATCCCATCTACATTAGCTCCTTGGTTATAGGTACTGGTTGTGTGTCCCAGTTGTTGTTGTCTGAGAACTCTGGTAGTCCCATATGACGTAGAGGCGTGGCTGCATGATTACAGTGTCAATTTAAGCGGAGGCGTTAACCTGTTTAGAATCCCAGTAAAGTAAGTAAAATAAAGGAGCCTATTTACATGCCTTAAAGCGTATGGGTATATGGTGCTAGTTCCATATTTGTATAGATCAATCGGCACTCAGTGGGTGATGGGGTCAGTAGCGGCAGTCTTTACAGCCAGAACATTTCCTGGTGCCCATTTGAGGCTAGGTTGTCCTGGGATCCCGTCAATTAAACCAGAATATGCCTGGGTGTGAATTCAGACCATTGGGGCAGGTAGGCCGGCCAGCATTCTGCTCCTGGTGCCAGCATAGGGCTGGCAATGTTTCCAAGAAATGCACTTTTTTATGCAGTCACACGGCCCTGGGTAGTGAGATAAGAAATCTAGCCTTCTTGGATAAGTGTGTAAAATTGGAGGCTATCCCAGGTATACATCTGTCTCATCTATCCATCTTTCTAAATATATATAACTGGATAAATGTGTAAAATTGGAGGCGTTCTGTGTGCAAATTGTTTACAATGATAAAACCCATGGCAGTTGGAAATCACAGAGAGTAGGCTGCAAGGTTGCTGCCCTGGCAAACTTGTTAGGGAAGAAAACCAACCCACAGATAGAGCCCTCTACTTTGGAAGGAATCTTTCTATAGGAAGTCAGCCTGGCACAGGTGCATGCTGAAGCCGCACACACTGACCTTGACGTGCCTAATGAAGTGTAACACATTCCCATTGAAAGGGAATGTTAGAAGACTGATTTCCCCGTGTATCTCAGTCATCATATCATGTGTTCTTTTACTGTTTACATTTGGTTAAGTCATATTACAGAAATCTGGCCACTTTCACTGTGTATTTAGCCTCTTTAAAAGTCTCCCTCGCTTGATTTTTCTGAGTAATTTCCTAATAGTGTTGTGGTGGCTGGGAGAGAAGCTTATGTTACCTTTTTAAGGCCAGATGTGTTGTATAGGAGGTTGCATTGATTCATTGTTGATTTAGTGTGCCCTTGAGGTTGTCTATCCATCACTTTCTTGGTCTTCATTTGGCTCTCTATTCAGATATTTGTTGGCAGATTAATTTTAATTTAAAATAAAAATTAAAAAAAAACTTGAAGCCTCTGTGTCTACCTATTTACTATCCTAGCTATGGCATGTCTGTCTCGCCTTTTTATTCATCTTAGCCATCTCTCTTAGTTGCTTATCTCTGCAATATATCTATGTTATCATCACAGGTTTCTTGGTCTGTACATTTCAACCAGCTGTCTCCCTCGGCTCTCTATATATCTGTTATCTTTTTATCTGTCTGTTTGTTTAAATATCTCTCAATCTATTATTTGCCTACTGCAATTGTCTATCTGTTATCTATATCATTTGTTATCTATATCAGTCTATTTGTCTTTCTGTCTTGTCTTTTTAAATATGTCTCAATCTGTCATTTTCCTACCTCAACTGTTTATCTGTTACCTATATCTGTCTATTTGTCTGTCTGTTTAAGTATGTCTATATCTGTCATTGGTCTACCTAAACTATCGGTCTATATCAGCTATTAAGTTGAACTATTTATCTCAGCTGTTTAACTAAACTATATATCTCATCGAAACAGAAAGACATATATATGTGCTTCATAGATTATACTAAGGCATTTGATAAAGTAAAACATAATGAACTGATTAAAATGTTGGAAGATACCAACATTGATGGGAAAGATTTAACTCTTTCGCTACCGTGATCCCATCTGTTGACACGTTGTATTTCCTGAGATGGCAGTCCGCCGTTTTAGTGCCACAAAATGATCAGTGGTTTATTTCACATATTTCTGCTCCGTTTCGGAATTTTAAGTTACAGTAAACTAAAAAGTAGTACAGCCGAAAGATCTCTACGCCATCTCGGAGCGGTCAATCGTTTTCTAATTTTGGATTCTTGTGAATTTTCAGTTTTAAGGTAGTGTTAATTTGTTTTTTCACAATGGAAACGCCCACCAGTTTGCGTCCACGTAGTATGACTTGAGATCAAGCTAGATTATTGTTTATAACTGTTTTAAACAATAGTGATTCCCTTATCAGTGAATATTTAGAAAGAATTTTTAGTTGTGTCTAAAGTTTTAGCACGTGGTGATAAAGAAAAACCAGTGAATGTTCGTCAACAGCTGAGTGTTTGACAACGAAGCACGAATGGCTGAAGTTTACGTCTGTCATTATTGCTATGGGACTTGATCCAAGACCATGTATCAAAGACTACTGGTGTACAAGTGCACATTTATATACTCCTTGGTATGCCACTGCCACTACGTTTCCCAGTAATCAATTAGAAAATTATAATATATTTATCACACCATGTTTCATGTATGTCAACCTGAGGGTACCCACACAAAAAAAAAAAAAAAAAAAGAAAATTGATCCTCTTGTTGACATGATTCTGAAGAATATCCAGGAAGCATTTTACCCATTTGAAAATGTGTCCATTGATGAAATGATTATTTGGTGGAAGGGCTAAATAAAGCTAAAAAACAAACATGCATTGTTGTCTCTACAAAGTCTGTAGTTAGAACTGTTGAGAGCGGATTGCGAAAACCGCAAAGCATGCCGAAGATGGTCTCCATGAAAATAACACGGCGATGAATGGCTGCGACAGAATGGACCAAATGGTTGGATATTATAATATCCATGATAGGAAAACCATTAAGTGGTGGAAGAAGATCTACTACTAGATCTTTGAAATTGCACAGATCAATGCTCACATCCTACATTCCATATGGCAAACAGAGAAAGGAGGATAAAAATTGTTATAGAAGGATTTCAAGTAAAGGAAAGTGCTCATCGCAAAGTAGCTCAGAGTATTCCTGAAAGTTTGACACTCTGCCTGCCGAAGAATTTCAGTCTGTTGCAGGAAATTATGCCGAAAGATTTACATGAGCCAAGCATTTAATTTAATGAATTATAATAGAAATAATATAATATAAATAATAGAATTTGTCGGTGTCAATAGAGACTGTGTTTTTTGTAGCACTCGAACTAAACGACACATATCATCTTTTGTTTGCTCCGGCTGCACTAATAGACCAGACTTGTGCGCCAAAGTTTGCTTTGCAGCCTATCACAAATAGACTGCCACATATAGTAAATAAAAACAAACAGACATGACAATTAAATGTAAATCTGCCAAGTGTTTTCCTAACTTTTGTCTGAAAAAAGAAAAATACATGATTCAGAATCTGCGGCAAAACTTCTTTTCGGATGATTGATTCGGAGCAATTGTATTTATAGTTTAGAAAAGTGTTGTTTGTGCAGTAAATTCAACAGGATTAGCAGTGATCAGGATATTGGATAACAACGCCCCCTTGGTAAGTACAATGTTTACATTATTTTTACCTACTTTTGTCCACATATTTTACAAATTATATTATTATTTTTATTTTATTTACAACCTAAAGCAGAAATTCTCCTACCAACATATTCCTTGTGCAATCCCCTTTATTTTGATATATAATACAACATTTCTGCTACAATTCTAACCATTTTCATAACATTATTGCGACATACACCAACTTCCAGATTGCGGCCATTAGTTTTTTTCATTTTTGTGACAAAGACATGGTTCAGAATATGCACCAAAACTTCCTTTTGGGTGATTTAAATGAGCAATACTGTTTATATTCTTGAAGACAAGTGGTGTTTGTTTGATTATTCAGTAAATTAAACATTATTAGCAGTATAGGAGTGTAGAAAACACATTCTAAGTGCAATGTTTACATTATTTTTACCTACTTTTGTCCAATTATTTTACAAATTATATTATTATTTTTATTTTATTTACAACCTAAAGCAGAAATTCTCCTACCAACATATTCCTTGTGCAATCCCCTTTATTTTGATATATAATACAACATTTCTTCTACAATTTTAACCATTTTCATAACTTTACTGTGAGAGACCCCACCTTCCAGATTTCAGGCATTATTTTTTGTCATTTTTTGTTAAAAAGACATGGTTCAGAATATGAACCAAAACTTCTTTTTGGGTTACTTTAATGAGCAATACTGTTTATATTCTTGAAGACAATTGGTGTTTGTTTGATTATTCAGTAAATTAAACATGATTAGCAGTATAGGAGTGTAGAAAACACCTTATAAGTGCAGTTTTTAAAATAATTTTTACCTCTTTAATTTCAGTTGTTATTATTAAACCTCTCATTATTGTCATAATATTTGTAACCTATCAATTAATTATTAACCCTGTCATGTTCCTTGTGCAATCCTCTTTAATTTGATATGTAATACAATAGATCTGCTACCATCTTAACCATTTTAAAAGCATTATTGTAACACACCCCTAGTTCCAATTTTCTGCCATAAAGCCCAGTTTTTGTTTGGTAGTGAAAGAGTTAAGAATCATAAAGAATATTTACCAAGTAGCAGCAATTAAAATGGGAAATAAAGAGGGTAGTTATGAACAGATAAAGCTAGGAGTATGAAAGGGGTGTGTCTTCTCACCGGATTTCTTCTCCTTCTATAGCGAAGTAATAATGAGAGAGATCAAAGATGAGTCAGGAATACTAATAGGTGGTTATGATATAAGGGGCGTTAATTTGAAATCTGTTTGTGCCGCACAGTGCGTAATTGCGTAAGTTGAACATGATCATGTCTTAATCATGTGATAAGTACTATCCAATGAATAAAAGAGCAAGTGGCCGGGTTGATCCAAAATCCGTCCAAAGAAGCTCAAAGAGCAGTGATTCAGTTTCTTTCATTTGAAGGATGTCGACCAGTGCACATTCATTGAAGAATGCAAGCAGCGTACGGTAACAAATGTGTGTCGAAGACAACAGTGACAGACGGCATGATCGTTTCGGAAAGGACGTCAGTTCATGGCAGATCTTCGATGGCCGGGTAAAGTGCATATTGTTACAACAGAAAAAACCATAGCCAAAATTTAATCAGCAGTACAAATAAACCATTGTTGAAGCATGCGTTCGCTAGCGAAAGAATTTGATGTGTCAATTGTGACAATTCAAAAGGTTGTTCGTTAGAAACTGCAATATCGGAAGGTGTGTTCACAGTGGGTACCACAGATGTTGACTGACCACCAAAACGAGGAACGCATGGGATGGTGTTTGAATAACTTGCTGCGTTACAGAGTTGAGGGTGATACATTTCTCTTCCGCATAGTGGTAGGCGATGAATCATGGTGTCACCACTTTGAGCTGAGTAGCAGAAGAGGGAGCATGCAATGGAAGCATGCTGGATCACCAAAAGCCAAAAAATTCAAGTTACAGGTTTCCGCTGGTAAGATTATGCTGAGAGCATTTTTTGACCATGAAGGGCTATTGTTGGCCGACTTTAAAAAACTTGGTGTCAACATCAACTCTACCCACTACTTGCAAACACTAGACAAGCTGCAAAAAGCCATCAAGAATAAACCACCCGGACTGCTTTCTTGTAGTGTGATTTTGTTGCACGATAATGCTCGTCCGCATGTCGCAAAGATTGTGCAGGAAGCATTAGCAAAGAAGAAGTTGGAAATTCTACAATATCCAGCCTATAGACCTGACGTGTCACCATGTGATTTTCATTTGTCCGGACCTCTTAAAAAAAAAGCTCTCAAGGGGCAACGATTTAACACAGATGCAGATGTAATGA
Organism: Cepaea hortensis; assembly: GCA_963921405.1. NCBI lineage: Eukaryota > Metazoa > Mollusca > Gastropoda > Stylommatophora > Helicidae > Cepaea > Cepaea hortensis. The sequence continues at coordinate 218,476,549 of OY992876.1, read as the reverse complement.
ACGCAATAAACACTTGGTTCAGTGAGCAACCACAATCCTTTTTTTGTGGACGGCATTCGCCGCCTACCTAAGCAATGGGATGCTTGCCTGAATGCCTACGGCGACTTCTTCTGACCAACCCATGGTGCATAATTCATTCAAAATGAATGCTTTGTTTAATTCTACCACACCTATTAATGTTTCTTTCATGCTTTTGTAATAAAGCCATTGGAATGGGTTTCAAATGAATGCCCCTAATATAAACAATATATGCTATGCAGATGACACAGTATTGGTGGCGGATAATACAACAGACCTACAACAATTGTTGGACATTGTAGTAACAGAGAGTACAAAGAAAGGACTCTCCTTGAATATCAAGAAAACACTAACAATGGTGATATCAAAGAAAATGGTGACACAAAAATGGAACATAAAAATAGAAGGGAAAACTCTTAACCAAGTGAATAATTTTAAATACCTAGGGGCATTTATAACATCAGATTGAAGGTACCACAGAGATTAAGAGCAGAATAGGGCAGGCAGCCGCATTTCAGAAAATGAAGAGTATCTTATGTAATGAGTCACTGTCATTGAATGTAAGAAAGTGAGTGCTGAAATGCTATATAGAACCAATGTTGCTGTATAGCAGTGAATCCCTGAATGTAAATGAACAAAGATCGAGATCTGTGGAGAGACATGAATGCCTACGGTAGTCGGTAGGGTACTTGATGATGATTATATATCTCATCACCATATCAGTTTGTTATAAAAAGTCGCTTAAAAGTTGACAGGGTCGACTTCATCGCACCGTTTTTATCACATATGGCTCAGTCTCTTTCCGCAGTGAACTGCCGAAAGCGTCGCACAAAGAACAAACTCTGCAGCTCCGGCGCGATCCCCAGGAGTCTCCGAAATTAAATGCACTCGTGAATCAAGCCCGTGGCCCAGAATCGAATCCACAGCTCTCGGAGCCTGAGTCAGACCTGTTTATCAGAACACTCCCCCCCCACCCCCCACACACACACTCACTCACTCTCTCTCTCTCTCTCTCTCTCTCTCTCTCTCTCTCTCTCTCTCTCTCTCTCTCTCTCTCTCTCTCTCTCTCTCTCTCTCTCTTTTTCTCCTAGCTGTTTATGTGAACTATATAGCTGAACTTTGTCTCAGCTGTCGCTTTATATCTCAGCTAATTACCTATCTCTAGTCTGCAGTCTATTTATGTTTTTATATATCTGTATATACAAAACTTACTGCCTCAACTGTCCATCTATCCCAACTATACATCCGTCGAGCTATATGGTCTCAGCTATCCATCTGTCCTAGCTATATCTGTCCTAGTTATCCATCTATCCCAGATATCCATCTGTCCCTGCTGCCTGTCTATCCTAGCTATACATCTGTCCTCGCTATCCATTTATCCCAGCTGTACATCTGTCTCAACTGTCCATCTATCCCAGCTATGCATGTGTCTAGCTATAGTTTCTCAGCTATCCATCTATCCTAGTTATACATCTGTTCTGCCTGCCTGCCTGTCTGCCTGCCTGCCTGCCTGCCTGCCTGCCTGCCTGCCTGTCTGTCTGTCTGTCTGTCTGTCTGTCTGTCTGTCTGTCTGTCTATCTGTCTGTCTGTCCCAGCTGTACATCTGTCTCAACTGTACATCTATCCCAGCTATACATCTGTCCCTGCTGTCCGTCTATCCCAACTATACGTCTGTCTCAACTGTCCATCTATCCCAGCCATATATCTATTGGAGCTGTCCATCTATCCCAGCTATATGTCTCTTGGAGCTGTCCATCTAGCTGTTCTGTCTCAGCTATCGCAGGTATACATCTGTCTCAGCTGTCCATCTTTCTAATTATATATCTGTCTCAACCGTCTATCCATCTAAACTATCCATCTCACCCATCTGTATGTCTCAGCAATCCATCTGTCTTAGCTATTCACCTGTCTGAAGCATCTCTATCAGCAATAAGTACAAATATATCCATTGAATAAACAGTCTGCCTGCAGGCAGCCACAAGATGTTTTGTTTGTGTTTATTCATGATGTTGTGGATGTTGATACACTTGGTCACTTCCCCAGACAGCCATGAGATGTTTTATTTGTTTTTATTCATGATGTTGTGTGTTGTGGATGTTGATACACTTGGTCACTTCCCCAGGCAGCCTCAAGATATTCTGTTTGTGTTTATTCTGAGATGTTTTGTTTGTGTTTATTCATGATGTTGTGGATGTTGATACACTTGGTCACTTCCCCAGACAGCCATGAGATGTTTTATTTGTTTTTATTCATGATGTTGTGTGTTGTGGATGTTGATACACTTGGTCACTTCCCCAGGCAGCCTCAAGATATTCTGTTTGTGTTTATTCTGAGATGTTTTGTTTGTGTTTATTCATGATGTTGTGGATGTTAATACACTTTGTCACTTCCCCAGACGGCCACGAGATGTTTTATTTGTGTTTATTCATGATGTTTTAGATGTTGATACACTTGGTCACTTCCCCAGGCAGCCACACTGGGGATCAGCGTGGCCATGTGCCCCGTGCAGTCTCTGGTAGACTGAAATGTGGCCGTCTCCACGAGGTGATTCAGCGGCCCTACCACATCAACACACCGGACATTCACTACCCCCACGATGACCTGGCTGACAACTACAACATCACAAAGTCCAAGCAGTACTGCATCACCTGGTCCTACGGGGACTCCGATGCTGAAGTGATTGACGCCATCACTGGTGTTACCAACATGGAGTATGTCTGTCCTGCTGCTTGTCGTTGTCTCTAGTTTTAAGTCAGTAGTTTTAATTAGTAACAGATAAATATATGAACTTTATTTTAAAAGGGTTGCAAAATGGACTTGTGGGCTTGTCTGACATTCATTCCTTCAACCATCTTTCACACAGCAGCGGCATATTCTGTATTATGTATGTTATATTCATGTAGCAGTAATCATATTAATATGAATGCTGAGCATATATAAAATATAGACTCAACATATATTGTGTGACGGGGTGGGGGAAGAAGACATGCACACACTTAATACGTACATGAGGAGTAAATATTGAAGAGGATATGAATGGCCAGACTAGCACTCAACATTATGAAACAACTTCTAAAATTTGAATGATTTAGTTACAAATTAAATTAAGAGTTAATAGGTATTACATTTACTTGTTATTACTGTATGTTTACTGTATCGATTGCTCTTCAAAGACTAAAACAACTGAATAAATTATGGAATGGGATTGATAGAACTACAAAAATTAAATTTCTAAGAGCATGCATCTTTCCCATTGCAACATACGCCTGTGAGACCTGGACACTTACTAAGCAAACTGAAAGTGCATAAATGCCTTTGAATATAAATGTTATAGACAGGTTCTAAGAATATCTTGGATAAAGAAAAGAACAAATGCATCCATACTTCAAGAGCTGAATGCCGATGAAGGTTGGGTATTAAAGACGATGAAACAAAGAAAATTGAAATAATTTGGTCGCTTGAAACATCATGAAAGTTTGGAGAGAACAACAATTGAGTGGTATATGCCTGCCTGAGAAGAGAGGAAGAGGAAGGCCAAAGAGAAGATGGGTGCAGGATGTGGCGGATGATCTCCAGTTGGGTGTATCGGACGCGGGACATATTGCTTGTGATCGAGAAGTTTTCCGTAAGATTGTTATGGGAGCGAGGTTCTGCAAAGAATATGCTACTGAATGAATTAACTGTATGGTGCAGAAATATGGATAATGGCTAAACATTTTAGCATTCAAAATAGGGATATAAAAATGAAATAGGAATATCATGACAGGAGATGAACAAAGAAGCAAACATAGAAGCATGACAGAACCTGGAATTGATGGACAGAATTGCAAAATTGAATTCTCGTCAGAGAGAGGGAGGTGTAGAGAAAATAAGTGTGCAGATCTATTGGTTACTTGGTGAATGTTCTAGAAGATGAGTCAAGTCCAGTACATTTAGCGGTCAAGTTATTCGAGTCCTGATAACAGCTTAAGTCTATCAGAGTCCATGAATGAACGAAATTGGGCACGCAGGCCTGTCTTACATTCAGTTCTTCCAATCACTTATCTTTTGTACATCAATTATCTATTGTGCATTCTTAATGGGAAAAAACGTCAAATGAAAGTTGTGAACATAAGCAATGTATATTACCATGTTATCAGGCAGGCAGGCACGTACACACACATGCATAAATACGTACATATTTGGATACATACTTACATTATTTACACACTACCCACTCAGTAACACACAAATACACTCTACCTTGCAAACACATATACTCACAATCACAAATTCACCGAGGTGAGGTTTGTGTAGATACTTTTCTCTGACCAAGTACACAATTACCAACTCCATGGGGACTTGCATAGCCCTACTTCCCCACTCCAAGCTCAGAAACTAGTGGGGTGTGCAACACTGGCATTGAAAAACTTCACACCTGTAGAAAGACAGTTAGTTAGTCGCAGTTCCAACTTCACAGCAACGGGTCGTCCCCATTATGCTCCGTTCCTGTGCCAGTGAATATCACACAAAACGTGCCCCACTGCCCAATGTGGAAAAGACAGGAGTCTCGACAAACAACAGCCTGCACAGATACACTGTGCATAATGCCGCCGCCAGAATGTCAACACAATAGTCGCCCCACAAACCACCCAGTTCATTTCTGATGGAATCGGCAGTCATTTTCCCCATCTGGATGTTTCCTAGATGTTCACCCACACAGTCCACGAAATACAGTTCATCGTCGATGGCAGTGGCAGTCAACCAGCAGCCACGCATTTCTGTATAAGGCAAAAACCGGTAAACTCTGGGACATAGCCATCTGCCATCGCTCCGAACATGCAGTCACGTTCCAAAAAACCTTGGGCAGATTCAAAAGCATTTCACACAAAACTCACAGCTCACAGTGTCACGCCACGCACTCTCTCAGTAGCAGGGCGACGGAACCATCAAGTCTCCTTAGTCGCCTCTTATGACATGCGTGGTAGGCTGCAGTGTTGCTATTCTTTGCTTCCCTTAAGGGCCCCGGCAACACACGGGAGGAGAAAATAGGAGAAAGACAGATTAAGGTGTAACCATGTTGTGATTCAGCAAGGACTTTTGTACTGGCTGGGATTCGGTCTAGATGGGTACTGTTTCCTCATCAAGGTTGTAGGGATTTTGTTGTCAGCAGCCTTCGATCAATGCCTAGAGAAATCTTTGGATCTGTATGTTTGTACTGGCTGTGATTCGGTCTAGATTTGTAATGTTTACTCATCAAGGTTGTAGGGATCTTGTCAGCAGCCTTCGATCCAATGACTAGAGGAATCTTTGGATCTGTTAGTTTGTGGTTAACTGAGGTGCAGCATTTTTTTATTAACCTGCAAAGACTCCAACATGTTGATAGCTAGTGAGGAAATGTTGGAAGTAAGTTTCATATGGGGTTGAATGCTAGAAACAATGTCTTATATGGGCATGTCTGACACTCGTGTATGGTCTTGAATGTCGATCACTGGTAGAATTCAGGCAGTCTGGTGTGTATTGCTACAGACTGTCATGGCTGGGACCCAGTCATCATCATCATGTGCCTGGAGTTCATGTGGCATAAACATTCATGTCTCTCCACGGATCTCGGGCCTGGCTGTTCTGGATCTGCCTGTTCTTCTTTTCTTCGCTGTTATTGTGGATCAATTCTGTTGATGACATCCCTCCATGCCACTGTCTGAGAAAATCCAGCATTATTTCTTGTGCTTTTGCTCTGCCTCTTCTACCACTGACCTGTTCAGTTATCCCACTGATGTATCTCTTCTTGTTATATGACCAAAGAACACTATTTCTCTCTTTCTTATAGCTGTGAACAGTTTACTATTTTAATTAGCCTCTTCCAGTCAATCGTTAGTTACCCTTCTGACCTAAGGTATTCACAACATTGATCTCCCAAACCACATCTAAACAGCCTCCAAGCCCTTCCCAGTCTGTTTATCACTCCAAGATTCACCACCATACAGCATGCAAGTTAGTTTATCCTTTACCAGATTTCACAGTCAATCCCACCATTTTTTTGGCTGTTTGTAATTTCTTAGCAGGTTTAAGTTCAGTAGTTTGCCATTGCTTTCTAAACGACATTATATGAAAACCATACAGCATAACAGGTGCAATAAAACATTTCAGTACTCTGTTTCTGACACTCAGTGAAAGTTGTTTATTACATCAAATACTGTTCTCTCGTGGCCTCCATCTGTCTCAGTCAGCATCTCTGTCCTCTACCTCCTGATCTCTGTTTTGCTTGTTTCTATCAATCTCTGTGCTCCATACTCCTTATCCAGATATTGATTTATTACATCAGATACTATTCTCTCCCTGCTTTCGTCTCAGTTAGCATTTCCATCCTCTATTTCCATGTCTCTGTCTTGCTTCTGCCCATCAATCTCTGTGTCTCCATCTCTCTATCTACCCCCACCTTTCTTCTCTCTGTACTATGGCAAGGAGACAGGGTCTGATATGATGTACACACTTTCTGTATATTGATGTGATTGTATTTCCTATCTGCTATATCAGACCGTACATTGTTGATTTCACTGAACTTATTCTACATTAAGACAGTGGTCTGGGTGCAATCCTCAGAGGAGACAAAAATATGTGTTCTGACCAGTGCAATACCATCCAGTTTTATACAGTTAAATACCAGAAGATGGCCAGAATTGTCTGTGAATTGTCTGGGTAGTGAGGAAGGGAACTGGCCACTCTTACTTAAATGTAAAGGCTCAAAACTTTACACTACAATAGCAACATCTGTGATAGGACTTAGCATTATCATGTGACATGTCAGTTAGCATGAGCAGTCACAGTTCGCGATCTCACATGATCACCAGTCCCGAATCAAGTATCTGTTCTTGTGTTGACTGTACCATGAGGCTATGCCCCTGGTGTTTAGCTCGTGGCATTTCCTTGGCTCTTTCCCCAACAATTTTGCCAGTTATCACAAAGTTTGTAAGCGTTTCTCTCCTCAGAATGTGCCCAAAATATCAGGACTGTCTGCATCTACCTGGGTGCTTGTAAAGTCTAACTACACTTTGTTTGTGGAACAAATTTGAAAAATGAAGCACATGATGTCATCAAAACATGTGCTCCACAGTCAAATGTGAAGCAATATACAGTGAATGGCTGTTATCTGCTGGAATAATTCTTTGCACTCCAAACAGAATAGTGTTATCAATGAAAGAAAGTGCAGCTCCTTACTAACTACTCTAACACTCCTGTTATACAAAGATATTGGTTGTAAATAACTACAGGACTATGTTTACCTAATTCTTCATTACATTCTTTCCGTTGTTGTTACAAATAGAATGAAAATATCGAGATGATGAACACAGGTATCAAACCCTTGTTTAACCACGCTCATGGCATGATCACTGCTAACCTTACCAACATGCCCACTGTGTAAGAGTTGTCCTGTTTTTCCTAAAGATTGAACACAAGTTCTAGCTAATACGATAAACTGGCTAAAAGATTGTGGAATTTGTCTGCTGTGTATTTTATCAATGTATTAATATGAATAAAATTATTGGAACGGTAAAGCTCGGTAAAGCTGTGGAAATGTGAACAATATAAAATAACACAAAGTAATGCAGCTTCACAGAACAGAATTATGAAATATACAAGACATTGTGGTGACTTCATCAGCACACAAATACATAACAAATCACGACATACAATCATGGAGAAGACCCTTCAGTGACTACATTAAGGCTTAAGAACGGGATGAGAAGTAAACAGGTGAAAAAATTATAACAATTAAGAGAAAATGAAAATGTGAAAAAAATGTGTTGCTACTTATCTCAGAATGCCAGGCTGTGATCCTGATTATATGATATTGATTTTATTCATCTCATCCTGTTCTTAAGCCTTAATGTAGTCATCAGAGGATCTTCTCTGTGATTATTTGTTGTGTTTTTTGCATGTAATTGTTTGCTAATGAAGGCTAGTTGCCACAACGTCCTGTATGTTTTGGAATTCTATTCGGTAAAGCTGCATTACTTTGTGTTATTTTATATTATCACAGTAAAATGTTTCATAAAGAACAGTGAGCATGCTAACATAAGGATTGTAACAGGGGGTCTGAATTTAATGTTTTCTCAGAACAATGGAGGAGGTGATCCCATCTCGGGTGTCCAAGGTCACTTTGTACAATCTATTCCAACAAATTTGCAAGAAGTACGGTCAACACGACCTAGCCAGTCTAGACTACCTCAAGGCCAAACGTGCGGCCTCCACCTTTCAGAGGATGAAGAGCTTTGTAGGTAAGTTAGTTTGTTGACCACACTGGTTTGTTTTGTGTGTGTACATTTGTTGACCAAACTGATCAGTTTTGTGTGCCCATTTGTTGACCACACTGGTCAGTTTTGTGTGTACATTTGTTGACCATACTGGTCAGTTTTGTGTGTACATTTGTTGACCACACTGGTCAGTTTTGTGTGTACATTTGTTGACCACACTGGTCAGTTTTGTGTGTACATTTGTTGACCACACTGGTCAGTTTCATGTGTTCATTTGTTGACCACACTGGTCTTTTGTGTGTGCCCATTTGTTGACCACGCTGGTCAGTTTTGTATGTACATTTGTTGACCATACTGGTCAGTTTTGTGTGTACATTTGTTGACCACACTGGTCAGTTTCATGTGTACATTTGTTGACCATACTGGTCAGTTTTGGGTGTGCCCATTTGTTGACCACACTGGTCAGTTTTGTGTGTACATTTGTTGACCATACTGGTCAGTTTTAGGTGTGCCCATTTGTTGACCACACTGGTCTTTTGTGTGTGTTCATTTGTTGACCACACTGGTCAGTTTTGTGGGTCCTTTTGTTGATTTCATTGGACATATCTGTAGTGTTATATATCCATTTGTGAAACTTGCTGGACAGTTCTGTGTTTAGTGTGTGTCCATTCGTTGACCACAGTGTCAGTTTTGTGGGATATTTAGTTGATTTCACTGGACAGTTCTGTATTGTTATATGTATCCATAGATTGAATTCCGCTCTGCTAAGTTTACCAAACTATCGTCTGTCAAGACGGAAAGGTGCCAATGAAAGATTGAATTCACTGGACATTTCTGTATTATATGGTCCATTTGTGGAACTTGCTGGACAGTTCTGTATTGTGTGTGTCTGTGTGGTCAACTCACTGGATGCTTCTGTTTGTTGTGTTTCCTCGTTTGTTGACCACACTGGACAGTTCTGTCAGTTTTGTGGCTCCTTTTGCTGATTTCATTGGACATGTCTGTAGTGTTATATGTGTCCATTTGTGGAACTCGTTTCTCATCTCATCTCATCATGTTCCTCTTATACCTTGCGGTATAAGGACCTCGTTTGACAGTTCTATATATGTATACCTGTTTAATGACTTAGTGGACATATCTGTATACTTTCATGTGTATCCATTTGTTGAACTCACGGGACATATGAATAATGCATGTTTATTTGTTGACACAAGTTGACAAATCTGTATTATTGTGTCCGCTTGGTTACCTTGTTGAACAGTTCTGTATTATACATATCTGTTTGACTACCTCTCAATTGCTGTAAACCACAATCCACCACCTCCCTATGGTTTCACCTAGCCCTGTTTATGGGCTTAACGGGTACTTCACTTTGCCCAAGGGTGTCCTGTAGTCTAGCAAGAGTAAGGAGGGAATTTGAGCCATAGATCATTAAATCTTCTCTAAAGATTGCTGACATCTTTGTCTACTGTCATTTAATTTGCTGTTGAGGTTGCCAGATATGCCCTGACCTCCGACCGATTGAGACCTTTCAGCACACAAACCTGGCTTATCTACACACCTGATGTCCAGTGGGGCTAACATTTCAGGTATCATCATGCCTCTCCATAGATGTGATGTTACCAGTACGTGGCTTGCACTACTTTATCTTTGGAGAGGGGATGGAGAGCTCTTCAGCACAGATCCCCATGGAGATGGTACTTCTGTAGGGGAGAAAAGTCACCTTAGATGCAAGCCCTTATCAGGGCCCAGATGACCTGCATGTCAACACACTGCCATAAAGAGTTAATTTCACCGACTAGAGGGCTAGAAATCAAGAAACCAACTGACCGGTTTCCTGTCATACTACTACAAGCACATCTCATTGGTGGATATTTACCCTTCTGTTATTAGTAATAAGGAAAATGTAGTTTGATGGCAAGTACTGTGACAGGCCGGCAAAACCAGTCAGGGAACTAGTGTATGCCTACCCAACAATTAAAGACAGGATTCAGCAGACTGCGTGGAAGAAATCATTGATGATTGAACGGGCAAGACGGTGTTTACCTGCAAAGAGTTGTGGAACGTAATGAGCATGGCAAGGCACATAGTGCGCCCTGGTCATCCACTGCACCTGTATTCATCTCCAGTCATCTTGACTTGTCTTGCCACTGGATTCAGATGGACTCAGGCGAGAGAGTGTGGTCGACCAATTGCGCAACTCTTCCTCACTTTAATCCAATTCACTGTACAAGTCGTCTTCATCCAAAATCATCCAACTGTCGCTGGGGTGTGAAGTGCTAGACCTGATATATTCTAGGCCGTAGCATCAAGAGGCTTGGTAGCCAGTTCTCTTTCTCTATTAATATATGCTGCAGCCCTCCATAGCCTTCAAAGGTGACCTGGTGGTGTATGGAGTAATTGTCCTCAAATTGAAATATCTGGGTCTGGTTGTGGAAGTTTTGTCATCATTTATGGGTTCACGGATCAGTATAAAAAGTAAACATATCTAACAGAAACATATCTAACAGGTCAAGGACCCAGTTACACAACTTGGCCATATGGTGCTAGACCCACGTATGTATAGATGGATCAGCTCTCAGTGGGTCAGTGGTCAGTATCATGACAGCTGCTTTTACTTCCCAAGATATTTCCTAGTTTTTTGTTTGTTTTTTTTTTACTTTTTTAATTACATATCCCTTACAGGACGTTGCAGTCAACACCAGAATTTTTCAGCTGCTGTTGATGAATTAGGCAAGATTACACTCAGTAGTTTGCCATTGCTTTCTGAGTGACTGGCTCACATACCCCTAAGTTACCAACGTGACGAGAACAGCTACCGATTCTCGAACAGGTTATGTTACTCTCGAGAATATATGGGATTACGGAGAAAGACGTTAACCCCTAGGCCAGGGAGACCGGCAACAATTTCCTAGTACCCGTGTTAAACTAGGTCGACCTGGGAACCCGGTCAGTTTTAAATATTAGAATCCATTCTGATGAGGATGGAACCCTTGACCACTGGACTGCCAGGCAAGTGTCTAGCCACTATGTCCTATACATATTACATAGCAATCTGCACTAGAGGGCCATGTGGTCAGTATAACACTGCCTACTTTTACTTGCCAAAATACGTAGGGGATTCAAATCAAATCCTTAAATGTTGGGATTTTTTTTGGGTGAATATTTTGAAAAAGTAAAGTACACTTATCATTTTTCGATATAGTCACCACGGCATTCAGTGCAAGTCCTTCAGCGCCGATAAAGTTCTTGGATTCCTGTAGAAAAAAATTATCTTGATCGCATGTGGAACCACTCATGCACCACCTGCTGTACCTCTTTAATTGATTGATTGATTGATTGATTTAAGAACCGACATCACAGCATTCGGGGCATTCCTATAAGTGCTCCGTCCCCATCCCCAGAAGCCAGCGAAGAGTTCCAACCCCATTAGTACCAGTAGCAATCTGATTATATGTGCGTCTCACCTTTCCTCTAAGCGTCGAGCATCGGCCAGATCCCCTCGTCACTCCTCGCTGTCGCATTCTTGCCAGACCATGGTGATCCATTTGCTCCTCCGTGGTGTACACGTGCTTCCACAAGGCCGCAACCACGTCTGCCTTATCATGCATCAATACTCCACCAAGTTTTGCAGAGCCAGCCAATCTGTCTGCCTGTTCATTCCCCAGCACACCAGCATGCCCCGGAGAAAAGATCCAGACAATGCTTGCCACCCGTGACTTCCGAAGCGAAGCAAGCCACTCGGCATGAAGCTTGCCTGTCTGTACCTCTTTATCGGACTGAAAAGTCTGTCACACTAATTATGCCATTTTGAAACTTCATACTCTACTCGTACACTCGCTGGATTGACAGGCATGCATCACCATACTGGACCTTCATCTGTCGAGGAATTTCTGTTGGTGTCACCCCTTCAATGATTAAAAAAGAAAGGTTGATGCGTGTCATAAGTCAGGCGGCCATCTTTAAACTGTCCTTATGACGTCACCATCTTCCTTTGCACCGTGATGTCACGTACTTAAACACTATTGACATCCTAAACAACAATATTGACAGGTTATAAGACATTGGCATGGTTATTGTAATTTCTAACACACATATATATATATTTGGACTGTAAATGGGCTGTGTCATTTCCTTTCAGGCCAGCACCTTGCCGCCATGGGTTTCGGCCAGTGGTATTCCCTGCAGGACACCTATGGAACGGACAGTCTGAGCTGTCCTGGGCCGTGCTAGCCCCGTTCATGCGCCTGCCGATATGGGCTCTCGCAAAGCGGATCCAGACGTAACATAGAGGCTCTGTATTGTCTTCTCCTGCTGTCACGGTGGCAGCTGTGCCGTCATCTTACAGAAGGTGGCTTGCAACCATTTCTCTTCATCTTTTATCAGACTACGGCACAGCCTATCACCTCTGGCTTGGTTTATTTTATTGTGAGTCACTTGAACTCAGCTAATCGTTGTTGCTTGTTCTCGGCTAAACATCAGCTGCACACCAGATGGCCAGGATATGTCTTCAGATTGAAAGTGTATCAGAATATGGCAGCGACGTGTGCATATCTGCTAGCATGCTACATTAAGATATTACTAATTGTGTGCATGCTTTCTTTGAGAACAGAATCAGCCTTGTATATTACTGCCATTGGCAGGAGATTTAAAAGTGTCACCGACCAATGCTGCATTCATCACAAAGTGAAACTGTTTGTTTACAATGTGCTATATTCATTTAATTGTTTGTATTTCTGATGTAGGTACACCCATGTTTTCTATTAACGGTACATTTTTATTTTGTGCTTGTTTGAATTTTACAACAATACACTGGTATCCCATGTTCTCGGCCAGCGCCAGCGAGGAGTAGATATGCATGTTACAATTGTGTACTATCATATTCTTATACTGCGTGTTTATCGAAGATAACAGTTATTGCATCTGAACGATTGTGTTTTGGAGTTTTGTTTCTTGTATGGTTTTCATTGGACTGTTTATTTTTGTTGTTTGTTTATTGTGCAGGTTCAGTTTTACAGTTGAGTGTGGGTTTAATTGTGAACAGTTCACATGTGGGTTTACATTTATCATTGATAAGTGGGGTTATTTTACATTTGATGTGTGATATCATTTTATTGGTTCATGTGTGGTTTTCTAGATTTGATATGTAATTTTATTGTTAATTTACAGGTTTCATTTAATAGTTGTGTAGATTTATTACACAACACCAGTAAACAAATTCAGGTCAAATGTTTTAGGACATGCATCTTTTCTGTGGGAAAATATGCATGTGAGTCATCGATCATTTCCCAACCTGACTGGCACCTGGCCATCTTGACTGACGATAGTTTGTAAAATGGGGTTATCTCTCCATAACACAAAGCCTGGGCTGATGTGGAGACCATGTGTTGCCCATGCAGCATGATCCCTCTCTTGGCCTGCCTAGTTTACTTCAGAGGAAAGGTAACACCAATACGTCTGGAACAAGACAAGCTGCAGAAGCTGCCAGATTATTAAAGCAATACATCTGTCTGCATGTCAGAGCTTCCATCCTAGACCAGATGCCAACCAAGGCTTAGGCCTGGTCTGCCCTGCCATGACATTTAGTCTTCAGGTTGCATTTCCTCGCACTCTTGTAAGGCTTGTACCCTCCCAATTGCACTCCTCTGCCCAAAATTGTTGACACAATGTGGGGTGTCAGGTTTGGTGAGCGCCACCTAACAATCGGCGCTAACAGAAAGCAGATAGTACAGTCTACTGTCATACGGTAGCTCAGTCATATCTGACTAAGACCTGACACCTGCTCCAATCATGAACAAATAAAATTGGGGGTTTTGATCTTGAGAGTTACAGAAGAGTTCTGAGAATATCATGGCCAAGCAAGAAAGATACTGACATTCTATGAGATATGACCATCAAAGACAACTGACATCAGTATCATGTCTCAGAAACTGAAATACTTTGGCCATATTAAATGTCACAGAGGCTTGGAGAGAACAGTGAAGGAAGGTGATGGGAAAGAGGCAGGGATCAGCCAGCACGAAGATGGGCACAAAACATTGCAGACGCTTTGCGATTGAGAAGCCTTTTGATTGGCCGTGGCTAGAACTGGTGTGAAGAACCAGGCCATATGATGGTGATGGTGTCTAACTTTATAATGAGTGTGTGGGTTTGTGTTATAGTTATGTAGGTTTAATTTTATAATGTGTGGGATTGTGTTACGGTTATGTAGGTTGAATTTTATAATGTGTGGGATTGTGTTACGGTTATGTAGGTTGAATTTCATGTGTGGGTTTCTGTTACAGTTATGTAGGTTTAATTTTATAATGTCTGGGTTTGTGTTACATTTATGTAGGTGTAATTTTATAATGAGTGGGTTTGTGTTACATTTATGTAGGTTTAATTTTATAATGTGTGGGGTTTTGTTACATTTATGTAGGTTTAATTTTATAATGTGTGGGTTTGTGTTACATTTATGTAGGTTTAATTTTATAATGTGTGGGTTTCTGTTACAGTTATGAAGGTTTAATTTTATAATGTGTGGGTTTGTGTTACAGTTATGTAGGTTTAATTTTACAATGAATATGTGGGTGTGTTTCAGTTATGCAGGTTCAATTTTATAGTTGATGTGTGGGTATCTGTAACAGTTACTTAGGTTTAATTTTATAGTTAATGTTTGGGGTTTATGTTACAGTTGTGTATGTTTAATTTTACAATTAATGTGTGGGTATAGGTTACAATTAGGTAGGTTTTATTTTATTGTTAATGCCATAGTTTATTTTGCACATGATGTGGTTTAATTTATAATTGATGTGTGGGTATAATTCTATATTTGATTTGTGCATTTGTTTTATAATTAATATTTGGGTTTGTGTTATAGTTAATATGTGGGCTTATTTTATAGTTAATGTGTGGGCTTATTTTATAGTTAATGTGTGGGCTTATTTTATAGTTAATGTGTGGGCTTATTTTATAGTTAATGTGTGGGCTTATTTTATAAATATGTGGGCTTATTTTATAGTTAATGTGTGGGCTTGTTTTATAATTAATGTGCGGGTTTGTTTTATAGTTAATGTGGGTTTATGTTATATTTAACATGTGGGTTTATTCTATAATTAACGTGTGGGTTTGTTTTATAGTTAATGTGTAGGTTTAATATACACATGCTATGTGCTTTAATTTATAGTTAATATATGGGTTTAATGCTGCATTTTATGTCTGGTTTAATTTTATAGTTAATGTTTAATGTTATAGTTGCGTAGGTTTTATTTGACAGTTAATTTGTGAGTTTAATTTTACAGTTGCACAAGTTTAATTTGAAATTTGAAGTGTTCTGTAATGTTACTAGATGTACTTACTTTTATTGTGACTATATGCCAGCATTGAACTGTACATATATTTGTAGTCACTCCAAATGTGTGACTAATCTCATATCCCCACAAGCCTTAATTGCATTTAAGTGGGGTTTAGTGAGAAGAGAGCTCTCCATGCTGCCCTGATGTGTAGTTGGGGGTTCAGACATGTGGCATTAACAAGTTATAACATTCACCTGAGCTCACATTATATATTCTCATTTTTAAGTTACTTATTTAGCAAATGTTAATAATTTGTAAAATACAAGTTGTAAATTATTGAAAATGATCCGTTAAAAGAATATTACTAAATTTTCAAGTAAAATTGTACGATTTCTAGATCTTTTTTACAAATAGAAGTATGATTGTCGTGGTTTAGCAGAGAACATGTCCCGTATTTGATCTGGAGCAGACAGAATTGTTTAAACTCATTCAGTGCATCGTGTTCAACATACATTTTTACTCATTGGGTGCCATGTGATGATTCATCACCACTAGCGACTTCCTGTGTCTGCCCCATGGGCTTATTTCTCGCCAAAATTTTGTCATTACGTTACAATACAACATGTCTGCTACCATATTAACAACTTTTAAGTCATAACTGTGACACACCCCTACTCCCCATTTTCCACTATCCACATTTGTTTGGTTCAGACCGACGTTTTGTTTGGCACAGAATATGTTGAATCATTCAGTACCTTGGGTACAATATGCTTTGTCATGCTCCTCCTCCTCCTGACGCTGCTGCAGCTGTTGTCTGTCCCTGTTTTGTCCTTCAGTGTCAGGTTAAGATGGAATAGGCTTTAGCCATGGTGTGTGCTTCATTCAAGGTGGCATTCACAGACTGCGAGATCTACCATCCACTTGTCATTACACAAACTACCTAATGCTGCGTTCTATTGTGTCTCAATGCTAGAAATATCTATGGGGCATTGTTTTGTGATGGTTTGTTACATGACCAAATTACCTAACCTGCCATGAGGGACATCATTGCTGGAACTACAGAGTGCATGCTTTGTGCAACACTTTCTGCAGGCTGCCCTGCAAAGAGAGACCAAGCCATATGAGATAAAACCTGGTGCAATGGAGTTGATCTTCTTGTCTTTAAACTCTTTTAGTCCTTAAAAACTTATAAAAATTGCTAGAGAATATTACAGCTTCTAGCGATCAATAGAGACTGTGAATCAGTTTATCCATTCTTAACACTGTTGTTGAAGTCATATGATTATGTCATACTACTTTCCTGTGTTCCATCATCAGGTTAATCAACTCAAAAGCTTATATTGTCATTTTCTGATCATGTCATGCCACTGCCACCTCGGCGGCTCATCTGAGGTATTTCTGCACTCTTGTGTGATGTAGTTGTTTCACTGACTTCTGTTTCCCTACCCGTGTATTGTGTCAGTATGTTCAGTATAACCTGTTCCTATCCTTTCCTATCCTAGGAGCTCTGTGTCCTTCTGATATTATTCTTTACTGTCTCTGATGGTTTGCTCCATGAGGTTTTACTCTATTTAATTTGTTCTGTGTATTCCAGACACAGGCCTTTCTAGTTACACTGCTGTTATGTTTTCTCAGTGTCTGTCCCAATCTGCACCAGTGTCTTTTTCTCACATCTTGATTCACTGGTGTTTGTCCAGTTCTGTCCATGAGCTCTACACTGGTATTTGTCTAGTTCTCTCCATGTGCTCCACATTGGTATTTGTTTAGTTCTCTCCATGAGTTCCAGACTGGTATTTGTCTAGTTCTCTCCATGAGTTCCACACTGGTATTTGTCTAGTTCTCTCCATGAGTTCCACACTGGTATTTGTTTAGTTCTCTCCATGAGTTCCACACTGGTATTTGACTAGTTCTGTCCTTGAGCTTCACACTGGTATTTGTTTAGTTATCTCCATGAGTTCCAGACTGGTATTTGTTTAGTTCTCTCCATGAGTTCCAGACTGGTATTTGTCTAGTTCTCTCCATGAGTTCCACAGTGGTATTATTTTAATTCTCTCCATGAGCTCCACACTGGTATTTGTCTAGTTCTCTCCATGAGTTCCACACTGGTATTTGTTTAGTTCTCTCCATGAGATTCACACTGGTATTTGTTTAGTTCTCTCCATGAGCTCCACACAGGTATTTGTCTAGTTCTCTCCATGAGGTCCAAACTGGTGTTTCTCTAGTTCTCTCCATGAGTTCCACACTGGTATTTGTCTAGCTCTCTACATGAGTTCCACACTGGTATTTGTCTAGTTCTCTCCATGAGTTCCACACTGGTATTTGTCTAGTTCTCTCCATGAGTTCCACACTGGTATTTGTCTAGTTCTCTCCATGAGCTCCACACTGGTATTTGTCTAGTTCTCTCAATGAGTTCCACACTTGTATTTGCCTTGTTCTCTCCATGAGCTCCACACTGGTATTTGTCTAGTTCTCTCCATGAGTTCCACACTGGTATTTGTCTAGCTTTCTACATGAGTTCCACACTGGTATTTGTCTAGTTCTCTCCATGAGTTCCACACTGGTATTTTAGTTCTCTCCATGAGTTCCACACTGGTATTAGTCTAGTTCTCTCCATGAGTTCCACACTGATATTTTTCTAGTTCTGTCCATGATCTCCACACATTGGTATTTGTCTAGTTCTCTCCATGAGCTCCACACTGGTATTTGTCTAGTTCTCTCCATGAGTTCCAGACTGGTATTTATCTAGTTCTCTCCATGAGCTCCACACTGGTATTTGTCTAGTTCTCTCCATGAGCTCCACACTGGTACTTGTCTAGTTCTCTCCATGAGCTCCACACACTGGCATTTGTCTAGTTCTCTCCATGAGCTCCACAAACAGGTATTTGTCTAGTTCTCTGCATGAGCTCCACACTGGTATTTGTCTAGTTCTCTCCATGAGCTCCAGACACTGGTTTTTGTCTAGTTCTCTCCATGAGCTCCAGACACTGGTATTTGTCTAGTTCTCTCCATGAGTTCCACACTGGTATTTGTCTAGTTCTCTCCGTGAGCCCCACACTGGCATTTGTCTAGTTCTCTCCATGAGCTTCACACACTGGAATTTGTCTAGTTCTCTCTAAGAGCTCCACACACTTGTATTTGTCTTGTTCTCTCCATGAACTCCACACACTGGTATTTGTCTAGTTCTCTCCATGAGCTCCACACACTGGTATTTGTCTAGTTCTCTCCATGAGCTCCACACACTTGTATATGTCTAGTTCTCTCCATGAGCTCCACACTGGTATTTGTCTAATTCTCTCCATGAGCTCCACACACTGGTGTTTGTCTAGTTCTCTCCATGCGTTCTACACTGGTATTTGTCTAATTCTCTCCATGAGTTCCACACACTGGTATTATGTTAGTTCTCTCCATGAGTTCCAAACACTGGTATTTGTATAGTACTCTCCATGAGTTCCACACTGGTATTTGTCTAATTCTCTCCATGAGCTCCACACACTGGTATTTGTCTAGTTCTCTCCATGAGTTCCACACTGGTATTTGTCTAGTTCTCACCATGAGCTCCACACACTGGTGATTGTCTAGTTCTCTCCATGAGATCCACACTGGTATTTGTCTAATTCTCTCCATGAGCTCCACACACTGGTGATTGTCTAGTTCTCTCCATGAGCTCCACACACTGGTATTATGTTAGTTCTCTCTATGAGTTCCAAACACTGGTATTTGTATAGTACTCTCCATGAGTTCCACACTGGTATTTGTCTAATTCTCTCCATGAACTCCACACACTGGTATTTGTCTAGTTCTCTCCATGAGTTCCACACTGGTATTTGTCTAGTTCTCACCATGAGCTCCACACACTGGTGATTGTCTAGTTCTCTCCATGAGATCCACACTGGTATTTGTCTAATTCTCTCCATGAGCTCCACACACTGGTGTTTGTCTAGTTCTCTCCATGAGCTCTACACACTGGTGATTGTATAGTTCTCTCCATGAGCTCCATACACTGGTATTTGTCTAGTTCCCTCCATGAGCTCCACACACTGGTGATTGTCTAGTTCTCTCCATGAGCTCCACACACTGTTGATTGTCTAGTTCTTTCCATGAGCTCCACACACCGTATTTGTCTAGTATTCTCCATGAGCTCCACACACTGGTATTTGTCTAGTTCTCTCCATGAGCTCCACACACTGGTATTTGTCTAGTTCTCTCCATGAGCTCCACACACTGGTGTTTGTCTAGTTCTCTCCATGAGCTCTACACTGGTATTTATTTAGTTCTCTCCATGAGCTCCACACATTAGTATTTGTCTAGTTCTCTCCATGAGTTCCACACACTGGTATTAGTCTAGTTCTCTCCATGAGCTCCACACACTGGTATTTGTCTAGTTCTCTCCATGAGTTCCACACACTGGTATTAGTCTAGTTCTCTCCATGAGTTCCACACACTGGTATTAGTCTAGTTCTCTCATGAGTTCCACATACTGGTATTAGTCTAGTTCTCTCCATGAGCTCCACACAGTGGTATTTGTCTAGTTCTCTCCATGAGCTCCACACACTGGTATTAGTCTAGTTCTCTCCATGAGCTCCACACACTGGTATTTGTCTAGTTCTCTCCATGAGTTCCACACACTGGTATTATTTTAGTTCTCTCCATGAGTTCCAAACACTGGTATTTGTCTAGTTCTCCCCATGAGTTCCACACACTGGTATTAGTCTAGTTCTCTCCATGAGTTCCACACACTGGTATTAATCTAGTTCTCTCCATGAGTTCCACACACTGGTATTAGTCTAGTTCTCTCCATGAGTTCCACATACTGGTATTAGTCTAGTTCTCTCCATGAGCTCTACACTGGTATTTATTTTGTGCTCTCCATGAGCTCCACACACTGGTATATGTTTGGTTAGTTAGTTAGTTAGTTAGTCGCGGTTCCAACTTCACGGCAACGGGTCGTCCCCATTATGCTCCGTTCCTGTGCCAGTGAATATCACACAAAATGCTCCTCACTGTCCAATGTGAAAAGTGGAATAGGCAGGAGTCTCTGCAATCCAACAGCCCGCACAGGTACACTGTGCATAATGCAGCGCCAGAATGCCAACACAAAAGTCATCCACAAAAATTAGTTCATCGTCGATGGAACCGGCAGTCACCAGTCATTGACCCGAGTTTCTCACATGGCTGTGTCTCTTTTCACAGGGTGACCCGCTGAAAGCGCTGCACCAAGAACAAACTCCGTAGCTCCAGCGACGACTCCCAGGAGTCTCCTGAAAAAATGCACTCGTGAACCGAAAAGGCAAACCAGTCAATCCAGCAACAGCCGGCCGCCATCGTTCCAAACATGCAGTTCACGCTACAAACTGTGAACAGATGTAAAAGCATTCCACGCAAAATTCACAGCTCACAGTGTCGCGCCACGCACTCACTCAGTAGCAGGACGACGGAACCATAGCCTCCTTAGTCGCCTCTTACAACGTGCATGGTAGGCAACAGTGTTACTATTCTTTGCTCCCCGATATGGGCCCCAGCAACACACTTGTTTGGTACTCTCTATGAGTTCCACACGGGTGAACCTCCCATACCATTGTATCCGCCTAATTTGTGTAGGAACCAATTAATGAATGTTTGTAGCTGTTTAGACATTGGTGTAGTTCTCCATGTTTCGCATCCAGACAGAGGTAGTGATTGAACATGTTCAATGTTTGGTGCCAAATTTCATTTCTTTTGATTTCTACTTGTTAGTTATCCAAATAACTTTAGAATGATAGCAGTTGTGATGGGGTTTGATTCAGGGATCTGCATATATATATTTGTATTGTTTGTTGAATTTGCATTTATAACATCATTATTTGTTTTAATTTGCATACTGAAGTTTTGTTGTTGAATTTTGGAGTTTGTGTTTGAAGCAGACCATTGAAGTTTGGGATGATTAGTTTGAGATGTACAGTTGGACTGTTGTATTAAACGTTGCTTGTTGGTGATATAGCTTGAACTTCTTGTCATTTCCACCTATTATTACTGGCCATTTTATGCGCTATTTATAAAATTGAAGTCTGTAACTATTCAAGGTTAAATGATGAGACTTACCATCTGCTGGAGAAAGAAGCTGGCTTTCACTGGGCATGGTGCTAAAGGTTATGGCCTCAAGTTTCACAATGGTAGACTGAGAGTCTCATTATGGAGACAATGGCGACGGTCATCAACCAGTATGGTTAAGTAGAAGAAAAGCACTGGCAGACTACCTTCATTGCAGATGCCTCGAATGTCGTGAGTCACCAGGTTATGGAAAATCAAACACATGACGTCAATGAGTGCTTGATGAAAGCTGCTTCGCCCGGTAATCCTGCAAAACTCTAGCGATTGTGTCACATGGTAACCATGACCTCTTAGCTTATTGGCATGGCACATCAGATGGTTCTGAGAGCGGTGTGAGACTCATAATGTCATTCTCACAGAGAAGGTGGGGGTGGCACATAAACATGCACAAAAGGCTATTTCTGAGTCTGTGTGAGCTCTCACATACAGATACTTGCACCCCAAACCTTCATCAAGATCAAGGCTTTTTGTGTACACATAACTACAACAATGGCACAGAAGAAGAACATCTTCACAAGACTAGGGCTTCTTGCATAAAGATAACTAGAACAATGGCACAGAATAACATGTATTTGATAGGAACTTTGTCTTGAAAACCACCCCCAACTAGCTGCAGCTGTCGCAGAGATCCGGCTAGTGGATCACACAAAACGTCTAGCGTTTTCAGAGAAGAGTGTAAAACTGTATGTCTATTTAGAAATAAGCACACTGGAGTCGGCACTCACAGAAGTACAGATGAGAAGAAAAGATCAAACATTTGGTGAGGTGGTGAACTGTGTTGACTTGTTTCGTCAAGCCACTGACTGAGTACATCCAACTTCGATAAGCATTTTTTCGGTGTTGCTTTGGATAGCGGCTGTGGTGGCAGTGGCGTGACATGATTAGAAAAAGACCACAGAAGCCTTTGACTGTTCCCAATCTATCCACAAGGCAACAGGTTTGTGCAGCACTTCGTCTGGTCCCTACCCATTGACCTGTCCGACGTGGGAGACCCTACCAGCAGGTGCGCTACCATCGGCTTAGCTCTTGGGGTCATCGGAAAAGCGCACCTCTATAAGGTAGAGACACACCAGAGGGGTTGAGAGATCAAATGAGATACTAAACACTGAAAATTCTAAGCTATAACTCACTGGGGTTTCAACCAGCCAAAATATGAGTGCCTCAGTGGGGAAAAAAATATACGTCAACGGAGGCTACCCAAATGTCCTATGTTGACATTGCGCTTATAACAAATACCCCAGAAACTAACAATAGTACAGAGTTGGCCGTGAGCTGCCTGTCTTGGCAAATTAAGTGTTATTACCCTCAGGCATTCAAAAAGCATTGGCAAATAATTAAAATTGTCTGGCAAGTCACAAACACACAGTAAATATTGGCGTATGATTACAATGTACTGTAAAGGACTAGCTAACCTGCCAACCAACCACTTTACTAAATTATCCACAAACAGAAAGTTTATTGTGTGTGAATTAAGCTGCTTAATTCAGACGTGCAAGCCGCTGTTCCATGACTCCACACCCCCACAGAGAGGGTCTCACCAACCCTTCCACTTGCGACAGTGGAGCACCAAAGCAAACGCCAAATCATATCCTACAAGATTCCTCTGACTTGACCAGAGAGAGAGAGAGAGAGAGAGGAGGGGGTGGGGGGACGTAATGTCTGACCAACAGAAGCGACCGTTCGAGACAAACTGAGTTATCAGTGAAGACCTCAAGCGAACTGTTCTGTCTGTGACCCATGCCGCATTAGCGTGTAGCAATTGTTAATTGCTTTAAACAAAAAAGTCGCTTAAAAGTCGACAGGGTCGACTTCATTGCACCGGGTTTTATCCCATATGGCTCGGTCTCTTTCCGCAGCACGGAAAGCTTTGCACAAAGCACGAGCTCCGTAGCTTTTAGCGACGACCCACATGAGTCTCCGAAACATTTAACTCGTAAGGACGCGACCCGGAATCGAACCCACAACCTTCGGAGCACGAGTCAAACAGCTTGACCACTTCGCCACACTGTCTCTGTTAATTTGACAATCTGTTAATCTGTCAATTGTTAATTGCTGAAGTGCCACACAGAACCTGTACGGATGTGAGATTGAGTTGTGTTGAGTTTATCTAAATCCAGATTGTACGCGGTGTTTCTTCCATAGTAAATTATTAAATTCACCATATAGCCAGTTGCAGAATCACAAAGGCCAAATGTTTTGATGTGGTACTTGTGAGGCTTTGTTGCATTGTATTTTTTGTGCTGAAATCTGCCCTGCCACCCAATAACCATTTCATCAATGGACACATTTTCAAATGGGTAATATGCTGCCTGGAATTTCTTCAGAATCATGTCAACAAGAGGTTCAATTTTAGTTGCACCCACGTGAAGCATGGTGTGATAAATAGATTCAAATCGATTCCTGGTAAACATAGTGGCATACCAAGGAGTATATAAATGTGCTGTTGTACTCCAATAGTCCTTGATCCATGGTCTTCGATCAAGCCCCATAGATATAATGACAGACGTAAACTTCAGCCATTCGTGCTTCGTGAATGGGTTCCAGGATAGTAGACGAGAATGTTTTCTTTTAGGAGTGTTCTGCATCAATATCTTTTCTGCATATTCATTTATGTTTTGAATTAAACAGTCCACTATGTCATCATCAAAAAACAATTTGAGAAAATTCATAAGTGTTTGAAGTTGATAAAGTACAGTGTTGACGTGAAACCAAGGACGAAACTCAAACTGAGGTTTTGTTTCTCCTTCTGATACATCATGATGACATGATGTCATGTCGATCCTATTGAATATGATGTTAGCACGAACTCCGTAGCACCGGCGAGGATCCTGAAATACTTTGGGTAGATTGTTAACTCGAAATTTTGCCCGGGCAGCGCCGTTAGACTACTAGTTTTCGTTTTCCAAACTGCCAAGGAATTTTTTACGTGCGGAACAATACACACGGGCGCCCGATCTCACTACCCAGAGACCGGGGGAAATGTTATTACTAGAAGCCCACGCGAAATAAATCCCGGTCCTCACACCCGGGACCTCCAGCACTCGAGGCGGACACCATACCTCGAGACCACGCAGCCCCCTGCACACATTCTGTATGTATGTGTGTGTGTATATATATATGGGACCATATATATATAATATACCTTATGGGAAGGAGTGGGGTGGTTGACAAACAGCAGGTCAATGAACTGTGGTAAGAAGGGCACTGATTAGAAAAAAGAGTGCTCCAGGGGCGCAAGGTGCCATCTTCCGGTACAAAAATCTTTATCTCTTATACGACTTGAGCATTCGGGAGCAGGGTTACCAAATCACTGCGACCAAATAAATCTAAATCATGAAATAAAAAAGTCCCCCCCCCCCAAAAAAAAAAGCCAAATATCCCCCAATAAAAATATCTATTAAAAATATATTTACATTACATGAAAACCTCTTTTTCAAATACGTATTCCTCTTCATTGTTGAGAGATTCAGTACAGGATTCCTTAGAATATAAAATTTCAGCGTTTAAATCATTCAACATTTTGGATGAAGGAACAAATTCCTTACAGCACTTGTTTGAAAATATTAGTTCTGCTCTAATTCTAATAATTGCGTCTAAGCGAGACAGCTGAAGTCTATTCCTTGCTTTGGTTTTTATGCATGCTAAAAGACCACCTTTTTCGCATATCCTTTACAGGACATCACTGTCAACATCAGCATCTTTCAGCTGATTGTTGATTTCTTGGCAAGATTACGCTCAGTAGTTTGCCATTGCTTTCTAGGCGACCGGCTCAATTACCCCGTAAGTTACCGACGCGGAGAGAACAGCTACCATTTCTCGCGCACGTCACGTTACTTACTAGAGTATAATAGATTACGGAGAAATTGTAACCTCTAGACCAGAGAGACCGGCTCCTCTCCACTACAGCATTGCTAACAGGTGTTATTAAGCAAGTAAGAGCAAAAGAAGCAAACTCTTTAAATTGGGGATGTTTCATGACTCCTTGCCAGAACTGCTCTGTATCTTTGGGCAGTCCACTTTCTTTAAATTGGTCTTCTTCCTTCCAGTCTATAAAAGTCAATTTTCTGTTTTGCTCTTAAATAATTGTGTTCCAGGGCTAAAATTGGTTAGATCTTTAAATATATTTCTTGCTGGAGGAAGCCGCTTTCTAACTTGATCAAGTGCTTCTTCTAGCATGGATAAGCATCTTTCTTTGAGATCTAAGACCTCTTGCTGGCAATTAATTTTTGTATCAGAACATTTCTGAATGTAGTTATCACACTCTGACAGGAATTTGATGCTAAAATCAACATTAGAAATATCTATTTTCTTGTTATTGGTATCATAAATCCTACCATTTAAAACTCTTCTTATGCAAAAATAGTTCTTCATGTAATTCGTGAGGATGTGCCTTAATTTTCTGAAAAAGGCTATTTAACCTTTCGAATTCCTGCGTAATAGGGGTTGCAGACACATACATGTCTCTTCTCATTGATCATTATATTTCCGATTAGTATCATAAGATGGTTTCCACTTTGGCATGATAATGGGCTCAATAATAAGAAATACTTGCAATGAAGGTATCATGAATTTGAAAACTTATCTGAACAGTAAGGTGGCTTCGCAGTATGTGAGTGCGCATAGAACAGTACAAGTACAGTCCGAAAACCATACGTGTTTAATACTTGTTAGTTACGTTTTTTCTCGAGAATAAACCAAAAGAAGTATAAGCTAAGCTTACCGTTTTGCATTTGGTTTAGCTAAAAAGTGTTAAAACAAGATAAAATTAACTTGACCAATTCGAAAAAGAGACATTTAAAGCTTTTTTTTTTTTTTTTTAAATTCGCATATCCTTTACAGGACATCGCTGTCAACAGCAGCATCTTTCAGCTGTCTATTGATTTCTTGGCAAGATTACGCTCAGTAGTTTGCCATTGCTTTCTGAGGGGCCGGCTCAGTTATCCCGCAAGTCACCAGCGGGGGTAGAACCGCTTCCAGTTCTCGCCCTCTACGAGACTCTGCGTGATAAACGGGATTACGGAGAAAGTGGTGTAACCCCTCGGTCAGAGAGGCGGCCATTTATAGCTACTTATTGAAAAAAGCCAAGAAAAAAGCCAAAACGCCAAAGACCGTTGATATCTACCCACATACCTCGCCATGTTACCTGGGGAAATAAATGCCTATTAGGTCTACCCACAAGCCTCATTCATCCATTCATTCATTCATTCAGTAGCATGTCATTTGCAGAACCTCGCTCCCATAACAACCTTCCGGAAAACTTCTCGGTCATAATCAGATGTCCCGCGTCTGATACACCCATCTGGAGATCATCCACCACATCTTGTACCCATCTTCTCTTTGGTCTTCCTGTTCCTCTCTTCCTGGGCATATACCTCTCTATTATTGCTCTCTCCAAACTTTCATGACGTTTCAGGTGACCAAAATATTTCAATTTTCTTTGTTTTATGGTCTTTAGTAGCCAATCTTCTTCAATATTCAGATCTTGTCTAATAGATGCATTTGTTCTTTTCTGTATCCAAGATATTCTTACAAGCCGTCTATAACACGCATATTCAAAGGCATGTATGCCTCACTTACGGCAAATATAAAGAAATAAGGAATCGATTCGACAAGGTAACGGCTAGAATTGAATGAATGAAATATGAAAAAGTTAGTTGCATATTCTTTTCATCACACAGCAGTCAACCCTAGCGTATATTGGATGTTTCTGATTCCTGAGGAAGTTTACGTTCAGTAGTTTGCTACTGATTTCTGGACGACCGACACTCATACCATTGTATGAAAACCCACGCAAGGCTGCTTCCAAATCGCCCATAGCTGTGTTTCGAATGCTATATGCGGGAATACGAATTGCATTCGTAACTCATTCGCCATAGATGTGACATGAGAAAGTAACTGCAAGAATTAATTAAATCAATGAAATATAAGCCAGCGACATTGTGTGGCGAGTCAGGATGTATTGGTTGTGCGTGACTCTATTTGACACCGTGTGAAAGAGGCATAAGTGATCAAATCTGTAAAGATAACACTTTAAAAAAATGTTTCATCAACGTGTAGCAATGAAACATAAATACTTTGGTATTTAACTGCAATCTGCATTAGAAACATGGTCTTTAAATAACTGACATTGTAATTATTTATGGTAATGAGGGAAAGTAGTGTTTTCGGTTATGTAAAAAAACTTTTTAAAAAGTAAAGCGTTTTAAAAATACTACATATTTACCTAGTTGTTATTATCACTAAACAGAAAGCAATGACGCACTTTTTCCCCCCACATATCCTTTACAGGACATTGCAGTCAACACCAGGTTTTTCCAGCTGCTGTTGATGTCTTGGCAAGTTTAACGCTCAGTAGCTTGCCATTGCTTTATGAACGACCGGCTCACATACATCCGTAAGTTACCAACGCGAAGCGATCCGCTGCCGAATCTCGCGCAGCTGTGTTTCGTAAGAGAGTATACGGGATTACGAACAACGTCCTTAACCCCTTAGCCAGGGAGACCGGGATTGACAAACTACTTAGTGTAAAACATGCCTAGAAAATTAAACTAGGGTTGATTGCTACGTCCTGCAAGGATATGCAACAAGACACCCATGTGGAAGAAATGCCTTCCACAGTGACTAGGTCGTTGTACGTTCTGTGCGGGCAGTGGGTCTGATAGAATGTCCACTTGGCTAAATTACGTCTGAATGGCTTAGAAATTTCTCTCTGTTTTATGGTTGTATGTTGAATCTATATGTAGCTATGGTGGCAGGGTAGGAGAATCCCTTATCAAGAGAGAAGTGCGGTGTCTTGTTCCCTCCGCTAGCTAAAAGACACGCTTGGGCCAGGTGGGGTACCCGTTTATCCGCCACCCACTCCAAGTTCAGGATCACGTGAAGACATGACAACGGGTGGAGGATGGAGCTGGGAGTAGTCGACAGATAATTGTTGGTTATGGTCTCAAGTTTCGCCAAGCGCGACAGGGGATCTCTTTATAGCGAAAATGGCTACGGTCACCAACCAGTATGGTCACTGACAAGAAAGAAAGCCACGAAAAGTACCTTCTTTACAGCTGCCCCGCATATCATGTCTAGTTAGTTAGTTAGTTATCAGTTGGGGTATCTTCGTTGCACTCCGGACATGTCCATAGGTGCTCAGATCCTCCCCCCAGCATATGCATCAGCGTCCGGTGGCTAATAGTGCCAGTTCTGTGTTGGTTGACGAGGCGCTTTGTTTTCCCGATGTACCTCTCGCGTCTGGCTGTGCCGATTCTTACTCCCAGGTCTTTCATCCTGGAAAGCGATGTGGAATCACTAGCGTCAAAATCCTCTGTTCTCGCCATATCTTTAAGGGCGTTAATAACATCGGCACGATCCATGGGCTGGCCATCTACAGGGGGTGCAGAGCCAGCCAATTTATCAGCTCGTTCATTTCCCTCGACTCCCGCATGTCCCGGGACGAAGATGAAAGTGACTTTGCGGACAACAGACTTCCGCAGCGACTCAGTCCACTGTCTACGTACAGATCCAGCTTCGACCTTCTGAATCATGCTCATTGAATCACTTAGTACACACACGTTGGTATAATTCTGTGATTCCAGCCATATGAAAGCCTGTGTAACTGCCATCACCTCCATCGTCATGCTGCTCGTGGTCATGGAGTGGGCACCACTGGATTCTTGAACGGTTCGGCCCGCTGAGCGGGCTGTAAATGCCCACGCACTTCTCTGCTGCTTTACAACAGATCCATCTGTATAGATGAGCACTTCGGGGCTATCTGAGTGATCATAGATGAGCGCGTTAACCTCTGCATTGACAGCGGCAGGGTTCTGCTCTCTGCACCGTCTGTCGAGTGTGATAATGCAGGAGAAGGTACACTTAAAAGCTGGAGGCATCGGCACCCATTCCTTGCCGGGGTTGATACTGGTAAGACTGCAGACCTGTCCGACGACATCTTCCGCCCGACCCATCCATGATTTGCCCCTCTTTAGCCTGTCACCCTTTTCTCTGAATACAGCGTCATGCAGAGGGTGCTGCTCATCTGCACTTATTTTTAAGTATGCACGAGCTCTCCAGATCTTGATCCTGTGTTCCATTGTCGGGAAGTCAAGGAGGTATCTCATTGCTACACAGCTGGTGTCTCTCGTGCAGCCCAAAATGATGCGCATGGCTTCGTTTTGTACCTTTTCAAGTCTTCCAATCTGTGTAGGGCTGACCGTGAGGATGGCCAGGGCATACTCGATGCGTGAAAGCACAAGTCCTTGGAACAGAAGTAATAGCAGTCTTTGCTCGATATTGGCACTCGCCATGACTCTCATTGCTGCCAAACCTTTTCGAGCCTTCGTTATGACATAATCGACATGATCTCTGAAGGACAGGCTACGATCAAGCCTCACGCCAAGATATGTCATTGACTGGGTTCTACTCAGAATGCTCCCATCCATTCTTACTGCCGGCAGGTCTGTTTTCACAATATGGTTGTTTAGTGAGAACCATGTAACCGTTGCCTTTGCAGGGTTGACAAGGGCATCGGCATCAGCACACCATGAAGAAATTCGATCTAGTTCGCCCTGCATATAGTTGGCAACCGCCTGTCTATCTCGACCCTGTCGATACACGAGGATGTCGTCAACGAATGATAGAGTCCTACCCCTCCCATCCAACTGTTGTTCAGTGATCGGCACCGTATACACGTTGAAAAGTACTGG
The DNA here is from genome assembly GCA_963921405.1 of Cepaea hortensis. Taxonomy (NCBI): domain Eukaryota; kingdom Metazoa; phylum Mollusca; class Gastropoda; order Stylommatophora; family Helicidae; genus Cepaea; species Cepaea hortensis. Next base: position 218,446,246 of record OY992876.1, on the reverse strand, counting down.
TGACAGTGGTGAACCCTGCGGCAATCCTGGACATATCGTTATCGGCTCAGAAGACCAACTCCCGCATCTTAGCACCACCTTCCTTTGGAGTAGAACTGCAGCTATCCATCGTACAAGGTGAGGGTGCACTTTCAGTCTGAGGAGGGTTTGCATCAAGTGCTCGAAAGATACTCTGTTATATGCGTCCTCTAAGTCTATGGCGGCCGCACATGTCTCTTCTCTCATATATATCATGTAGATATCATGTCTGTTGGAATGGATAGTTTGTATTGCTGACTGGTTCACTCTTGACATGGGACGGTAAGGGGCATTTTGTGTGATGTCCGCCACGAAAATTACAGTTCATTGCCGCTTCCATCCAGATGAACTTAAATTTCCTGGCGGGCTGTTGTGTATGCATTCTGGCAGCGGCGTTATGCATGTGCCTGTGCGTTCTGTTAGCTAGCTAACTAACTAACTAACTAACTAACTAACTAACTAACTAACTAACTAACTAACTAACCTGCTTGCTAGCTAACTAACTAATAGATTGATTGATTGATTTAGAAACCGACATCACAGCATTCGGGGCATTCCCATAAGCGTTCCGTCCCCATCCTCAGAAGCCAGCGAAGAGTTCCAACCACAATAGTACCAGTAGCAATCTGATTATATGTGCGTCTCGCCTTTCCTCTAAGCGTCGAGCATCAGCCAGATCCCCTCGTCACTCCACGCTGTCGTATTCTTGCCAGACCATGGTGATCCATTTGCTCCTCCGAGGTGTACACGTGCTCCCACAAGGCCGCAACCACGTCTTCCTTATCATTCATCAGTACTCCACCAAGTTTTGCCTAGCCAGCCAATCTGTCTGCCTGTTTATTCCCCAACACACCAGCATGCCCCGGAGAAAATATCCAGACGATGCTTGCCACCCGTGACTTCCGAAGCAAAGCAAGCCACTCGGCACGAAGCTTGCCTGTCCTCACCCTACTCAGCATGCTTTCTGAGTCAGTTACAATCACGGTGTGTGTGTGTATCGTATTCTCCATCCAGCAGAAAGCTACACTGACTGCCTCCACCTCCATTCTTAAGCTAGATGTTGTGGTATCATATGCCAGGCTCTCCTGCACCAAACGTCGACCATTAGCCTTTGCCGAGAAACCCCAGGCACTTCTACTACCTCTCAACACCGAACCATCTGTGTAGATAATCACATAACCTGGGCGAGCATTATCCTGAATTAGTTGCTGGATTTCCACTTCCGTGGCCCCTGCTGGCCACTCCCTGCACTCCCGGCTCAATGTGATTATAACTTTGCACAAGTCTGACTGCTCCGTTGGCACTCTGACCCACTCCTCTCCACGCCTAAAGTTCTCCAAGGGGCATACCCGTCTGATCGTATCCTCCGCCTGAGCCATCCATGATTTCCCTCTTATCAGTCTCTGGCCCTTAACTGCGTCCAGCGCCACATGCAACGGGTGATCTGTGTCAGCAACTACTCTGAGGTTTGCCTTCGCTTGCATCACCTTGAGCCTACCAGCAACAGTCGGCAGACCAAGGATGTACTGCATACACACCACTCGGGTGTCACTGGTGCATCCCAGAATGACCCGCATAGCCTCTTTCTGAATGCGCTCCAATCTCACCAGCTGACTCTTTGAGATAGTGAGTAGTCCTAGTCCATAATCAATCGCTGAGAGGATCAAGTGCTGGTATAGTCTGAAAAGCAATCTCTGCTCTGTGTCCATTGCAGCCATAATTTTAAGTGCACTGAGTCCCTTTTGAGATCTTGCCACAACCGTCTCCACATGGTCCTTGAAGGACATGCTCCTGTCAAATTTGATTCCCACATACTTCAGTTTGTTCTCTCTGTTGACGCTTCCACCAGCTTTCGTGAGGCTCGGAACATCAGCTCTCACAATCCTGTTGTCCAGAGAGCACCACAAAACAGCTGCCTTTTCCGGGTGGATGACAGCACCCATTACAGTGCACCAGTCAATCACTTTGTCTACTGTTGCCTGTAGCTCTTGGGCTATTTTCTCCCTATCTCGCCCCTGCCTATATGCAAGAATATCATCTGCAAATGTTAGTATCCTTCCAACCCCTGGTGCTTCTAGGTTTGCAATGTTGCTCGTATACACGTTAAAGAGCACCGATGAGATTGCAGATCCCTGTGGCAGTCCCGGGGTTAAAATATGTGGCCCTGAGGTCCACGCACCCAGACTGAGAGCAATCCGACGAGAATGTAGGACGGCCGCTATCCAGTTCCCTAACCAGGGATTGATCCCCTTCTCCATCAGTGCGGTCATCAAAATATCATATCGAACTCTATTGTACGCATCCTCGAGATCAAGCGCAGCCGCCATCGTTTCTTGTCTACTCTGGAACTCCTCATAAACGTCAAAGGCAAAAGTGGCTGCATTTGACCAGGTATCTTTTCCTGGCCTGTAGCTCCCCAGGCCTCTTGGAAGAAGCTTTCCCCTTTCCAAAAACTCTTGCAGCTTGACAGCGACTATCTTCTCTAAAACCTTCCCAAATGTATTTTGAAGGGTGATGATCCTAAAGCCGCTAAGCTTTGAATGATCCTTGAACGGTTTTGGGAGAGGAATGAGATAACTGTGTACCCAATCCTGCGGTACTGGTGCTGTCCTAATGCTCTGGTTAAAGCAGTTGGTCATCTCCTTCAGGTCTACATCGCTCAAAGCCTTCATGTGGCCATCCCTGACCCCATCAGGCCCTGGTGCCGTGTCTTTAGCCTTTTTCAAAATATGTTTAACATCTTCAATCCGTGTGATGTCTTCATAAGGCATATTCTTTATGGTGCCAGATAACTCCTCTCTAACTGCATCCCAGGTGTCCACATCATCATGATTGGTCTGCTCTAAAAATCTCTGGAGAAACGCCTCCCCTTTCTCTGTGTCTGTTGTCACGCGCACACCATTATCTCTATAAATTGTTCCCACTGTCATAGGCCGATCTTTTCTTTGTATTTGTCTGTGCAGTTTCCAGAACTTTCGCAGTGTTTTATCACCTCCAATCTCGTTCATGAAACATTCCCATTTTGCCTTTTCGGCCTCTGTAGTACAGCGCTTGAAAACCTCCACCTTGTCTTTCTTGACATTTTCCGCCGTGTCCACTTCCTCTCGTGAGCTTCTTCGTGTCTGTCGCACTTTCCTTAGCTGCTTCACTGCAGCTCTTTTTGCTTTCCAAGCCTGGTCTACTTCTGGGGTTCACCACGGGTGCTGCAAAAAAAGGATTTTTAACAGCCCTGTTGCATGCCACCTGTCTGAGGCGTCCAAGGAGGCTATCGGTCCACTCATACCGGAAGGTCTTTCGCGCTCTCACAGCCTTAACTTTCCTGGATTTAGAGATCAGAACTGAGCATGGCATATGATCACTCGCTTGGTCATTCAAAACAGTCCACTTTACATCAAGGACTGATGACTGGGAGACAAGTGCCAAGTCAATAGCTGTGTCTGCATCTCCAGGCCTCATTGCCATTCTAGTCGGCCTACCATCATTTATGCAGATCACATCGGAGTCCACCATGGCATCCTCAAGGGCAGTTCCCTGTCGGTTTTCTCCACTGCTGTCCCAATCTCTGTTCCTCGCATTGAAGTCTCCACATATGGGTAGCCTATCACCCGGTAATTCCTCCAATTCCTTAAGCCAGTCCCAGTGTTCCTTTCTGACAAAACAGTCCACTGTGGCATATACATTTATGATGTTCCAACTTAAGGCCCCCCCCCCCCCCCCAATCTCCATTTATATACCCTGCACGTCTCTTGCACTGTGATTCCACAGGCTCAAGTCAAGTACCACATGCTTCACTCCTTCCTTCACCAGCAGACCTTGCCCACGTCTCATCTGCCCAGCAGGGTTTATATAACTGGCGTACCCAGGACAATGGTATTTGTCTGTATTTAGCTCCTGGAGCATGAGGACATCAAAATCATATATTAGCCTCTCCAATACAGGACCTCTCTGTCTGGCACTACGACAGTTCCAATATCCCACTCTTACATGGTTGAGGCCTAGTCTCTCAGCTTTTCGTCTTATTCTCCTGGCGCCTGTCCTCCTATTTCTATGCCTTCTTCTCACACCATTTCCTCGTCTTCTCCTCCTCACTCTCTCTTCGCTAGCCCCTGAACGTGTTCCGTATCTCCGGCGACGATTTCCTTGTTTAAATAATACCATATACACAATGTTTGGATATTGCAGGAAATGAGCAGTCACCCTAGTAGAGCCTGCCTGCTAGGGAAGGGGCAGGAGATGTCCCTCAGGAGTCCACACGCCTGGCGCTGCCCCGCTCGCATACCAGACGTTCCACGTTCACGACCAAGTCACCCGTGGCCATTCAGTCCTCGGCACGTCGGTCCACCTTCAACTTGGGGGTTTATAATCGGAGTTTTCCATCTCCTAGATTGGCTACTGTTATAGCTAACGGGCCCAATCTACCCGGGGGAAAGAGGTTCTAGCGCCTCATTTATGGCGAGCATAATAGATACATGTGTACGGGAAACAAGACCAATGTCATACACTCTCTATCACATAGATTGTTTGCACAATGATGAATGTTACTTCGGGTTGGGGGAGGGGTGAGGAGGTGAAGATTAAGACCACGTATCTCTTGTTTACACATTGATCCTTGTTACATAATAGATCCTACAGGTCATATATCATTTGTCTACACATTGATAAATTTTATATAAGGAATCATAAAAGTCATATACCACTTGTCTATACATTGATCAATGTTACATGAAGGATCATACAGATCATATATCACTTGGTTACACATTGCTGAATGTTACTCCGGAGATGATGAAGATCATGCAGGACTGACATTGCTGTAGACATCATTCCTTTCGTTGAAGAGATTCAGTACTTGGTACAAAAGTCTGTACTGATCCAGAGATGGAGCTATCTGAGGTCTAATAGCCTTGACTGTTCCGACTACAAGAGGCACATAATTAACCAAGCAACCAAGCAAGCAAGCAAGCAAGCAACCAACCAACCAACCAACTAACTAACTAACGTACATATCATATCTGTACGCAATTACAAACGTAATCACCAACGACACACATTCGCGGATTATAAAAGAAGCTTAAACATTCGTGTAAAGAAAACAAAAACAATAATTATCAGCAAAGATAGCACCAAACCAAGTTTGAAAGTAACAGCGAATGGAAAGATACTTGAACAGGTCAACAATTTGTTGTTTTTTGTTTATCGAAGGAAAGTTAATAATAGATTCAGGCAGACGTAGGGCAGAGGTAAGGACGAGATAAGGAAAAAAATAATGCTAGAAGCAACGTACAACATGAACCAGTGCATCACATATGAATACTTGAACCAGTGCATTACATATGAATACATGAACCAGTGCATCACATATGAATAACTAAGTTGCGAATTAAAATTAAGACTGATCAAGTGCTATATTTATATGAAGTAAAACTGGAATCTTAAAGGAGTTTAAACGCGGTGGGATCGACTATATTGCACCAAGTTTTTATCCCATATGCCAGAGATCAGCGTGGCTGAATGGATTAGAGTATCCTCTCTTAAACTTCCCGCGTAGTGTTGGCGAGATAGCGGGTTCAACTCCTACACCGGTCTGTTGGGCTAACATGTTGACTTCTCGTACTTGACCTAGGGACATAAATTACAAGTTCTTCAGAAGTTGGAGTTGGTTCGCCTTATGAGGAGGGACACTAGTAATTGTGTTTGTCCATCAAGAATGATTATGACCATTCGGCCGGGTTGAAAGTTTAGAGCCGTGAGTTCTAAGATGGCTGGTAAGGCCTATTTTGGCTCGAAATGTTCTTTGACAATGTAGGCAACGAATGCTTGACATTCCAGGAGGAGGATATCCTGCAGTGGGTTTTTTGTCCAGTCTATTTTATTCACAACTCTAGCAGTCCTGGTTGCTTCACAAGTGACTACACCCTTGCGTAATGATGTACTCCACGAATTTCAGTCTTTGACAGCAGTCTCCCAATAGAGAAGCGAACGAACCGGAAAACAATCCCATATGGCTAGGTCTCTTTCCTCAGAGCGGTCTCCAGAAAACGTCGCACAAAGCACAAACTCCGTAGCTAAAGAGGAGGCCACCATGAGACTCCGAGTTAACTGCGCTCGTTAACCTAATGGTGGAATCTGGAATCGATCTCACAACCTTCGAAGTGCGAAGCAGGTGACCTAACCATTTGGCCACGGAGACTCCCTAAGTAAAGATAAAGAACCGCTTGTACTCGCCTCCAAGCTGGCTGGGTAATTATGCTTGTCTCATATTCTTATAAGCCAACCGACACTCCATGGGTGTTCAGTATCACACCGGACGACTTTGCTTCCCAAGTACTTTTCTGGTACCGGCATGAGGCCTGGTCGACATAGAAGAAAATGCGCGAGTGTTACATCCAGTCTGCATTATTGTCTGGTGAAGAATCATAAACATTAAGTAAACAATACGGCGCTGAAGATCGTCACTTAGAAAATACTGTGGTTGGAACGTGACGTGTCAGGCTTTCGGATATCCTAGGACACGATACACAAGGCTGAAGGGCCAGTTGTCTTCCTCGTCGCCCCGTTCCCACAGACAATTTCCAGAGAATTATTAAAATTGCTTGGTACCTACATTGAGGACTGTTAAGATAGATAGATGGATAGATAGATAGATAGGTAGGTAGGTAGGTAGGTAGGTAGATAGATAGATAGATAGATAGATAGGTAGGTAGGTAGATAGATAGATAGATAGATAGATAGATAGATAGATAGATAGATAGATAGATAGATAGAGACAGACAGACAGACAGACAGACAGACAGACAGACAGACAGACAGACATGCAGGCAGGCAGGCAGGCAGGCAGACAGACAGACCGAACGAACGAACAAACTATTTTCAAAGGGTAAAAAATTAAGCAGGCAAGCCCGTCTTACATTCGGGCCTTTCAATCACTCATCTTTCGTAAATCAATTAACTTTTTTGCATGCTACATTCGTAGGGAAAAAACATTCTGAGAAAATTGTGAGCATAAATAGATGGATAGATGATGGATTGATGAATGATATATTTATGGATGGATAACCTACCTACCTACCTACCTACCTACCTACCTACCTACCTACCTACCTACCTACCTACCTACCTACCTAAGTACCTACCTGCCTGCCTGCCTACCTAAGTACCTACCTGCCTGCCTGCCTACCTAAGTACCTACCTGCCTGCCTGCCTACCTAAGTACCTACATGCCTGCCTGCCTACCTAAGTACCTACATGCCTGCCTGCCTACCTAAGTACCTGCCTGCCTGCCTGCCTACCTAAGTACCTGCCTTCCTGCCTGCCTGCCTGCCTGCCCGCTCACCCGCCCGCCCGCCCCGTCCGTCCGTCTGTCTGTCTGTCTGTCTGCGTCAACCTGTATATTTCTTTGCTTTTCAACATGTTTCTATACCAACGCGGTCCCACACACATCCTTATTATTCAGTGTTTCCTTGAACATGAACTTCGTTTGTCGTAACTAGTTCACATTACAAGATTAGTTATAGAAACATGATTGTCGACCCCCAACGAAGCACCTTAATATTTAATTTTATTCACCGTTTATGTCATTGCGTATCCTATTGCTCTCTTCTTTTCTGTATACTTTAGGCAAAATTAGATCCTGTTCTCCTGCTGGGTTCTATGAAGTCCATTATATTGTGTTTTTATGCATTTTTCGTAACTCCTACACCTATACTTTATGTTCGTTTCATCGTTATCAGTGCGCCTTGCCAAATGAAGTAGCGTTCATGTACCTCCACACACACCCCTGTCTATGGTGTTATGTGTGAACTATGTTGCTGCTGTTCCTCAGTGACACGGTCATAGATCATCCATGGTTTCTCTCGGTCTGCCTCTGCTTCTTCTCCCACTGATGTTTCCAGCTTTGACGATGTTTTGCAATGTCCCTCTTGTCATTATATTTATCGAAGAACAGTGTAGGTATCTCTAATTTGTAGATTTGCATATAATGTCTACTTTAATTAGTCTCATCCAGGAAGATTTTTGCTAGTTACTCTGGTTAGAAAAAAAACAACAATTTTAACAAATCTCCACAATCACGAGGAATCGAACACATGATCATCATTACAGTGGACACCGTGCCAGCCATTAGTCTATACCATTATCATCTTGTGCCATGATAATAAGCGTAGACGGTCATGTTTCGCCATCTTACACGGTAATCAGAGTCGTGGACCAGTTCCGTGGATCATGTCCCGACCATGTCACCTGGTCAAGCCATTCAGATATTTACTTCTCTACTTTCCCCTTGTTCTTTCCCCTTCAATATTGCCAGATGTCATCAAGTTCTCTAGTATATTTCTTCTCATAATGTGTTAAAAAAAAAAGAAAAAAAAAGAGAGTATACAGTGTACAGTGGCTCCCCATTTCTCCATATACCATGCCCACAAATCTGAACTGTCTATGCATAATGTTATAATGACTTTGTGGTTTCACTGTACTTCTGTAAATAATACACCTCCGAAACAAGTTAAAGAATTAAATATCTTGGAAGCATGACCGCAGAAGCCCGATGATGTTTCCACCTTGTCGTGGTGGGGGAGCTTGAGTTTCTCAATGACCCTGAGAGTTATGCCGGCGGTAGCATAGCTACCAGCAGGGCCTCTCAAGCCGAACAGGTCAAAGGGTAGAGAACAGACAAAGAGAAACACCCTGGTCCTCCAGGTTGGGGGTTGAAGCGTGGGGTTAACATCCCCACCTTTGTAAAAACCTTTCTTTGTTACGAAACAAATACATGAGCCTCGATATCGGACTGACTTATCTGGACAACGACCTTGGAACGTTAAAGGACTTTTGAGATTTGGAACATGAAATGTACGGACACTATATCGAGCTGGAGCGGCCGAAGAACTAACCCGGGAGCTGGTTGAATATCAAATATATCAGCAATTCAAGAAATAAGGTGGCCAGGAGAGGGTACTTTAGAGCAAAATGGAATGATTATAATATATGGAGGAAACACCCAAAATAAACATGAATTAGGAACAGGATTTGTCATCAAAAAAGAGTTATGGGGGAACGTTTTAAACTTTAAAGCTTTTAATGACAGGATTAGTAAATTACGAATAAAAGGTAAATGGAAAAATATAACGATGATTAATGTACATGCACCTACCGAAGAGAAAGAAGATGATATTAAAGAAGACTTTTATAATGATCTGGAAGATGTCATAGAAGAAACCCCCAAACAGGACATCCTGATTGTGCTGGGAGACTTCAATGCAAAAATAGGTAGAGAGCAAACTAATAAAAAAGTGGCCGGTATGGAAAGCCTACATACAACTTCAAATGATAATGGATGGAGAGTCATCAACCTGGCAGAAGCCAAAGGATTGCAGATTAGCAGTACCAGACTACAAAAAAAGGATATACACAAGCAAACTTGGAAATCATGTGACAAGAGAACCTATAATCAAATAGATCATATTTTAATTAACAACAGAAATGCATCAAACATACAGCAAGTCAGAAGTTATAGAGGAGCTGAGTGCCACAGTGACCACTTCCTTGTTGGAGCAAAATTTAAAATAAAACTTAAGAGAGCTTTCTATACTAAATTACAAAGATTACACCCAACATATAACAGAGAAAAACTACAAGACATTACAGTCAAAGAGAAATTTACAGATGAAATAAAATGTAAACTTGAAACTCTGCAAACCCTTCGGAGGAAAGCGTTGACCAAACTTGGTTGAACATCAAGAATACAATTCAATCTACCGCAGAAGAATGTCTCGGTGTGTTAACCAAGCATAGAAAGAACAGATGGTTCAATCAAAAATGTGAAGAAGCAGTCATTAGGAAGAAGAATGCCAGACATGTATGGTTAAATGACATCAGTAACATCCAAAAGGAGGAGCATTATAGAAATGAATGTAAAGAGGCTACAAAAATAGTCAGACAGCAGAAGCGAGAATATATGAGTAATATAATCAAAGATATGGAAACTAATCACCAAAAAAATGAATCCAGAAAATTTTTAAAGAACTGAAGTCAAATCAAAATCAAATCAAATCAACTTTATTAGGGTCACAAATTGGGCGCGCAGGCCCGTCTTACATTCGGCCCTTCCAATCACTCGTCTTTCGTTCATCAAGAGCATTATACATTTACATAGGAAGAAAAATAAACATTGTGAAATGAATGTTGTAAACATAAACAAGGCTAATTACCATGTTATGAAGCCCATCTCCCACCTATCCATACATCACCCCACCCACACAACACCCCCACCTACCCACACACACGCGCACCAAGGGACACATACACACCCCCACCTACCGACACACACGCACACCAAGGGACACATACATACCCCACCAACCGACCCATCCCCCTCCCGCACACACTGCCCGCACCTGATCCCCCAACCAAAACACACTCGCCACCCACAAACATTCCCCCACCAACCCACACATCCCACGCCCATCCACATACACATCCTACCCCACACATCCTCTCCCCACATACACCTCAAACCACCCATCCCTCAGCCACATCTCCATCGGCAACATATTCCCCACCCATGCACACAATCCCCCACCAACCCACACATCGCACATCCACATGCCCAAACCATACACACACATCCCCACCAACTGACATGTCCCCCCCCCCCCCCCACATCTCCCTAACCACCCATACATCCCCAATCCACTCACACACACCCCACCACCCACACATACAACTTCCACCCACCCACACATGCCTTAACCTAATCCCCCACCACACAATCCCCCACCCGCACATCACATAAACCCTTACCACGCACTATTCCCAACCCACGCACCACACACACACATATCCCTCACCAACACATCCCCACTTACACACCACACACATATCCCCCACCCAGATACCACACAATATCCCCACCCACACCCACACAGATACCCTTACCCATCCACCCCACATACCCCCACTCACACACCACAAAAATCCCCCACCCACACACACATACCTCAACCACACAATATCTCCAACAAACACACCACACACCTCTCACCACCCACACACGCATTCCCTACCCGTCCACCAACACACACTCACTCATGCATACATCCTCCACTACGCACCCACATACCCCCACCCACCCACCCCCAACCAAACATCTCTCGATCACAATACCCCTACTCCCACACACATCATCCACCCACTCACACATCCCACCCCGACACATACAACTCCCTCACCCACCTACATCCCTAAGCCACTCACACACCCCCACCCATACATTCCCCATCCACACACACACATCTCCCACCCACACTCCCCCACATACTTCCCCCAACCACCACAATCCCCTACTCACCCACACATATACCCCACCCATACGCACATTTCCCGCACCCATCACACACATCCCCCACACCACACACTATCCTCCACCCATACCACCACAAACATACCCTCCACCCACACACCATTCACACATCCCCCACCAACACACCTCACACATATCTCAAACCCACACACCATACACTTCTCCCCACCCGCCCTTGCATCCCCAATCCACCCAACACAATCCCCTACCCACACAACCCCGCCTCCCACACATACTTCCTCAAACCATCCACACATCGCCACCCACATAAACACACATCCCCTGCATCCGTCCCATACACATATCCTCCACCCATACACACATCCCCCACACCCATTCCAACACCCCTTCTTTCACCCCCACACATCCATCCATGAAGTCAATGAAACGAGGGCACCAACAAAACACATATGGTTTAAAAGACAAAAATGGGAATATGATAAATACCAATGAGGAAATGTGCAACACATGGAAAGAATATTTTATTGAATTACTAAATTGTGAAGCTCCAAGTAACATTTTCCCACAGGAAGAGGTTCTAACATGCGAACCACAAATTGAAGAACCTACATTTGAAGAAATCCTATATGTAATCACACGACTTAAAAACAATAAGGCAACTGGGACTGATGGAATTGCTGCTGAATTTATAAAGGCAGGTGGCCATGCATTACATCTAAAGCTATACGAACTAATAATAAAAATCTGGAGGACAGAAGAATTACCCCATGACTGGAAAGAATCATTATTGATACCTATCTTTAAGAAAGGAGACAAGTTCCAATGTGGAAATTATAGAGGAATATCACTACTGTCCACAAGCTATAAGATACTATCCGCAGTATTACTAAAAAGACTAAAACCATATTCAGAAGACATATTAGGTGACTACCAGGCGGGTTTTAGACAAAACAGATCAACAATAGATCAGATATTTATCTTACGACAAATAGCCGAGAAACATTGGGAATATAAAAGAGATCTCCATAACATTTTTGTGGATTTTAAAAAGGCTTATGATAGTGTCCATAGGAATAGTCTATGGAATGCTATGCAGGAATTTGGAATACCAAGGAAGTTAATCAACATGACCAGACTATGCATGGAAGATACTTATAATATAGTAACATATAAAGGCATGAAATCAGACCCCTTCCAAATAACATCTGGCTTGAAACAGGGTGATGCACTTTCGCCGCTACTCTTCAATCTGGCTCTAGAGAAAGTTGTAAGGAAGATAAAGGAGGAATGTGATATTGGAGGAACATCCAAGCTGCTTGGTTATGCAGATGATATAGATATTATAGGGCAAAGTGAACAAAAGACATTGGAAATATTGACTCACTTAAAGGAAAAAGCACAACAGATGGGGCTGGTTATCAACCAAGATAAGACAGAATATATGGTAATTTCAAGAGAAGGAATGGCTAAAAACTTTGGCCACATACAAATAGATAATATGACCATTAAAAGAACGGAAACATACAAATACCTGGGTACAATCTTCAACTGCTCCAACATCATAAGGGAAGAAATACAAACTAGAATCAACTCTGGAAATAAGATATACTATGCACTACAACATCTACTAAAATCAAAGGCGCTATCTTGTAACACCAAAATCACAATATACAAAACACTGATCAGACCAGTTGTGCTGTATGGCTCTGAAACCTGGAGTACAACGAAAGGAGACGAAGCTTTGTTACAAACCTTTGAGAACAAAATTTTAAGACGCATCTTTGGACCCATTAAGGATACACAAAGTGGAGAGTGGAAAAGAAGAAGTAGCAAAGACATTTATGATCTGTTTAAGTCCCCGCTAATCACTGGTATCATGAAGGCTAATAGACTACAATGGCTGGGGCATATAGAAAGAATGGAAGATAATAGGAAAACAAAACTCGCTTACACTCAGGAAATAAATGACCGTAGACCCCGAGGTAGACCAAGAAGACGGTGGAGAGATAATACATGTACAGACCTACAAGTACTTGGAATCAACGACTGGCAAGAGAAGGTCCACCAGAGAGACGAATGGAGACGGATTGTATTTGCAGCAAAGAACCTCAATGGCTCGGAAAGCTGAAGAAGAAGAAGAAGATGACCGCAGAAGATGGCAGAATAGACCGAGAAATCTTAATCTGATATCAAAATGTAAGTGTGGTTATAAATCATCTGACCTTGATATTGAAACCTCCAAATATACAAATATCCAAGACGACAGAAAATAAAAATCATTTTCACACCAACCGTATACTACCAATGCCAAACTTGGACCTGATCCTAATCACACTTTCGCAAACTCACAACCTGTGAGATGGGATGCTTAAGGAGAGCTGCCAACTTAACATTCCGAGACCAAATAAGAAATGATGTTATCAGACAGACAATGGGATCAACACCTTGTGCCACATACATTGAAAGCAGAAGATCAATTGGTTCGGTCATCTGGCTTGAATGCAACACAATCAGTTACCAGCACTGGCTATGCATCAAAGATCTGCGACGACGGCAAGATGACTCCCGAGAAGAAAATGGACGATATCAAAGATATTGTACAATCATATGGAATGAAAACATGCATTGCATCCCTTGGGCACTGGAACGCCAACTACTGCTGCTTAAGAAGCTTGAGGACAAGTGGAAGATGATAATGATGGTGATGATAATGATGCAATTCTTGGAAGACTGCCGGCTTTGTTTGTATATCTGCCAATGTCAGTCTGGGTATTTTGTTTTATAAGAACGGGGTCAATGCCCACTCATGGATTCACATTAAAGGAGTTGATGTATACAAGGGTTAGGTAGGTAAGGAAACTAAGACTGGCCTGGCATACCGTAGGGAATTTACTTGATCCTAAAATTCTGCTCAAGATTCATGGAGGAAATTGGAGGAAAGGCGCTAGTCAAAGGCGCCGGAACTTCAATTATCCCTCCCCACGACGCCGAACGGCATTAGTGGAAGAAAAACAAACAAACAAACAATATTGTTTAAATAGTTATTCACTCTGGTCAGCCCCGATGGAATCTGATAAGTTGAGAACCTGCGCATAGTCCTAGCATTTTGAAAACTTGAGTAAAGTTATACATTTCCCAATTACAAACACGAAATTTTAGGAATTTGTGTCTTATGTATCGGTCAAACATGTTTTTCGTAATGGCAGTAACCATGTCTGCCCAAGGTGGAAAACTCACCTTTTCGCAATATTGATCTTTGGCGTTAGGAAGCTGGCAGATGTGTTTACAGAGAAGAGGAGTAGACTTGGCGAGGTTGTTCAGTGGCTAGAGCTGGTACTGGGAATAGTCAGGGTAGGGCTAGTTATATTGCAGGTTTTGTGTGGCACCTTCACCTTCGTCCCTCTTTCGATTGGAGAGCGTCTTCGCAGATATGATGATCTAGAACCGGGATTCACATCTCCCAGGTTTCTGGGCGGGAGGAGTGGAAGGAGATTTCTGCAGCATGTACCTATGGAGATGAGTTGAAGGGGATTTCTGCGATTTGTCCTTGTGGAGATTAGTGGAAGGGGATTTCTGTGACTTGTGCCTGTGGAGATGAGTGGAAGGGGATTTCTGTGACTTGTTCCTGTGGAGATGAGTGGAAGGGGATTTCTGCAGCCAGTCCATGTGGAGATGAGTGGACGGGGAATTCTGCGACTTGTTCCTGTGGAGATGAGTTGAAGGGGATTTCTGCGACTTGTCCTTGTGGAGATTAGTGGAAAGGGATTTCTGCGACTTGTCCTTGTGGAGATTAGTGGAAGGGGATTTCTGTGACTTGTTCCTGTGGAGATGAGTGGAAGGGGATTTCTGTGACTTGTTCCTGTGGAGATGAGTGGAAGGGGATTTCTGCAGCCAGTCCATGTGGAGATGAGTGGACGGGGAATTCTGCGACTTGTTCCTGTGGAGATGAGTTGAAGGGGATTTCTGCGACTTGTCCTTGTGGAGATTAGTGGAAAGGGATTTCTGCGACTTGTCCTTGTGGAGATTAGTGGAAGGGGATTTCTGTGACTTGTTCCTGTGGAGATGAGTGGAAGGGGATTTCTGTGACTTGTTCCTGTGGAGATGAGTGGAAGGGGATTTCTGCAGCCAGTCCATGTGGAGATGAGTGGACGGGGAATTCTGCGACTTGTTCCTGTGGAGATGAGTTGAAGGGGATTTCTGTGATTTGTTCCTGTGAAGATAAGTGGACGGGGAATTCTGCGACTTGTCCTTGTGGAGACGAGTTGAAGGGGATTTCTGCGACTTGTCCACGTGGAGATGGGTGGAAGGGGATTTCTGTGACTTGTTCCTGTGAAGATGAGTGGAAGGGGAATTCTGCGACTTGTTCCTGTGGAGATGAGTGGAAGGGGATTTCTGCGACTTGTCCACGTGGAGATGGGTGGAAGGGGATTTCTGCAGCCAGTCCATGTGGAGATGAGTGGAAGGGGATTTCTGTGACTTGTCCACGTGGAGATGGGTTGAAGGGGATTTCTGCAGCCAGTCCATGTGGAGATGAGTGGAAGAGGGTTTCTGCGACTTGTTCACGTGGAGATGGGTGGAAGGGGATTTCTGTGACTTGTTTCTGTGGAGATGGGTGGAAGGGGATTTCTGCAGCCAGTCCATGTGGAGATGAGTGGAAGAGGATTTCTGTGACTTGTCCACGTGGAGATGGGTGGAAGGGGATTTCTGCAGCCAGTCCATGTGGAGATGAGTGGAAGAGGGTTTCTGCGACTTGTCCACGTGGAGATGGGTGGAAGAGGATTTCTGTGACTTGTTCCTGTGGAGATGAGTGGAAGAGGGTTTCTGCGACTTGTTCCTGTGAAGATGAGTGGACGGGGAATTCTGCGATGATCTGCGGAGATGAGGGGATTTGAATTTTTGCGACTTATCCATGTGGAGATGAGTGGAAGTGTATTTCAGTGACTTGTCACCATGGAAATGAGTGGTAGAGGATTTCTGCGACATGTCACCGTGGAGACGAGTGGAAAGGGATTTCTGCGACTTGTTCCTGCTGAGATAAGATGAAAGGGGTTTGAAAAATCCGAATTCGCCTTGCTGCCGATCGAACCCATAACCTTCGGGTCGGTAGGCAAGTGTCTAGTCACTAAACTACCGTGGCTCTGAGTGTATAATTACCAGGTGTTTGTAACGTCTCACTACATTTTGTATGTAGAACACATTTGAAAAATGAAGTACATGTCGTCATAAAAAATGTGCCCCACAGTCCACCGTTAAGCAATATGCAGCGAATGGCTGTCAGATTTGTTCTACATACAATCTGCAGTGAGACTTTACAAACTTAGTTAGACATACTTATCAACTATTCACCTAATGTGACACATATGTCATTCTCCAGAGTTCTAAGACATTGAAAACCCTTTGAAAACGAAGTGACACTTACTGTGATGCCGTTTTCGTTTGTTTCGTGTATTGCTCTGTGTGTATGTTTGTTGTTTCCCCATGTTATTGTTTGTTGATGAGGATTTGTCATCGTAACGTCGTCTTATTCTTGTAATTGTAATTTTATAAACATGACCTGCACTTGGTGTTTTCCAAATGTTTAAATTCCTAGAATAGATAAATGACATGACGTAACATTGTCCAGTCGAGCATACGCCACAAGAACTACTATGAAAAATATAAAAAGAAAAAAAAAGAACAAGATAGTATCTTTATCTATCTAGGTCAGATTATTTTGGAGGTATCTTGGAGTCGGACGACAACTATAATATTTGCGATGGCTAAGAGGGAATATATAAATGATACGACTGTAAAAATAAACAGTGGGGTAGGCTGAACTATTGTCACACGTGTAACTATGGGACACGTTCTGGTCAAGGCCCGGGTGTAGTTGGTCCCCTGACCCCTCAGACTCCTGGACTCTGCTTTTTTCTCACTCACTCAAACTAGGGAGTCTACCTCCAGGGCCTCAATCCCTACAGCAGACTCAACTCAAATGACGTCATCTTAATAACATTCAGTGTATTATACATGACAGTACAGGAGTGGACTAGAAGTAGACTAAGGCAGTGAGGATATAGATAAGATAGATGCAGAAGGGTTATCAGATTCAGAATTGAGATGTCATCATTGGGCCAGTTCGGTAGTACTTCGACTGTCCTCGTTCTCTCAACCGGCATCCGAAGGGTCGTCCTCCCAAGAGTGCAGACTCGTCAGGCGGATGAATGATGATAGCCGTCCTTCCAGTGACGATCCCGAATTTTAAATTTAGACCAGGTGAACTGAGGCTATCGCTGTCTTCTAACAAATGTCAATACATCAGAACACCCTACTTCACTGAGGCCACCAAACTTCTCAGTACGTAAATGTCCTGACCTCAGACCGATGTAGGTGGTCCACTGAAGAAAGCATAGTCTCTCACAGAAATGTCCGTAGTCGGTAGGACCACCACCTATTCACTGTGTTACAGCAAGTCGCTCACACAGTCGAACCTTCCGTCGCAGCATGGTAGCTCATATACCAGACGGAATTGTCATCTTTGGCCGCATCGTGACCTGGATAAATCACATGTGCCATCATGGCCTAGCCATAGAATGTTCTTACTTGGTGAAAGTTGGGATCGGTGGTTTCTGGGCCGGACCTTCACACTAGGTCAGTGGTTCTCAACCGGTGGGGAATTTCTCTCCCCCCCCCCCCAGGGGGGAATTTCAGGGTTTCCAGGGGGGAATGAAGACCATTTCAAGATCGTGTTAATACAAGAATCGATTACTTGACATAGTTTTTCCCTTCATACTTTACAGTTATGTATGTCTCGTCCTTCTAAAATTCATTTTATAAAGTCAGTAGACCCACAAATCATGTTTTATGTGGATGTCTAGACTTGTTTTAGTATATGCTATTACATTTGCCTTCCACATTTACGTATACTGTGTAGGGGTGAAGGGATTTTTAGATAGGAAATATGAAAGGGGGGGGGGGAATGACGTTCTGAAAATACGGTGAAGGGGGGAACGGGCCAAATTTTTGATAGGAAAGGGGGGGGGGGAATGGCGTTCTGAAAATATGGTGAAGGGGGGAATGAGCCAAAAAAGGTTGAGAACCACTGCACTAGGTCGTACCGTAGCTGAAGGAGACCTCTCAGGCGGAAACCCAGCGCGCTGCACCAACACCGGGGAGTTCGCTGAATCACTGGTTTATGTCACTGGCCTGGCTCCACCTTTCCATCTTCAGTACAGACTTGGTTGGTGCTTCACACTAGAAGGCTGACCCTCTATCAAAGAAACCATCGTCCTCACTCGCCATAGTATCTGTTGAGAGTCTCCAAACTCTATGAAGACAGGCCGGCCTTTCCATAAAATCGTTCTTCGAGTCGAACAACAATCACCCACTGCCACTACTTAACAACACAACCTTGGACCCTGTAGCAAGTTTCGCGGTTCAAGAGAATTGCCACTATTAGTGTTACGTGGGCCTCGACTTTCTCGGAGATTTCGTGATCTCCTTCACTAGAAAGTCGAATTCCTCTAGTTTGATCATGCAAGCTAGAAAAGAAATCCCTAGAACAGACCGTCTAGAAGATTTTATAAAGATACTGAAAGGGGATCTCCTTTCGGGGTTTCTCCGCCTAAAAATAGTCCTAAATAAGACGTGAGGCCAGCCTACGGCTATCTTGTGACATCGACGTAGTAACGTTGTCCAGGCGAGCGCAAAACACAAGAAATACACCGACAATTAGAAGAATAAGATAACACAAAGCATTTACCAATCTACGTCAGATTGCATCGGAGCGATCCTGAAGTGGGACAACTAATAGAATGTTTGCGATGGCTAAGAGAGAATTTGGAGAACAACAACAATCCTTGCATTAAATAATGCACGTGAAATGTGATCAACGAAAATAATCCTCATTTCGTGTGTGTGTCCGGCCAAAGGCAATAGATGGTTCTGAAACTTTGACAACACGTAATCGTGATGAACACGTACAGAGGTGGATCTGAAATATTGACAACACCTGAAAGGGATGAAATACGTATATAGGTGGTTCTAGAACATTAACAACATCTGAACTTACAGAGATGGTTCTGGAACATTGACAACATATGAACGTACATAGATGGTTCTGGAACATTGACAACATATGAACGTACATAGATGGTTCTGGAACATTGACAACATATGAACTTACAGAGATGGTTCTGGAACATTGACAACATCTGAACGTACAGAGATGGTTCTGGAACATTGACAACATCTGAACGTACATAGATGGTTCTGGAACATTAACAATATCTGAACTTACAGAGATGGTTCTGGAACATTGACAACATCTGAACGTACATAGATGGTTCTGGAACATTGACAATATATGAACTTACAGAGATGGTTCTGGAACATTGACAACATCTGAACTTACAGAGATGGTTCTGGAACATTGACAACATCTGAACGTACACAGATGGTTCTAGAACATTAACAACATCTGAACTTACAGAGATGGTTCTGGAACATTGACAACATCTGAACGTACATAGATGGTTCTGGAACATTGACAATATATGAACTTACAGAGATGGTTCTGGAACATTGACAACATCTGAACTTACAGAGATGGTTCTGGAACATAGACAACATCTGAACGTACAGAGATGGTTCTGGAACATTGACAACATATGAACGTACAGAGATGGTTCTGGAACATTGACAACATATGAACGTACATAGATGGTTCTGGAACATTGACAATATATGAACTTACAGAGATGGTTCTGGAACAATGACAATATCTGAACGTACAGAGATAGTTCTGAAATATTCACAACACCTAAACGCACGGAGGTAGTTGTGACGCGACGACACTTGTAAAGGACGGCGCTCTAGCGATATTGACAGCAAACTGAACAGGTGCATGATTACACGGGACGCGGGTTCGAAGCCTGGGCTCATTGCTTGCCAAAGTGCGGGAAAGATTGACCATATAGTCCTCCTTGCTCTAGGCAGTGGACACAACTGGCTCATGGACATAATGCTTCTGACAAGTAGGCAGTGGGGACAACTAGCTATAGAAACAATCGTCTGTCAAGTAGATAGTGGGGACAACTAGCTATAGAAACAACCCGTCTGTCAAGTTGATAGTGGGGACAACTAGCTATAGAAACAGCCCGTCTGTCATGTAAATAGTGGGGACAACTAGCTATAGAAACAACCCATCTGTCAAGTTGACAGTTGGGACAACTAGCTATAGAAACAGCCCGTCTGTCAAGTAGATAGTGGAGAGAACTAGCTATAGAAACAGCCCGTCTGTCATGTAAATAGTGGGGACAACTAGCTATAGAAACAACCCGTCTGTCAAGTTGATAGTTGGGACAACTCGCTATAGGAACAACCCGTCTGTCAAGTTGATAGTTGGGACAACTCGCTATAGAAACAACCCGTCTGTCAAGTAAATTGTGGAGACAACTAGCTATAGAAACAGCCCGCCTGTCAAGTAGATAGTTGGGACAACTCGCTATAGAAACAACCCGTCTGTCAAGTAGATAGTGGGGACAACTAGCTATAGAAACAACCCGTCTATCAAGTAGATAGTAGGGACAACTAGCTATAGAAACTGCCCGTCTGTCAAGTAGATAGTGGAGACAACTAGCTATAGAAACAACCCGTCTGTCAAGTAGAAAGTGGGGACAACTAGCTATAGAAACAACCCGTCTGTCAAGTAGATAGTGGGGACAACAAGCTATAGAAACATCCCGTCTGTCATGTAGGTAGTGGGGACAACTAGCTATAGAAACAACCCGTCTGTCATGTAGGTAGTGAGGACAACTAGCTATAGAAACTGCCCGTCTGTCAAGTAGATAGTGGAGACAACTAGCTATAGAAACTGCCCGTCTGTCAAGTAGATAGTGGGGACAGCTAGACATAGGAATAACCCGTCTGTCAAGTAGATAGTGGGGACAACTAGCTATAGAAACTGCCCGTCTGTCAAGTAGATAGTGGGGACAGCTAGACATAGGAATAACCCGTCTGTCAAGTAGATAGTGGAGACAACTAGCTATAGAAACTGCCCGTCTGTCAAGTAGATAGTAGGGACAACTAGCTATAGAAACTGCTAGTCTGTCAAGTAGATAGTGGAGACAACTAGCTATAGAAACAACCCGTCTGTCAAGTAGAAAGTGGGGACAACTAGCTATAGAAACAACCCGTCTGTCATGTAGGTAGTGAGGACAACTAGCTATAGAAACATCCCGTCTGTCATGTAGGTAGTGGGGACAACTAGCTATAGAAACAACCCGTCTGTCATGTAGGTAGTGAGGACAACTAGCTATAGAAACAACCCGTCTGTCAAGTAGATAGTGAGGACAACTAGCTATAGAAACAGCCCGTCTATCAAGTAGATAGTGGGGACAACTAGCTATAGAAACAACCCGTCTGTCAAGTAGACGGTGGGGACAACTAGCTATAGAAACATCCCGTCTGTCATGTAAATAGTGGGGACAACTAGCTATAGAAACAACCCGTCTGTAAAGTTGATAGTTGGGACAACTAGCTATAGAAACAACCCGTCTGTCAAGTTGATAGTTGGGACAACTCGCTATAGAAACAACCCGTCTGTAAAGTAGATAGTGGGGACAACTAGCTATAGAAAGAACCCGTCTGTAAAGTAGATAGTTGGGACAACTAGCTATAGAAACAGTCCGTATGTCAAGTAGATAGTGGAGACAACTAGCTATAGAGACAACCCGTCTGTCAAGTTGATAGTGGGGACAACTAGCTATAGAA
The DNA here is from genome assembly GCA_963921405.1 of Cepaea hortensis. Taxonomy (NCBI): domain Eukaryota; kingdom Metazoa; phylum Mollusca; class Gastropoda; order Stylommatophora; family Helicidae; genus Cepaea; species Cepaea hortensis. Next base: position 218,424,162 of record OY992876.1, on the reverse strand, counting down.
ACAGCCCGTCTGTCATGTAAATAGTGGGGACAACTAGCTATAGGAACAACCCATCTGTCAAGTTGACAGTTGGGACAACTAGCTATAGAAACAGCCCGTCTGTAAAGTAGATAGTGGAGAGAACTAGCTATAGAAATAGCCCGTCTGTCATGTAAATAGTGGGGACAACTAGCTATAGAAACAACCTGTCTGTCAAGTTGATAGTTGGGACAACTCGCTATAGAAACAACCCGTCTGTCAAGTAGATAGTGGGGACAACTAGCTATAGAAACAACCCGTCTATCAAGTAGATAGTAGGGACAACTAGCTATAGAAACTGCCCGTCTGTCAAGTAGATAGTGGAGACAACTAGCTATAGAAACAACCCGTCTGTCAAGTAGAAAGTGGGGACAACTAGCTATAGAAACAACCCGTCTGTCAAGTAGATAGTGGGGACAACAAGCTATAGAAACATCCCGTCTGTCATGTAGGTAGTGGGGACAACTAGCTATAGAAACAACCCGTCTGTCATGTAGGTAGTGAGGACAACTAGCTATAGAAACTGCCCGTCTGTCAAGTAGATAGTGGGGACAACTAGCTATAGAAACAACCCGTCTGTCATGTAGGTAGTGAGGACAACTAGCTATAGAAACAACCCGTCTGTCAAGTAGATAGTGGGGACAACTAGCTATAGAAACAACCCGTCTGTCAAGTAGATAGTGGGGACAGCTAGACATAGGAATAACCCGTCTGTCAAGTAGATAGTGGGGACAACTAGCTATAGAAACAACCCGTCTGTCATGTAGATAGTGGGGACAACTAGCTATAGAAACAACCCGTCTGTCAAGTAAGCAGTCGCAACGCCTAGCAGAAAGAAACAACATGTCGGGTTCAAGTTGTTAAATTAGATGCAAATCTTTTACATGACGTAGCAGTCAACTCCAGCATTGTTTGGCTGTTCGTGATTATTGAGCAAGTTTACGTTCAGTAGTTTGCCATTGATTTCCGAACGACCGGCACAAATACCATTTTATAAAACAAACCAAACGCAAGGCGGTCTGCTGCCAAATCGCCCACAGCTGTGCTTCGAACGCGGTATGAAGGGTTACGAACTGTGACCCTAACCCCTTCGCCACGAAGCGGGCTGTTCAAATAGGCAGTGGGACAAAAAATGACCCATAGAAACACAACGCTGAGACCCCAGTGGACTAAATCTGGAGATAAACAACCTTGA
>OY992876.1:218287949-218415449 GCA_963921405.1 Cepaea hortensis | reverse complement strand
CGAAGAAAGATGTTTGTCTCTGTCTTATGTTGTATATAATGTTCTAGTTTTATTAGCCTGCATCAGGCAGTCATTGTTAGTTACTCTGGCAGTCCAAGGAATTCACAACATTCGTCTCAGGAACCACATCTCTGTTGCTTCTAATTTCTTCTTAATTTGTTCATTTACATTCCAAGATTCACTGCCATAATGCAAAAGTGGTTCTACATAGCATTTCAGCATTCTCTTTCTTACATTCAGTGATAGTGACTTATTGCATAAGATACTCTTCATTTTCTGAATTGCAGCTTTTGCTTGCCCTATTCTGCTCTTAATCTCTGTTATACATCTTCCATCTGATGTTATAAATGCCCCTATGTATCTAAAATTATCCACTTGGTTAAGAATTTTTCCTTCTATTTCTATGTCACAATTTGGTGTCATCATTTTCTTTGATATCACCATTGTTTTTTCTTTGATATCACCATTGTTTTTTCTTTGATATCACCATTGTTTTTTCTTTGATATCACCATTGTTACTGTTTTCTTGATATTCAAAGAGAGTCCCTTCCTTACACTCTCTGTTACTACAATGTCCAGCAATTGTTGTAGGTCTGTTGATGTACCCGCCACCAATACTGTGTCATTTCAGTGATACTGTTTCAAAAAAAAAACAAAACAACCTCAGCCCATATTGAATTCCTGCTGTGAGACTACAAAGTCCACAGATTCGAGGGAAAGAACACGTTGTCACATCGGCTTTCCGCTGTTTAGAAAAAGGGACGACTCGGATATAAGCTAGACAGACTGCTTCCTTCGTCGTCGTTGTAGTGCTGGAATCAAAGAAATGTCGCCATGGATTCTATATAGTTCTATATTTCTGATGTCTTTATTTCTATGAAGGCTTGGGGAAGTATTGATCAGCAACCATTTGACCTGTTTGTAATCAGACGAATATAAATACCAGACTTACGGTGTGTACTATTACTATCAAGATTATATAAATGGGAGTTCAGAAACAAATATAATCAGCGCAAGACTTAAGAGAAAAACAAAATTTATATCTCATTTCATGCATCATGTGCCATGCCGATAAGCGTGGCGTGTCATGGTTGTCATCTCACACGATCATCAGAGTCGTGGGATAAATCCGCGTGTTGGATTCGATTTTGCCATGAGACCAAGCCATCCAGGTATTTAACTCTTTACCCCCACCCCTCCTCCTGTTAAGAAAATAATGGAAAACTACAGAATTTGAACTTGCTAAGAAATCACAAATAGGACAAAAAACAATTTACGGTTTTCATTTGCTTCTTGTAGCACTTGCTTATTGGTTTTTCTGTCTGTCCATGGTATTCCTTACATTTTCCTCAGAAACCACGTTTTCACTGCCAGTTGATGTTTTACTGCTAATTGTCTACGATTCAAATCCATGCAAAAGTACAGGTTCTATGTAACACTTAAACACTCTTTTTCTTGTTGTAATTGACATCTTTTTATTGGTCAGTATGTTTCCCAGCTTGCAAAAGGTAACCTTTGCCATAGCGATTCTTGTTCTAATCTCTTCCAGGCACCGTCTTCCCTTCTCTCTCTCTCTCTCTCTCTCTTCCCCCCCCCCCCTTATCAATGTTATAACTGTCCCGAGTTAGTTGTACCTGTTCACTTATTTATCTATATTCCCATTTGCCCATTGCAGTATATCTTTCTTCTTGGAGACGACTATAACCTGTGTCTTCTTACAATTTAATTTTAACCTTAGTTGTATACCATAACCACATCTACTAAATGTTGGAAACAAGAAGACAGAACAAAAATAATCCTGCCAAATAGGAAGAAATTCACAGAAAAGTCATAATATTATGTGAGAAGGCTAAAGAAGCATGGCTTGAGAAAAACTGCACAGAAATTGAAAAACAACACAACAGCAAAAGTACCAAACTAATGCACAAAAGAATTCAGGAGCTTACTAATCAAAGAACACATACATCAGCAGGCTGCCTAAAGACAAAAGATGGAAAAACCATAATAGAAAAAGACAAGATATTACATGTATTGTCAGATTATGTGAAAAAACTTTATGATGATAAGAGAAGACCAGTATAATATTCAAAATAATAATGAAGGACCATCAATTTTGAACATGGAGGTTCAGAATGCTCTTAACCATATGAAATCTGGCAAGACCCCCGGTTCAGACATCACAACAGAAATGATTAATGTTTTAGAAGAATATGGAATAGATAAAGTTACTAGACTGTTGAATACAATATATGATACTGGAAATATACCTCATGAATTATGTAGCTCTGTATTTATTGCAACCCCAAAGAAATCAGGAGCCTTGGAATATGATAAACATCGAATAATAAAGTATAATGAGTCACATCACGAAGATTTCGCTGCGAAATATCATGCAAAGAGTTAGGAAGAAAATACAACCTGAAAAAGCTGAAGAACAATGCGGGTTTGTAGAAGGGTACAGTTAACGCTGTGTATATACTAAGAGCAATAATTGCACGTTCTATAGAAGTAAACAAAGATCTACACCTTTGCTTTATTGACTACACAAAGGCTTTCGATAAAGTGAGACATGTCGACATGATAAGGATGCTTGAAGATCTACAAATTTATGGAAAAGACGTAAGACTTGTAAGAAACATATATTGGAAACAATAAGCGCCATAAGAATTGATAATGAAGTAGGTCAATATCAGCCTATTAAGAGAGGTGTGAGACAGGGATGTGTAATGTCTCCAGAACTTTTTTCCCTGTACAGTGAAAATATTTTCAGAAATATAGAAGATATGGAAGGAATCAACATTGGGGGCCAATACATCAATAACATTAGATATGCAGATGATACAGTCTTGATTGCAGACAATGAACAGGACCTGCAACATTTAGTAGATGCGGTTGTTACACACAGTACACAACTAAGGTTAGAATTGAATTGTAAGAAGATACAGATTATGGTCGTTGTCGTAATCCTTTAGTGTCGTCCCTGGAGTGAGGGGAATCAACACCCACATTCTTTTAACCCTATATCATTATTCTGGAGAATCCACTAGATTTCCGTCCACAACACCCCGTCAGTCACTGGAGGCCACTTTCTCTCTCTCTCTCTCTCTCTCTCTCTCTCTCTCTCTCTCTCTCTCTCTCTCTCTCTCTCTCTCTCTCTCTCTCTCTCACACACACCACTGGACCATGCCCCCTCTCATTCTTCTCCAACACAACATACCACACAACTCTAACTTCCAAAATTTAATAACAAATTAATTTAATGAAGAAAAGTGTATGTATGTGCGAAGTGCAGGCGTAGAATGTATGTCGTATACTCTAGTGTCTCTGCAGAATCACACCGAACAGCTCAGGAGCAAAGTCTGATCATCCCAGTAATGGCCACACAACATCACCATAGCTGAATACACAATGACCTCACCAAAAGATGTTTCACCTCGGCCAGGTGTGGACTTCCTCCAGTAGCTCCCTGATAATCCAGATATCTGGTCACCACAAATGGATATAGTCCAATACTGACTCTGAATCTGTCAAACAAGGTGTAGCTAAATGTCACTACAGTTCTGCGATCGACCATCCTTGCATCGTGAAATACGGATCACTGTCACTTGAAACAAAAATGTTCATTGGTAATTGTCATGGATTTTCACGATCACAATGTTAATGTTTAAAGTTCCACAGGAATCCACTAACTGAGAAAAAGCTATGTTAGGTGTTCAACTTCCCTCTATGACTACTAGTGTTTCTGTTACATGCGGTATGGAAAATAACTTCACTCAACTTTGGTGAATCCTATCTCTGAGGATTCATTCCCAGATAAATATCGGTTCCTGCTCAGCAGAGCCATGTTCCTGCAGACACTTTTGATTATGGGCCCAGTGCAAAAGCCGCCGAGTAAAACTTTCTTCAATGAATTAGCCATAATCTTAGTCAATGACTTTTCAGCTTGTTCTCTTGGTGAACGGAGTGGAACCTGTTGAAGAGAGAACACACCTGGTGAGAGCAACCCGATACTGACCCTTATTAGTTGAGTGCAGGCCGACGGCCTCACTCAGATATATAACAGCAAACTAAACTCTATGACTACTAGTGTTCCTGTTACATGTGGTATGGCAAATAACTTTACTCAACTTTGGTGAACCCTATCTCTGATGATTCATTCCCAGATAAATATCGGTTCCTGCTCAGCAGAGCCATTTTCCTGCAGACCCTTTTGATTATGGGCCCAGGGCAAAAGCCGCCGAGTAAAACTTTCTTCAATGAATTAGCCATAATCTTAGTCAATGACGTTTCAGCTTGTTCTCTTGGTGAACGGAATGGAACCTGCTGAAGAGAGAACACACCTGGTGAGAGCAACCCGATACTGACCCTTATTAGGTGAGTGCAGGCCAACGGCCTCACTCAGATATATAACAGCGAACTAAACTCTGTCATAGGGCAGAGGAGATCATCACATCGGTCTGAGTCATGGTAAGACAAGGAAAGACCAAAGGCAAAGTGCAGAAACCCAGTAGACACCCCACTGGAAGATCCTACCATTTGACATTGCCCCTATCCCCCAACCATCCTCAATCTCTCTAAACATCATCCCACTACATTATTCTCAACCAGCTGAGTTAATTGATATCTTACACTAGCTAGATTAACAACGCGATTGCCTACTGTTGCCGACACTCCTGTATTACATTCTCCTAATGCACATTACTACACTCGATTCCTAAGAATAAACCCATGTGGGTCTAAATCACTCAATTACCATATATTGAGTCTGGCCTTAAATTGAGACTACTCAACCACACAACGGGTAAATGTCCGCCAATGTAAATTAACACAAGACACTGTAGCCTCTCTTTATAAACCAGCCAGGAACATTACAGACACGTCCGTGAAGTTTTCCCAACACTTGGTCGACTTCCAAAAAGTTGTTTACCCAGCCAGTTTTAATACTGTGCCTAGATGACGTCACTCGCTGTCAACAACAGGTGGCCTTCCCATCTCCATCCCGGGACTGGTTTCCCGTACTTCAACTGTCCCTCCGGCCTGTGATCTAGAGAAATTCATTTCTCCACAACAAAGATCTAGCCTACTCCCCCATCCCCCCCCCCCCCGGCAATTTGTCTCCAACTTCACAAGAATGGTTGCCGCCCGTAAACAACTGACGCAACAGTCTTTTTCTCTCGATCGACAAAACATCAAAGAATGCCGCCGCTTGCAGACAAAGGCCGCAACAGTGTTTCATTAATCGACCCTTCCAAGAATTTTGTGACAGTCGTCACTGGGAAGAAGGAAATACGACAATGTGATATACGAGTAAATGGGCATATTCATAAGCACATGAATCGGTACAATTATCTCAGGACTGTCATGACACCTGATGGGAGATGCCTAGAGGAGATTTGAACAGGAATTGCCATTTTGAAGCTAGCCTTTTGCAAGATGAAAAACATACTGACCAATACAAAGATATCAACTGAAACGAGAAAAAGAGTGTTGAAGATCTACATAGAACCTGTACTTTTGTATGGATGTGCAACGTGGACAATGAGCAGTCAAGCTGAAAACATCTGATGGCTGTGGAAATGTGGTTTCTGAGGAAAATACAAAGAATACCATGGACAGACAGAAAAACCAATGAACAAGCCCTTCAAGAAACAAATGAAGATCGTAAAGTGCTTAGAGACATTAGATGTAGACAGTCACATTTTTTTTTGATATGTTATGAGAAGAAATGAATTGGAGAACTTGGTGACAACTGGCAAGATTGAAAGGAAAATACAAAGAGGAAGACCGAGAAGTAAATACCTGAATGGCTTGGCCACATGGCATGGCCGAGACAGAAACACGGAGCTGATCCACGACTCTGGTGATCGAGTGAGATAGCACAACATGACCGCCCACGATTTCCGTCATGGCACATGATGGATGGACTAAATGTTGCAGATCCTGTTCATTGTCTGAAATATACACTGTATCGTCTGCATGTCTAATATAATTTATGTTATGTTCCCCCAACTGCCATTTCTCTAGCTACTAGATTTCTAAAAAATATGTTTAGCTATATACGGAAAACAGATTTGGACTCCCCCGATGGTGTTTCCACCTTGTCGTGGTGGGGGAGCTTGAGTTTCTCAATGACCCTGAGAGCTATGCCGGCGGTAGCGTAGCTACCAGCAGGGCCTCCCAAGCCGGACAGGTCAAAGGGTAGAGAATAGACAAAGAGAAACACCCTGGTCCTCCAGGTTGGGGGTTGAAGCGTGGGGTTAACATCCCCACCTTTGTAAAAACCATTTTATTTTTACGAAACAGATACATGAGCCTCGAATTCGGACTGACTTATCTGGACAATGACCTTGGAACGTTAAAGGATTTTGAGATTTGGAACATGGAATGTACGGACACTATATCGAGCTGGAGCGGGCCGAAGAACTAACCCGGGAGCTGGTTGAATATCAAATGGACATAACAGCAATTCAAAAAATAAGGTGGCCAGGAGAGGGTACTTTAGAGAAAAATGGAATGATTATAATATATGGAGGAAACACCCAAAATAAACATGAATTAGCAATATGATTTGTCATCAAAAAAGAGTTATGGGGGAACGTTTTAAACTTTAAAGCTGTTAATGACAGGATTAGTAAATTACGAATAAAAGGTAAATGGAAAAATATAACGATGATTAATGTACATGCACCTACTGAAGAGAAAGAAGATGATATTAAAGAAGACTTTTATAATGATCTAGAAGATGTCATAGAAGAAACCCCCAAACAGGATATCCTGATTGTGCTGGGAGACTTCAATGCAAAAATAGGTAGAGAGCAAACTAATAAAAAAGTGGCCGGTATGGAAAGCCTACATACAACTTCAAATGATAATGGATGGAGAGTCATCAACCTGGCAGAAGCCAAAGGACTGCAGATTAGCAGTACCAGGCTACAAAGAAAGGATATACACAAACAAACTTGGAAATCACGTGACAAGAGAACCTATAATCAAATAGATCACATTTTAATTAACAACAGAAATGCATCAAACATACAGCAAGTTCGAAGTTATAGAGGAGTTGAGTGCCACAGTGACCACTTCCTCGTTGGAGTAAAATTTAAAATAAAACTTAAGAGAGCTTTCTATACTAAATTACAAAGATTACACCCAACATATAACAGAGAAAAACTACAAGAAATTACAGTCAAAGAGAAATTTACAGATGAAATAAAATGTAAACTTGAAACTCTGCAAAACCCTTTGGAGGAAAGCGTTGACCAAACTTGGTTGAACATCAAGAATACAATTCAGTCTACCGCAGAAGAATGTCTCGGTGTGTTAACCACGCATAGAAAGAGCAGATGGTTCAATCAAAAATGTGAAGAAGCAGTCATTAGGAAGAAGAATGCCAGACATTTATGGTTAAATGACATCAACAACATCCAAAAGGAAGAGCATTATAGAAATGAATGTAAAGAGGCTACAAAAATAGTCCGGCAGCAGAAGCGAGAATATATGAGTAATATAATCAAAGATATTTAAACTAATCACCAGAAAAATGAATCCAGAAATTTTTTTTAAAGAACTGAAGTCAATGAAACGAGGGCACCGACAAAACACATTTAGTTTAAAAGACAAAAATGGGAATATGATAAATACTAATGAGGAAATGTGCAACACATGGAAAGAATATTTTGTTGAATTACTAAATGGTGAAGCTCCAAGTAACACTTTCCCACAGGAAGAGGTTCTAACATGTGAACCACAAATTGAAGAACCTACATTTGAAGAAATCCTATATGTAATCACACGACTTAAAAACAATAAGGCAACTGGGACTGATGGAATTGCTGCTGAATTTATAAAGGCAGGTTGCCATGCATTACATCTAAAGCTATATGAACTAATAATAAAAATCTGGAGGACAGAAGAATTACCCCATGACTGGAAATAGTCATTATTGATACCTATCATTAAGAAAGGAGACAAGTTCCAATGTGAAAATTATAGAGGAATATCACTACTGCCCACAAGCTATAAGATACTATCTGCAGTATTACTAAATAAACTAAAACCATATTCAGAAGACATATTAGGTGACTACCAGGCGGGTTTTAGACAAAACAGATCAACAATAGATAAGATATTTATCTTACTACAAACAGCCGAGAAAAATTGGGAATATAAAAGAGATCTCCATAACATTTTTGTGGATTTTAAAAAGGCTTTTGATAGTGTCCATAGGAATAGTCTATGGAATGCTATGCAGGAATTTGGAATACCAAGGAAGTTAATCAACATGACCAGACTGTGCATGAAAGATACTTATAATATAGTAACATATAAAGGCAGGAAATCAGACCCTTTCCAAATAACATGTGGCTTGAAACAGGGTGATGCACTATAGCCGCTACTCTTCAATCTGGCTCTAGAGAAAGTTGTAAGGAAGGCAAAGGAGGACTGTGATATTGGAGGAACATCCAAGCTGCTTGGTTATGCAGATGATATAGATATTACAGGGGAAAATGAACAAAAGACATTGGAAATATTGACTCACTTAAAGGAAAAAGCCCAACAGATGGGGCTGGTTATCAACCAAGATAAGACAGAATATATGGTAATTTCAAGAGAAGGAATGGCTAAAAACTCTGGCCACATACAAATAGATAATATGACTATTAAAAGAACAGAAACATACAAATACCTGGGTACAATTTTCAACTGCTCCAACATCATAAGGGAAGAAATGCAAACTAGAATCAATTCTGGAAATAAGATATACTATGCACTACAACATCTACTAAAATCAAATGCGTTATCTCGTAACACCAAAATCACAATATACAAAACACTGATCAGACCAGTTGTGATGTATGGCTCTGAAACCTGGAGTACAACGAAAGGAGACGAAGCCTTGTTACAAACCTTTGAGAACAAAGTTTTAAGACGCATCTTTGGACCCATTAGGGATACACAAAGTGGAGAGTGGAAAAGAAGAAGCAACAAAGACATTTATGATCTGTTTAAGTCCCCGCTAATCACTGGTATCATGAAGGCTAATAGACTACAATGGCTGGGGCATATAGAAAGAATGGAAGATAATAGGGAAACAAAACTCGCTTACACTCAGGAAATAAATGACCGTAGACCCCGAGGTAGACCAAGAAGGCGGTGGAGAGATAATATATATACAGACCTACGAGCACTTGGAATCAACGACTGGCAAGAGAAGGTCAACCAGAGAGACGAATGGAGACTGATTGTATCTGTAGCAAAGAACTCAATGGCTCGGAACGCTGAAGAAAAAGAAGATCTGGACACATTACACAAATCCTGTTGCACACCTCTCTTAATAGGCTGATACTGACCTACTTTATTATCAATCTTTATGGCAGCTTGTTGTTTCCAATATATGCTTTTTATGAGTCTGAGATCTTTCCCGCCGGTCGTCATGGCGTAGAGTTTAAGGGCGTTGTTCGTAATCCCGTATACTCTTGTATGAAATACAGATGCGCGAAATTCGGCAGTGTTACTTACGGAGGTATTTGAGCCGGTCGTTTAGAAAGCAATGGCAAACTACTGAACGTAAAACTTTCCAAGACATCTACAGTAACTGACAAATGCTGGTGTTGACTACAATGTCCTGTAAAGGATATGCGAAAAAAGGTCTTTCCCATCAATTTCTAGATCTGCTAGCACCTTTATCATGTGTAGGTTTTTGTTTACTTCTATTGAACGCTCAATTACTGTTTACAGCTTTTACAGAACATTTACTATGCTCTTGCCATCAACAAACTCACGTTGTTATTCTTGTTCGGGTTGTATTTTCTTCCTAACACATATTTTATTCTTACCCAAATCTTTGTGATGTGCATCATTATACTAATTGTTTGATGTTAATCACATTCCACGGCTCCTGATTTCTTCGGAATTGCAATAAATATAGATTTACATAATTCAGGAAGTATATCTACAGTATTATATATTGTGTTCAGAAGTCTGGTGACCGGGTCTATTCAAAATTCTTCTAAGGCTTTGATCATTTCTGTTGTGATGTTGTCTGGACCCGTGGTCGTGCCAGTTTTCATATAGGCAAGGGCATTCTGAACTCCCATCTTCAAAATTGGTGGTCGTCCATTATTATATGGAATATCACGTTGCTCATCTCTTGTATCGGTATAAAGGTCTTCCTCATAATCTGACGATGAATTTAAACTATGATCTTTTCCTATTATGATATTGTCAACTCTGGTTTATAAGCAACCAGTTGATGCGTGTGCACTTAGCTTATTGATGTCATTAAGTAATTATATCTTAGTGCTTACAGAAAGACAATGGCAACCGACAAATATTTCAGCAAGTACATTTATCAATGAAGAAAATTAAAGAGAGTTAGCAAATGTGAATATCTTCACAGTTGAATTGCGAGAAAACTATGATCGCAGAAATTACAAGAAGAAATATTGCTATGCAAAAACAAAAGCAATTAAAACCTTAATCGATTGCGAGAGATAGAATAGAAGAAGCAGAGTACTTAGAACAGATGTAGTGCCTAATACTTAAAACATTCGAATTTCCTAATACTTAGAACATTTGTATTTCCTGAGGCAAAATTCCTATTTCCTAAGGCAGCATTCGTATTTCCTGAGCCAACATTCGTATTTCCTGATGCGACATTCGTATATCCCGATGTGAAATTCGTATTTCTTGAGGCGACATTCATATTCCCCGAGTCAACATTCGTATTTCCTGAGCCAACATTCGAATTTTCTGATCCAATATTCGTAATTCCTGAGCCACCATTTGTATTTCCTAAGGCAACATTCGTATTTCCTGGGGCGACATTCGTATTTCCCTAGGTGACATTAGTATTTCCTGAGGCGACATTCGTATTTCCTGAGGAGACATTTAACAAATCATCCGACAAGCACATATACATTCTTTAAATGTAAGCATCACAGTAGAGTACTACTATTCAGTGGATACAAAAGAAAACACACAGATCTGTTCAACAAGAATTATGTGAAAAGGAATAGTTATTAAAATAACATTGAGGGAAATTAAATTTGTTGGGCATGTGAAACGATCTGAACGTTCGAAATATATTGGAGGAGTATTGGAGAAGAGGACACGAGAAAGCCCACAAGATTTGATAAAGAATGTACATATGGCAGCGTACTTGTGCATGGATGTGAAACACGGACAATGAGCAGACAAGTTGAAAAAAAAATATCTCATGGTGGTGCAAATGTGGAGGAAAACGCAAAGAATACCATGGACAGACAGAAAAACCTATTAGCAAGTCCTACAAAAAGCAAATGAAAACTGTAAACTGGTCAGAGAAATTAGACGCCGACAGTCAAAATTAATTTGGCACGTTATGAGAAGACATAGAGAACTAGCAAAACTGATAGGAAAAGTACAAGGGGAAGGCAGAGAAGAATATACCTGGATGGCTTGGCCACGTCGCATGGCCGAGACAAGAACACCGAGCTCACCCTATATTCTGGTGATCGCCTGCGATCAGGAAACACGCTTATCGGCATGGCACATGATGCTGATTATGATGATGACAGCGACATAAGCAGGACATATGGCTTATGACAGGGAGACATTTGGAGATTGTTATGGGGGACATAGTTCTGCACAGCCACCCGCTGCATGACAGACTGTTTATTTTAGCGATGGTAAATTTGGGAAGGATGATCAAGTACGTACACTGATAATACACGCAGTGACAGGGGTCAAAGACAGGTCGCGGCAAATGCGCTAAGTTGTTCAAACACCAGTGGTTTGTTGACAGTTTGAGAAGAGAACAAGGTGAAACACCTGATTCTATCACAGTTCCCTAAGTAATACATTCAGGCATCTGTCAAATAAAGGTCGCGTGGGATACGATAAACTTGTATATTTATTGTATGTTTATGTTACTGACGTCAAAGCTGGCAAAGAACTTGGCCTATGCGATTACATAATGCATACATTGATAACAATCAGGGAAAGGCCGAAGGGGTCCGAGGAAACTCCATACACTCGTGGTGTATTCTTGTTGTGAAATTAGAGCACAGGGAAATAACTAGGGCTATGACAGTTTCAAAGGTATTATATTCTGGGATCGTAGTCAAAGACATATTATCACTTCTTATCCCATCTCATCTTGTTCCTCTTGTACCTTGCAGTGTAGAGGTGAAGTATACACTGCGGTAGAGTTGATAAAACTGCACATTGGTGATGTCTTTATTTTTACCTATGAGGTCTCTCTTTTGGCATTATGTTGGAGTCTCATTCCTCTCCTGCCCTTTATTCCCATTGGGGCACAGGTCATCAACCAGCTCAAGCGAATCCTCATATATTTTTCCATCTCCCACAGCTCTGTTTATGTTGGACCCCATATAAATCAGCTCATGTCAATAATTCTCTTAAGGTCAGCATAGCTGGATAAAAACACTCGTTCGTTAACACCCATTGCGCTGATGCTCAACCCCTGCACCGGTCTGCTGGAATATAATATTTGATTTCTCGTCCTTGACTTGGGGACATAAATTACAAGTACCTCAGAAATCAGTCGGGTCGCCTGATGGCGAGGGACACTGGTAATAGAAAAAGCTAATCCACATGCTAAAATCAGTACAGTGTAGTTCCTCGTTCACCAGATATTTCGGTCCCGTATCTTCCTAACATTCTCTAGGATCATAACTCCGGATGTCTTTCTCTTGCTGTGTAATCGTACTCGGTCTTCCAGTTTCGAGACGTTCAAATAGTTTTTGCACTTATCCCGCACTTCGCTTTGTTGAAACATTTCAAGTTTCCTGGTCTTAAATGGGAGATTGTTCACTTCTGTTTCGGCGTGAGAGATGTTATACTTTGCGATGCAACAGAAATGTGGACCATCTTTGTGGCTTCGTCTTATCCTATACATAATAAACACTCTGTCATGCAGCGGCTTGCTGTGTAGAACTATACTCGCATAATAGTCTTTCCAAATATTATTATCACCATGTGCCGTGTCGATAAGTGTGGGCGGTCATGTTTCGCCATCTCACACGATCACCAGAGTCGTCGATCAGCCCTGTGTTCTTTTATTGACGATACCATATGGCCAAGCCATCCAGGTATTTACTTCCCTGCCTTCCCTTGTTCTTTTCCTCTCAATCTTGACAGTTGTCACCAGGTTCTCCAGTTTATTTCGTCTCCATAACGTCTAACTGTTTATGTCTAATTTCTCTAATTAGTTTACGGTTTTCATCTGTTTCTTGCAGGGCTTGGTCATTGAATTTTCTTCCAAATATCTCCCTTTAATAAACCATATGTCCTGGCGATGTTGCTGTCTTATATACATTTTCTGTCAGATCTTGATTTCATGTAAGTTGTGGGATTTCTCGTCTCATTTTATTCAGTACAACTCTATCCATGATCGATGAGAGAGATATTAGACTTTTTCTTGTAGGCAGGGACTTGAACCATCTTAATCGCATCGGTTTGTCCTATACATTGTAACGGATTGTGCCATACCAGCACAATATCTTCTCTGCGTCTTCGCCCAGAGTTGTTCTCATGCTCAATTTCTCGCTTCTCCCTTCATATATGGCTGCTTGAGCACATTGTTCACGGAGTTGGATACCAGACACCTTGCATCTATCTCTAGGGCGAATAATAGCCTGAACGTTTACAGGTCGTGTATCAGACATCCGATAATATCACGGTACTGTTCCATCTCGAAAATGGGCTGCCTCTAGGATTTTAAATTTAGTTACTAACTTAATTCAGTTTTGTCCCTGACTGGCACCTTGCCGTCTTGACAGACGATCATTAGATACTCTGTGCTTCAAAAAGGGCATAATAACTACAACCCATGGCAGATCAGCATAGCAGTGCTCTAACTGTCCGCCTGTTGGAGCTTCGATCCTAGACCATTTGCCGAACAAGGCTTGAGGTCTGGTCTGCCCTTCCATGACATTTTGTCTTTAGATTGCATTTCCTCGCACCAGGATAAGGCGTGTACCCTTCCAATTTCGCTCATCCGCCCGAAGCCGTTGTCACAATGTGGGGTGTCGTGTCTGGTGAGGGTCGTCCACCATTCGGCGCTAACAGAAAGCGTGACTTCAGTTTAGAAATACCAAATCAAACCGAACAACGCCAAATTTGAATCAACCTTCGGATCATTATAAGTGGCACATGGTATTTCAGAGTTTAAAAATATCCTACCAGAACCAAAAGTAATCATTACATCTGTAATAGTTTGTATACAAGTCCAACCCGCAAGAATGCAAACTATTAGTTCCGTGTTATCAATTAATTTGCTTAACAAACCAGTAACATCGGAGAAGCAGGGGTGTTTGGGCGTAGAGCTATTTATATGCAAATGACACTGTCCTGTGACTGTGTCGTGACAGCAAGAGTACAGAGGTTGATTTAAGACAGTGGGTCGAAACTTCCCCTTGTCAAGGGCACTTAATTTCTAAACACGAAGGTTGTTCATGAAGTAATGTTTTACTTTATTTTTTCTTTCTCGGAAAGTCGGATGGCATTCTTGTAGTGCAATCACAGTCTAATTGTTTGTTTACATCCTGTGTGTATGTATGTGTGTGTGTATGATTGTGTGTGTGTGTGTGTGTGTGTGTGTGTGTGTGTGTGTGTGTGTGTATGTATATATATAAATATATATATATATATATATATATATATATATATATATATATATATATATATATATATATATATATATATATATATATATATCATCAACCAGCCAACCAACCAACCTACTAACCAACAAACCAACCAACCAACTAGCCAGCATAACAACTAACTTACCGATCAATCAACCATATATATATATATATATATATATATATATATATATATATATGGTTGATTGATCGGTAAGTTAGTTGTATATGTGCGTGTGTGTGTGTGTGTTTGTGTGTGTGTGTTTGTGTGTGTGTGTGTGTGTGTGTGTGTGTGTGTGTGTGTGGTTATATCATATATGACGAATTCTGGATAGTAAACAAGCGAACAATTCCACGGAGAGTCCAGAGATGTGATTTTATAAAAGAATGCTGAAAATTCATTGGACAACCAAAATGAGGTGGTCTTCATTTTCGGCCACATTATGAGAAGGCACAAACTGGAACATGTTGTGACAACTGGAATAATTTGTGGAAAGAGAGATAGAAGAACAGAGCGAGAAAAATTTTGACAAGTCTTGTGTCATGGCACAGACGGGAGTCAGCAGGCGAAATGAGACATGTCGTTGAATATAATAATCACATGCCATTGTTAGATTGTTCTCAAAGCCTAAATGCTAAATTCATTCCACTTCTTTTACTTTGTTGGACACTTCTTGGGGAACATGAGCCCTTTATCCACCCCCTTGCAGCAACAGCAGCAGCAGTAGCAGTAGCAGCAGCAGCAGCAGCAGCAAAAGAAGAAGAAGAAGAAGAAGAAGAAGAAGAAGAAGAAGAAGAAGAAGAAGAAGAAGAAGAAGAAGAAGAAGAAGAAGAAGAAGAAGAAGAAGAAGGAGGAGGAGGAGGAGGAGGAGGAGGAGGAGGAAGAGAAGAAGAAGAAGAAGAAGAAGAAGAAGAAGAAGAAGAAGAAGAAGAAGAAGAAGAAGAAGAAGAAGAAGAAGAAGAAGAAGAAGGAGGAGGAGGAGGAGGAGGAGGAGGAAGAGAAGAAGAAGAAGAAGAAGAAGATGAAGAAGAAGAAGAAGAAGAAGAAGAAGAAGAAGAAGAAGAAGAAGAAGAAGAAGAAGAAGAAGAAGAAGAAGAAGAAGAAGAAGAAGAAGAAGAAGAAGAAGAAGAAGAAGAAGAAGAAGTATTTGAAACAATGTTTCTAAACTTGGTGCTTCCTCGTTCCAGAATTATGTCCTGCTTATGATCTTATTCTATTTCCGATATTATATTGTCTATATTCTGTTGTATGTTTTCTATTATCTATAATCAGTTGTCTATATTCCACTGTCTATATTTTACTGTCTATATTCAAACCTAAGGTTAAATCTTATCTATGTCTAATCAACAAATGCCTTAAGACAAGGCCTGGGAAATGACAGATAATAGAGAGAAAGGGAGACTTTCTTGCTATCCAAACTCAGTTTTATTGCTGTCATTGAACAGAGCCTTGCCAGCGCCATAAGGTGAACTGTGTTGATTTGGTTTGTCCTAGTAGTCCTTATTACTCAAGACCAGATGTGTTGATTTGGTTTGTCCTGTTAGTCCTTGCTTTCTAAGATCAGACGGTTTGATATAGTTTGTCACATTAGTCCTTGCTTTCCAAGGCTAGTTGTGTTAATTTGGTTTGTCACATTAGTCCTTACTTTCTAAGACCAGATGGTTTTTGTATAGTTTGTCACATTAGTCCTTGCTTCCCTAGTCTAGCTGTGCTGATTTGGTTTTTCCTGTTAATCCTTGCTTTCTAAGAGTAGATGGTTCGATATTTTTCTTCACATTAGTCCTTGTTTTCCAACTCTAGTTGTGTTGATTTGGTTTGTCACATTAGTTCTTATTTTCTAAGACCAGATGGTTTGATACATTTCGTCACATTAGTCCTTGCTTCCCAAGTTGTGTTGATTTGGTTCGTCCTGTTAGTCCTTGTTTTCCAAGGCAAGATGTGTTGCTATGGTTGTGTCGTAATCGTGCTTGCCTCCCAAAGCCACATATTTGCTGTCACGGTTGGTTTGAATTCGTATTTGTTTAGCATATCTCTGAGGTTCCTTGTCCGTGGTCTCCTCAACATAATTTGGCTCTAATTCCAGATAGTGTTATAGATTTATTATGTAACCTTATAGTGTAGGGGTTTCCTGTTACCTTCCACAGCGACATGGGTGGTTTGTAACCTTCGATTTTCACATCAGGTTATACGAGGCGCGTTTTTTTAAAAGCAAGTCCCGGTATAAAATTTAAAAAATCACACCATTATATATAAAAATGATTTATTGCAGCCAAAAGTGAACCACACATTTACATTATTTCTCAACATAGTCACCATCGACTCCAACACATTTGTGGTATCGTGGCACCAGGTTCTTAATTCCAATGTCATAGAAGTCTGCCGCCAGTGTCTTGAACCATTCACTAACACCTATCTGCAGTTCATTACCAGTTTCAAACCGCTGGAATGCCAGCCAATTCTTTAGATGCATGAAAAGGTGGTAATTATGTGGCGCCAGATCGGGGGTGGTCAACAATTTCCCAGTGAAATGTTTGCAACAGTTGTTCCATATATGACGTGAGGTCGAGCATTATCGTGCAAAAGCACAATTCCAAGGACAGCAACCCACATCTTTTGTTTTGGATGGGACGTCTAAGTTTTATCAGAGTGTCACAATAAGATTTAACATTAACTGTCTTTCCGCGTTCAAGAAAATTAATAAACAAGACCCCCCCCCCCCCCCCCCCCTTTTTGTCCCAGAAAACAGTGGCGATGAATTTCTGCAGCACTGTTGTTTTTTGCTAGCAAAATACGGATCACAGCACGATTCTCGCAGCTAGCGGGAGTAATTATTTTTGCACTCATTATAAATCACTCACATGCAGCATCAAACAAGATTTCGACAGTGAAAAAATAGCACACAGCTAGCTAATGAACCACATAAACATACTGCATATGTACATTTCCGTTTTCCATCGGTGTATGTCGGTATGGTCAAAACGGGACTTACTTAAAAACGCGCCTCGTATGTCAGGTTATAGGAGTTATAGGAGCTGGCTCCGTGGCGAATTGGTTACGAATGAAATTCGTAAGACCACAGACTGCGTTCGAAATGCAGCTGCGGGCAATTTGAAAGCAGAAAACCTTGCGTTGGTTTCCATACAGTGGTATGGGTGCCGGTTGTTCAGTAAGCAATAGCAAAGTACTAAAAGTAATCTTGCCCAGGAATCACAAACAACCAAAACATTCTGGGGTAGACTGCTAAGTCCTGTAAATTTTTATGTAACCTTATTCTAATAAGATAATGTAGCAGTTTCCTGTTACCTTCCACAGCGACATGGGTTGTTTGTAGCCTCCACTATTGACATCAGTGTATATTTCAGGTAATAGGACTACTACTCGTAAGATCTGAGCAGGTTGAAAGTCCACTTATTCCGGTAAATACTCGGACCCAACTGAAATAATTAACAGCGAAAATGGAGAACCAATAAGTGAACAAAAACAAATCCTAATAAGATGGAAGCAGTATTTCGAACAACTTCTCAACATCCCATCAGATGTCACAGGAATTCAAGAGACCTATACAGATGTCACCGAAGAACTAGAACCAGACATACTAAAAGAAGAAATTATAGATGCCATCAGATTAGACCCATTGAACAAATCACCAGGACAGGATGAAATACCAAATGAACTAATTAAAGCAGCAAGAGAAGTAGGAACAGCTTGGCTACATAGACTATTCAATCATGTTTGGGTAGAACAACAGACACCACGAGATTGGGGAAATGCTATAATTATCCCAATTTGGAAAAACAAAGGCAGCAAAAGAGACTGCACGCAATACTGAGACATTTCACTGCTGAGTCATACTGGGAAAATATTTTGCAAAATTCTTGAAAAAAGATTACGAACTACTTTAGAACCCCAGCTAAGCGAAACACAACTTGGATTTAGGAAAAACAAAGGATGCACAGATGCAATTTTTGCTCTTAGACAACTTATAGAAAAATCAATCGAATTCAATGAAACACTCTACTTAGCCTTTGTCGACCAAGAAAAGGCATTCGATAGAGTAGATAGAAACAAGTTGTGGCAAATCCTTAAACAATATGGAGTGAGTACACATCTAACAAACCTATGTAGAAGTTTATACAACAACAGTGAATGCATAGTGAGAGCAACTGGAGGACACTCAGAACCCTTCACCATAAGATCTGGAGTACGACAAGGTTGTGTCCTGTCCCCTCTCTTGTTCATAACATATATAGACAACATATGTAAAGAAACCAGCCAAGCAGAGATAGCACGAATACGACATGACGAGAACACAGAAGAAGAACCATCTGCAAATCTAACCATTAGAGAACTCCTGTTTGCGGACGACCAAGCACTAATAGCAAAATCAGAAGCTGAATTACAAGACCACATGAATAGTCTAAACGAAATGTGTAGAAACATAACATGAAAATTAGCACAAGCAAAACAGAGGTAATGACTATAACTAAAGAAGAACAAACAACAACAATTCACCTAAACGAACATCCCTTGAAACAAGTGAAGAGTTTCAAGTACCTGGAAAGTATAATATCATCAAATGGCAGATCAGAAGACGAGATCGAAAATAGGTGCAATAAGGCAAATCAACTCATTGGACAAATGGCACCAATACTAAAGAACAAACATGTATTAGTAACTACTAAGAAAGCACTTTACAACACAATCTTCCTTCCAACTCTATGCTACCGATGCCAAACCTGGACAATGACAGAAAAAGAGAAAAGAAAAATCACAACAACAGAAATGAGGTTCCTGAGAAGAATACTCAACGTATCAGGAAGAGATAAGATCAGAAATGAAGAAATCAGGACTAAAGTGGGGGTTAAAGCAGCACTAGATTTTATCAGAAAACAGCAAGTCAAATGGTTTGGCCATGCAAGTAGGTTACCAGTCAACAGCATACCACAACAAGCAATGATGTACAAACCAGATGGAAACAGAGGAAGAGGCCGACCACGTAAATGTTCGACTGAGGGAATAGCAGAGTCCATGGGAATATCGATATCTGAAGCCTGTCAGCAACTTGCTTGCGACAGGTCTTTCAGGACTCCCCTACTTTTGCACCACACGAAATAATAACTCGTGTCATTTGCAAAAGGAATGCAATTTATTTAGAGCTAGCGGTAAACAAGCTCTGCGAGCGGAATACTTCGTTGACAATAAACAGCATGGTACGTTACATAGATGCAATGAAGAACTGATAATGATACTATTAAACACTGGATGAAATCTAAAGCCTAACAATCACTATTGTCTAGAAACTTATAGCATTCGTAAGGACCACGTCTATTCTCTACTCGTCTCAGTCCTGGTCTGTCCTCACACTACTCATTGCGTGTTCAAACACGGACGTTGGATTCTCCGTGCGTTGGCGAGTCTTGCGTGCATAGTCCCCCAGCACGCTGGCCAGCTCACTCGAGTAACCTGGTACTCCACGGTTACTCGTAGAAGCGAGTTTCCCAATGTCTTGGGGAAACCCTCGCTCAACTGTACTTAATGCTCCCTTGGTTGACACAAGTGTGTCCCGTTGTGAAGCTATTTATAGTGCTGGTGTCTCTCCTGTCTGGTGTCTTCTATTAGACTCTGTCTTAGCTCTATTACTTATAATCTTAACTCTCTACACATTTATTGGGATTTTGACAGGCTCCTCTCCCCTCTGGGAAGTGTTACAACCGTCTAACTCATGCTTGTAACACGTTGTATGGTCACAAAAGAAAATTGGCTGTCCAATTTTGTCAAAGATCCAATAAGTTGTAATTCTCTCTTATGGGGATAGAACAAACTCTTTTCTCCCTTACTCACACTGTTCTATTTCTTCACTCGGCTAATTGAGTAGCCCATAGTATCAGTATAGCTGGCTATAAATCTTCTTGGGAATTGTTTTGATCCGGAACCGTTGTCTTATGACTTATGTCCTGACTTCCGTCTTTTGACTCTCTGTCTTTTGACTTCCGTCCGTTGACTTATGTCTTCTAACCTGTCCTCATATTGCCCAAAATGACAACCCAATACAAGTTGAATCTGTTATGAGTTCAACACATGAGCATTAAATGTTCATGTTCCCAATAATATCAATTCCAACTCGTATACATTAAGTTCTACTTTTCACCTTCTCGCTTCCGCTTGTGAAGTCATATTTTCAATGTTACATTAAGGTTTTTTAAGGCGTTATTGTGTCCCCTGATTTGAGTTACTGTTCTTTGAAATAAATGGTGTGTGCAACTTTTATGTGTTTGTTTTCCTGTTTGTTTGCGTGTTTTCTAATAAACTACAGTGTATTTAACTTTCTAACATGTGTATGCGTTACTATTCTACATGTGTGTATTCCTTCGAGCGCCGTAAATCGGTTTATTGTGGTTTCAAATGTTTGTTACTCTTATTTATAACCACAACTCCGTTTCAAGATGCTCAAAGTGTTTTCCCTGTCTAATCTACTAAAGTATAGCAGTAACACACATAAAACTTGACAACACATTGGTTACACCGATTGACACAGACAAGTCATAACAAGGCATTTTAAGCGGTGAATAAAAAATTTGCCGCTACCTTTCTCTCTCTCTCTCTCTCTCTTTCTTTCACTGTTTAGTATTGTATACATTCTCTCCTCTCATTTACACATCTTTTATCCACTTTCATACCATTCTTGCTAAAACATTCAATCGTCATTAAAATATGGTTCATAGTATCACGTAAATGAACCTTTACATTACATGATTGGCTGATTTATCCCAGTCTTCACGCCAACTGACTGTGCGATTTGTTTGCACGTGTCATGACATATACAAAATATACAAGTTTGTGAGGATGGTTTGTTACCGATCCTGTAATACTAACTAATTTAATTTGGTGTGCTGTTCTAAATTATCCTAAGGGAAATAATCTAACTAACTAATTACATTTAAGCAAATTGGGTTAATTACCTTAAAGTGTTATTGGTAAATGAAATGATGTTAATTCCTAAATGGTTGGGTTAGTTTAGAAATGATATTTTAAATAAATGACTTTATAAATGATTATGATTATGCGGTAATAAAGTAAAGTAATATCTAACAATTGTATTACTATTATTGGGGTTAACTTAAATGGGTTATTAACTAAATGATGGTGACTTCTAACTATCACATAAGATAAATAAAGTTATATATGCATTAGAACATTTTGCTATTCAATTAATCATAGAAAAATGAGGTTATGCATACTGTTCATAAAACAATAATATATATATATATATATATCACAGTTACGTTTCTATAACCAATTACACTAACTAATGTCGTCCTTTCAGGTGTGAAGATTGAGCAATGTTCTTTGTAAACTATTTTCATATCATAGTTCATTTCACCAAAGTCTTATATGCTCTCCTTCTTGGATAGTGTATAAATATATAGTTCCCTACCAATTTATGTGGGTTCATAGCTAACACTTCAATGTTAATATGGCTTATATATATGTTAGCGCTGCAGACATATTACTTATGCGTCTGTTCGTTTCACTGCTAATGGCACTGTTACTCTTACACAGTTTTACCAGCTTGGCGATGATAACGCACTTACAGTGTAACTTATTCACCACATACGGCACTGATCTAATTAGCAATCACAGTGTCACTGTTTCTGGTGATTTCTGGTCGATCTCTTCCTGCATATCAGGTATTTCAATATTTGGCGGTCGACTCAAAGTGTCTGCCAACGAGTTCAATCTCCCCTTTAAATGCTGAATGGTAAATGCATAGTTCTGCAGTATCAAAGCCCACCTGTAGACTCTGTTGTTGTGGGGAATGCCAGACTGCATAACAGACAACGGAGAATTATCGGTTTCGATCACAAACTGTGCTCCTGCCAAAAACCTATGAAGTTTTCTAACACAATAGATTAAGCTGAGGCCCTCCAATTCTGTTGCTGAGTATCTCGATTCAGCTGGGCTGATCTTACGACTTACGTACATTACTGGGTGGAACGTCCCTTCGTAGAACTGTCCTAGTACCCCAGATATGGAGATAGCACTTGCGTCTGTACGTAAGAAATAGGTAAGATTTTTGTTTGGCAAACGCATAATAGGTGGAACACTGAATAAATATTTCAAGTTTGATAGAGCACTAATTAATCCTGCATCTTGCACATTTAGTTTAGCCGAAGCTTTCAAAATATTCGAAAAAAAAAAACACTGGTGATTTCCGCCAGATTGGGAATACATTTACTATAATAATTCACAAGACCAAGTAGACTTCTGACCTGTTTCTTGGTCGTTGGCATAGTCAAATTTAGAATCATGGTCACGATTCTTTCATCTGTTCTGAGTTGGCCCCTGCGGATGGTATGGCCTAGGAAGTCAATCTCTTCCATGCCCAACTCTACTTTAGTGGGCTTGACTGTAAGCCCAAATACTCGCAACCTGTCGAAGACATGTCCAGTCTTCAGTATGAATACATATGTCATCTATGTATGTAGACGTATTGGTCACCCCGTGGAGAAGATCCCTAGTTAGACGGACGAAAGTCGCTGGAGCATTACGAAGGCCAAAAGGAAGAAATCGCCACTCATAGAGGCCTAAAGATGTGGAGAAAGCTGTTAAAGGAATCGAATTTTGTTGCATCGGGACCTGCCAATAACCTTTCGTGAGATCAAGCTTGCTAAAGATGCGAGATGTAGACATATCAAGGATCAAATCCTCGCATGCTAGGATTGGTTCAGCGTCAATTTTGGTTATTTTATTTAAACGTCGATAATCGACGCAGAGTCGAATAGTTGAGTCCTTTTTGGCGACAAGGACGATAGGGAAAGAATACTCTGACTGAGATTTCTGAATTATTCCACTCGACTCAAGAGATAGTATTTCTTTGTCGAGATTAGCCCTATAATTTAGAGGGATGGAATAAGGTCGACACTTGATTGGGGTGTTGTCAGTCAGAATAATGGAGTGTTCTATTCTGTCTGTCTTTCCTGGGATGTCGGAGAAAATGTCTCTGTACTCCGTCACTAATTCTATCATCTGTCGTCGCTGCTCGTCTGTAAGTTTGGTTTCTATCTTTATACTGTCGATGGTCCCAGTCGTGTCTACAGTAGGGACATGTAATTCTATCTCGTCGTCATCTGTCTCGTTCAGTACTGTTGTTGTACTAGCTGCGTGTGCTGTTACCTGGCTAAGTGTGTTTGCGATGTCGTTGTCATGTGTCGCCCTACCTGGTGTAGTTGTGTTGTGTACGCCTGTCGCCAGATTACTTGGTGTGGGTGCATCTTGTTCGTCTGTCTGTAGTTCTTGTCGTGAAAAGTATGGTTTCAGCATGTTGATATGAAATATCTTTAATTTTCCCTTTATCGATATTTCATAATCGACATCTGATATTTTACGTTCAACGTTGAATGGCCCTTGCCACGATGTTAGTAACAAATTACGTTTATCCGGTAGTAAAAGCAGAACCTTCTGATTTGGTTCAAGATGTATAGTTTTAGCACCCTTGTTTGCATAGTCACGGTACATCTGTCCTTTCCTCTCCAAAGATGCCTTAGCTATTTCACATGCTTTCATTATTCTATCGCGTGTCTCTGTTACCATCTCATACGGTGTTACAGCTGTTGGATTTTCTGGTAAGCTAGTAATTAGCTGATGGTAAATTGCTAGGGGTCCTCGAGGGTTCGCCCCATACACTAATTCAAAAGGTGAGAAACCCGTACTCGAGTGCGGAATTTCTCTATGGGCGAATAGCACTGCTGGCAATAGCGTGTACCAATCAGAGGGGTTTTCTGCTGTTACTTTAGCCAGCATGTGTTTGATAATTTAAATTCATATTTGTATACATTATCAGCAGAATAACACACTTTCTTAATTTTCGTAGACTAACACAATTTGTAACTTAAACTTCCTTCATTGTGGTTCACGCTCCACAAATGGTATGATACAAATTATCACGCAGTAATGGTGTTAATCACTCACGTTATTCACAAATCACAATTATTGCTGCCATTTTATGCAAAATGATTTATGTTAATTTTAGATATCTTAACACAGAAATAATGTCGAATGGTGCCTGTTTACGTTGGTTCAGAGCCTTCTGATACCAATTGCCTGTTGACGTTGGTTCAGGGACTTCTGACACCAATTGGGGTCCTGCCTGTCAGCAACTTGCTTGCGACAGGTCTTTCAGGACTCCCCTACTTTTGCACCACACGAAATAATAACTCGTGTCATTTGCAAAAGGGATGCAATTTATTTAGAGCTAGCGATAAACAAGCTCTGCGAGCGGAATACTTCATTGACAATAAACAGCATGGTACGTTACATAGATGCAATGAAGAACTGATAATGATACTATTAAACACTGGATGAAATCTAAAGCCTAACAATCACTAGTGTCTAGAAACTTATAGCATTCGTAAGGAACGCGTCTATTCTCTACTCGTCTCAGTCCTGGTCTGTCCTCACGCTACTCATTGCGTGTTCAAACACGGACGTTGGATTCTCCGTGCGTTGGCGAGTCTTGCGTGCATAGTCACCCAGCACGCTGGCCAGCTCACTCGAGTAACCTGGTACTCCACGGTTACTCGTAGAAGCGAGTTTCCCAATGTCTTGGGGAAACCCTCGCTCAACTGTACTTAATGCTCCCTTGGTTGACACAAGTGTGTCCCGTTGTGAAGCTATTTATAGCGCTGGTGTCTCTCCTGTCTGGTGTCTTCTATTAGACTCTGTCTTAGCTCTATTACTTATAATCTCAACTCTCTACACTCTTATTGGGATTTTGACATAACCGGGCACTCTCACGAAGTTTATACTTCACCTCGACACCGCAAGGTACAAGAGGAACATGATGAGATGAGATGAGATGAGATACTCGGACCCAGTCTCCTTGACTGCATTTGCCTCACTCTTGGTAGTGGCTAGTTTATAATGCCTCTTTTGTAGGTCAGCATGGCCGAATGGATAAGAACGCGTGTTCTTACACTTCCGGTGTTTTGCTGTCGAGGTAAGGGCTTCAAGCCTTACACCGGACGGTTGGACTAAAATATTGGTCTATCGCCCTTGACTTAGGGACGTTATTTAAAAGTACCTCTGAAGTCGGAGTGGGTTCGCTTGATGGCGAGGGACATTGTTAATAGGTAAAAGCTAATCCATACACAAAATGCAGTCCAGCACTACTATAAATAGTGTGTTTGGACTGCGCTTCAGTTGAAAGCCAGCAAGCGAGAGCTTCTGCCCTTATCTTCAATGGAGTATACTCTCTAAACCCTTCGATCGAAGAAATATCATGTGCCATCTGTCGCAGCTACAGCCACATTCTTCCTTTATTATTAATCTCTCTCTAATTATCTGCTTAATGTGGTTTAGGTTTCCTTGTATTTCTTTCGGCTTGTGGGTTCTAGACAAACATCATGCCAGTTATACTATTATTGGGATTTCTCAGTGTATGTCCCATCCAGCGACAGTGTCTTTTCGTCATGTCTTAATGAGCTGTAAATGGTCTAGTTTGCTCCACAAGCTCCACATTAGCGATTATGCCACCTGTTTTAGTTTTTTCTATTCTGCACAAGCAATTGTTAATGAAAGTGTGTAGCTTAATATTAATTGTTTTGTGTTTCCCAATTTTTCTTATCCACGCAGAATTACTGATGTGGTTCTGTCTACTTTGGTATTAGATTGACTTTCTATCGACTTTTACAACTTCCAGAGTGTTCTGGACTTGTGTGTTCTTGTATTAATATATCTATCTCATTAACATCGTTCACTTTCTCCGAAATGTGTTTTGCGATGAAGTCTTGGGAAGATAATGTGGTGGTTTCCACTTGCCTTCCACATCCACATGGTTGTCTTTTACCTCTGCCTTTGACAGCCATTTCCGACTGTCAGGACATGTAAGTGCCCTGCTCTGCTTAGCTACAGAGTTGTCCATTTATTCCGGTGGATACACGGTCCCCATGGCTGCGTAAGCCACACCGTGGTGTGTTTCCCATCCTCTAGCACTTCGATGTGCAGTTGGGATTTTCCCTTCCTAAAATTATCGTCTATGATGACCATAACTCTCCAGTACGAATAAATAAAGCTAGGAGTATGTCAGGGGTGTGTCTTGTCACCGGATCTCTTCTCCCTATATAGATTGATTTATATATTGATTGATTTAGGAACCTACATCACAGCTTTCGGGGCATTCCCATAAGCGTTCCGTCCCCATCCTCAGAAGCCAGCGAAGAGTTCCAACCCCAATAGTACCAGTAACAATCTGATTATATGTCCGTCTCGCCTTTCCTCTAAGCGTCGAGCGTCGGCCAGATTCCCCTCGTCATTCTACGCTGTCGCATTCTTGCCAGACCATGGTGATCCATTTGCTCCTCCGAGGTGTACACGTGCTCCCACAAGGCCGCAACCACGCTTGCCTTACCATGCATCAATACTCCACCAAGGTTTGCAGAGCCAGCCAATATGTCTGCCTGTTCATTCCCCAACATACCAGCATGCCCCGGAGAAAAGATCCAGACGATGCTTGCCACCCGTGACTTCTAAAGCGAAGCAAGCCACTCGGTACGAAGCTTACCTATCCTCACCCTACTCAGCATGCTTTCTGAGTCAGTTACAATCACAATGTGTGTGTGTATCGTATTCTCCATCCAGCGGAGAGCTGCACCACTGCCTCCACCTCAATTATTAAGCTAGATGTTGTGGTATCATATGCAAAGCTCTCCTGCACCAAACGTCGACCATTAGCCTTTGCCAAGAAACCCCAGGCACTTCTACTACCTCTCAACACCGAACCATCTGTGTAGATAATCACATAACCTGGGCGAGCATTATCCTGAATTAGTTGCTGGATTTCCACTTCCATGGCCCCTGCTGGCCACCCCCTGCACTCCCGGCTCAATGTTATTATAACTCTACACAAGTCTGCCTGCTCCGCTGGTACTCTGCCCATTCCTCTCCTCGCCTAATGTTCTCCAAGGGGCACACCTGTCTGATCGTATCCTCCGCCTGAGCCATCCGTGATTTCCCTCTTATCAGTCGCTGGCCCTTCCCTTAACTGCGTCCAACGCCTCATGCAACGGGTGGTCTGTGTCAGCAGCTACTCTGAGGTATGCCTTCGCCTGCATCACTTTGAGCCTACCAGCAACAGTCAGCAGACCAAGGATGTATCGCATACACACCACTGGGGTGTCTCTGGTGCATCCCAGAATGACTTCTCCCTATATAACAAAGTGATAATGAGAGAAATCAAAAGAGATGCCATGAATACTAATCAGAGGTTATAATGTAAATAATATACGCTATGCCGATGACACAGTATTGGTGGCGGATAATGCAACAAACCTACAACAATTGTTGGGCATTGTACTAACAGAGAATGCAGAAAAAGGACCTTGAATATCACGAAAACAGTAACAATGGTGATATCAAAGAAAATAATGACACCAAATGTGACACAGAAATAGAATGGAAAATTCTTAACAAAGTGTATAATTTTAAATACCTATGGGCATTTAAAACATCAGACTGAAGATATACAAAATAGATTAAGAGCAGAACAAAAGCCGCATTTCAGAAAATGAAGAGTAGCTTATGCAATAAGTCATTATCCCTGAATGAAAGAAAGAGAGTGCTTAAATGCTAGATATAACCAGTTTTGCTGTATGGCGGTGAATCTTGGAATGTAAATGAACAAAGTAAAAAGAAATTAGAAGCAACAGAGATGTGGTTCCTGAGACGAATGTTACGAATTCCTTGACTACCAGAGAACCAACAATGATTGCCTGAAACAGGCCAATGAAACTAGAACATTATATATAACAATAAGAAAGAGACAAACAGCTTTCTTTGGTCATGAGAGACATTGGAGAACATCGTGAGAACTAGAATGATCGAGGGTAAGTGAGACAGAGGCAGACAAAGAGAAATGATGCTGGATGGATTAAAACGGTGGCATGGAGGAATATCATCAGCAGAGTTGATCCAGAACACCAAAGACTGAGACTGTGGAGAGTCATGAACGCCTACGCCAGATGGCAGGGCACTTGATGATGATGATGCTGATGACTGTGGTATTAGATTTATTTTCTACTGACTTTTACACTGACCTGTGTGTTCTTATATTAATATATCTAGCTGTCCCAACGTCTATCTCTACACTGTATCTATTTCAAGTTCTCTCTATAGTCTGCTACCTAAATACTAGGGGATTTCACATGAACACCTTAACAGTATGATAGGAATTACAATAACCATGCCATTGTCTTGCAACCTGTCAGTATGGTTGTTAAGGATGCCAACAGTGTTAAGCACATGACATCACGATGCGACCGAACACGGTGACGTCTTAGGGACAGTTTAAAGATGGCCGTTTATTTAGATCATTGAGTTGCTCTTTCGGAGTCCATTGAACTACATTTTCAGAAGTAGTTATTGTTGTCTTCATATCCCAGTCTATAGTCAATAAGATTAATATAGGAGGACAAAATGCACCCAGTGGTCCGCTTAGTGGACCTATTACTTTATGTGGGGAAACATTCTTCCTCCAATGACGTATTTGTGCAGTTGGCACCCCCCCCCCCCCCCAAAAAAAAAGGTGAATAATTCTTCATTTGTATAATTGACCCAAGTTAAGTATACGGGCCAATATATTCGGGGTTGATTCGAACCCCAGAGCAGTCCTGTTCGAAAACATGAAATCTGCAGCCATTGAGGATTTAAGCTGGACTAATAAATATGCCATCATTATATTAACAACAACTTGAAGACGCAACTTGATTAGCAACTTGAAGACGCTTTCAATGATACATCAGAAAATTGTATAGTAAATGATAAATGGAGTAAACTTAAGGAAACTATTTATAAAACAGCGGTAGGGGTTTACGGCACTGTGGATCATAAGAGGCAGGACTGGTTTGCGGCAAACAGCCAGATACTGCAGCCCTTGATTGATAAAAAGAAGATAGCTCTCTTAAGAAACAAGGAAAGACCAACGCGTAACACTCTGAGTGAGCTGACGCAAGCGAGGATGTACAAAAGGCTGCCAGGCAGTATGCGAATGACTATTGGATCAAGTTACGTGAGTCCATTCAAATCGCAAGTGATAAGGGAAGCATCAGAAGCATGTATGAAGGGATAAAGAAAGCCTGTGGTCCAATGATCAAAAGAAGTGCACCGCTGAAAACCTTGACTGGAGAAATCATCACTGATAAGAAACAGCAGATGGATAGATGGGTCGAGCACTATTTAGAGCTTTACTCAAGTGAGACCAAGCTAGCGGATGATGCCCTCAACGCCATAGAGGCCCTGCCAACTCTTGACCACCTGGACACACTTCCCACTATAACAGAAGTTAAGTGTGCTATAAATGAGCTTGCATCTGGCAAGGCTCCAGGTAAGGATGGGATTCCAATAGAGGTAATCAGGAGTGGGCAAGACACACTCGCTCTACAGATCCACCAGCTAATAGAGCTATGCTGGCGAGAAGGACAAGTCCCACAGGATTTCAAAGATTCAAACATTATAACGCTGTACAAGAACAAGGGAGATCGGAGCGACTGTAACAACTATAGGGGTATCTCACTTCTGTGTATTGTTGGGAAAGTATTTGCCAGAATTGTCCTGCACAGACTTCAAGTCCTGGGAGATCAAGTCTATCCCGAATCACAGTGCGGCTTCCGTCAGAACCGGTCTACCATTGATTTGATATTCTCATTGCGACAGATGCAAGAAAAATGCCGGGAACAAAATCAGCCACTGTTTATTGCCTTCATCGACCTCACAAAGGCATTCGATTTGGTCAGACGTGAGGGTCTGTTCAAAGCACTAAAGAAGATTGGCTGCCCACCAACTCTTCTGTCCATTGTGGAATCGTTCCACACAGGCATGAAGGGTATAATCAAGTTTGATGGCTCAACTTCAGAAGAGTTTGAAATCAAGAGTGGAGTTAAGCAAGGTTGTGTACTAGCCCCCACCCTCTTTGGGATATACTTTTCACTTCTACTGAAATATGCCTTTCGTGATCAGGATGACGGTATATACATTCACTCACGCTCAGATGGTGGCCTCTATAATGCTCAGAGATTGAAGGCCAAGACCAAAATTAGCAGGGTACTAATCAGAGAGTTGCTTTTTGCGGATGATGCTGCGATTACGACCCACTCTGAGGAAGAATTACAACATCTACTATCATCATTCTCCAATGTTTGTTCTGAATTTGGTTTAACAATTAACAAAAAGAAGACACAGATTATGTCACAAGGTGCACATGATGTACCATCAATCTTTATTGACGACCCCGAACTGGAGATTTTTTTTTTTTTTTAAGCATATCCTTTACAGGACTTAGCTGTCAACACCAGCATCTTTCAGCTGTATGTTGATCTCTTGGCAAGATTACGCTCAGTAGTTTGCCATTGGTTTCTGAGCGGCCGGCTCAGTATCCTGCAAGTCACGAACGGGGGTCGAACCGCCTCAGCTCTCGCTCCGCTACGAGACTCTGCGTGATAAAGGGGATTAAAGAGAGAAAGTGTTGTAACCCCACAGCCAGAGAGACCGGCCGAACTGGAGATAGTAGACCATTTTACATATCTAGGATCAGAGGTAAATAGCAAATTATCCCTTGATCAGGAAATCAACATCAGGATTGGCAAGGCAGCAACAACAATGAACATGTTAGCAAAAAGAGTCTGGGAGAACAGGAAGCTTACTGCCAAAACAAAAGTCCTCGTCTACCAAGCCTGTGTCCTTAGTACTCTTCTTTATGGCAGTGAAACCTGGACAACTTACTCACGCCAAGAGAAACGTTTAAGCAGCTTTCATATGCGGTGTCTGCGAAGAATACTTGGTATTAAGTGGCAAGACAAAATCACAAATACTGAAGTATTGGAAAGATCAGGTTGTGTGAGTAGTATGTAAGGTCCTAACTAAGTAGCATTTTAGAACTTTAGTCCTTCGTAAATCGTTCTTTACGGTGTTATCCGGCCATCTTGTTTCGTAACAAATTCGGCCCGCAATTGACCCAGATATTTTGAACTTAGCGGGTGTTTTTCTTGGAGTCGGATGACTACTTCCGGTTGTCGTGATGACTACTTCCGGTTCCGGGGCACACGGGCGGGCGGCGGCTGGGCGGTGGCGGCGAGGCGGCGGCGGGGCAGTGGCGGTGGGGCGGGCGGGGCTGACAACGAGACAAGCCCCGGTCATGTGGTCTACTTATATAAGTAGACCAAATAGTTGTCGGGTTCGAGTCCCAGTGTGCGTGTGTGTCTGCGTGTACGGTGCGGTGTGCGCGACCTCCAGCCATATCGATCCCCTTCGATGAGGAGACCGAAGTCAGTATGACAGAAAAATGATTTATTTCATCTCTCGAGCGAACCCGAGGATCCCCTTTTGGATTGCATGAATAAACTTTTACACGCTTTGACAGGTTTTCCTTACCCATGTATAACCTTTAACCGTTTGGTGGAAATCTGGTTTATGAATATTCTAATCGACCATAGAATAACACTAAAAATTAAACCCAAAACTTAATTAAACCGTCTAAATTCTTGTATGTATAGTGGACCATATTAATTTCAATAAAAAAAAAACTCTAATTCCCGTTTAAAATAAGCCATAAGTTCCCGAGATATACATTAAATTATGTAATATTATTAAACAAATAACGTCGACTTTTACAAACATAAATAGAATTAACCAAGGGAGATAAATCGTTGTCCCTTGACTCAAACCAGAATTGTTCCCCTTGAATGCCCCGTTACCTGCGCGCACAAACAACCAGTGACGCTTCGCCGAACACGTGCCGACGGAGACGACAATAGCCAAGGGCCAGCGGAGTACTGATAACCGATAGATAAGAACCTGAAGGTAATTACCATTGACGGCTAGGCAAGTGGAAATTATGCAGTGGTCAGGCATACAAGAATTCAATACATATTTGTATTTATTTTGCAGTAAATCTCTCTCTCTCTCTCTCTCTCTCTCTCTCTCTCTCTCTCTCTCTCTCTCTCTCTCTCTCTCTCATGAAATAATACTGAATCCGTGTGTGCGTGAGTGGGTGTACTGTCGAGTATGTGTGTGTGTGTGCACATGTAGGCGCGCGCGCGCGCGCGTGTGTGTGTGTGTGTGTGTGTGTATGTGTGTGCCTGCGTGGGTGTGCTATCAATTGCAGGACATCGCAGTCAACCTCAGTATTCTAAAGAATTTCTGACTTTCTGAGGCAAGTTTTGCAATTGTCATTATGGACGAACGACAGTCATGGGGTGTGCGCTAGCGCGCTCGTGTGTATACACATCCGTGTGTGCATGAGCGCGCGCGTGTGCTATCAATTACAGGACATCACAGTCAACCTCAACATTCTTTGGAGTTTCGTGTGTGCTGGGCAATTTTGCAATTGTCATTATATACGAACGACAGTCAGGTCGTGTGCGCTAGCGCGCGTGTGTGTATGTACATGCGTGTGTGGGTGTGCGTGCGTGTGTGCTATCAATTACACGACGGCGCAGTCAACCCCAACATTCTATGGAGTGGTGTGCTTGCTGGGTAAGATTGCTGCTGTCTTATTGAACGAGCGGCAGTCATGTCACATGTGTAAGCGTGCGTTTATGTACATGCGTGTGTGCGCGCGCGATCAATTACAGGACGTCGCATGCAACCCCAACATTGATTGGTTGGTAGTGTGCCACTATGCTTTACCGTGTCATCGCATGGCCAAAGCTAGGTATTGTACTATACCTGTGTGTCTCTCTTTTACATAGCACAGTTAATCTGTAAGGCAAGCCATTTACAGGACGTTGCACTCAGCCCTAACATTGATTGGTTGATCGTGTGCTATCATTATTCGCCGTGTCACTTCACGACCAAAACTATGCCTTGTACTAAAGTTGTGTCTGACTATAACATACTGAAGTCAAGTTGTAACGCATTGCATTTACACGACGTCGCAGTCAGCCCCAGCATTCATGCTTCTTGGACAAGCTTGCCGATGTCTTTCTGACCAACCGGCACCCATGATCGTCTGTAGTGTCTGTCACCCAGATTACCAACATCAGCGTCACCCAGCTCCATCAACAAAATCACTATCATCATCAGCATCAACAGCAGCATCGTCATAAGCTGAAGGTGACCGATCGAGTGACTCACCACAGGCTATGTCGGCGAGTGAACGTACGTGAACGTGTTCAGACATGTCTTTGGGGAAAACTGGAGGTTGACTCAGAGCGTACTGACAACATAACGATACAACCGATCAAATATGGTGATGCTTCCGATCATATGTCTAAGGTATACAATCGAAACACGGGACTAAAACCAGTTAAAGATGGCGTCGCACTCGATGACATGTGTAAGTCTACAACCGCGTGACTAAAACAGATCAAAGATGGCGCTGTAGCCGGTCTCATGCCTTATGGGATACATCCGAAACACGTAACTAATGGTCAAAGATGGAGTCGCATCCGGTCACATGGTCAGACAATATTCTGATGAGTCATTCTACGTAAGCAAATACCGTGTATAAGTCGACCAGCATTCATCGAATAGAAGTACCGGGCTCAGTGATCAGCAAAGTAGCACATCTTCTACGTTACCTGTTGTGAAGACTGGTGATTCTTGGTTCTTCATCCCAGCTCTGTCATTAGACATGTTGTTCTGCAAGAAACGTACTTCTTGTAGTCAGACAACCGTAGACCCATATGAGACAACCTTTGATCTGCTTGACGACTCTTCTTCATATGAAAATAGTGACCCTCTGTCTAGCGGTCATGAACCAGACTCTGAGTTTCTCAAGAAAATCAATGCTTTGTGGAATGAAAACTATCCTACCGCTGGTTTCCGAAGTTGCTCCTCTGTCACAGCAGATGAAATACAACACCCATCGAGAAAGGTATGTATAAATAGTAACGGTCACACTCATAGTTTCCAAGAACAGTTGTGTTAGTTCCGATGTCTAATGGTACATTCTATTATCTGGTACTCTTTATTTTCACTATGAATTACTAGACGCTGAAGCCTTATAAGTTTCAATGTGATTTCTTTCTCCTCTCCAGGTAAAATTTGCAACAGATCCTCACCTCTTGACAGTTCATAGCGTTGACACCGAAGACCGCAATCGCAACTGGCACCATGTAATCAGGGAACGAGAGAATTTTGAGCGACGTATACTAGAGATGGACCAAATGCTAACCCCAATCCTGGGGACCAGTCACAGAGTCAAAGTCCTGGAGCAGAGAAAAAAGTCAAGAACAACAGTGGAAGAGGCCGAGATAGTCTAACACCCGTATGAAAACTGGTAATTAAAATTAAAAAATATCAATCCACACTAGCGGTCGAGTATTAAAACACCTACATAAAAACAAGATGGCTGTAATATACTTACAACCATGTCTTTAATAGCTGACCAGGCCTCAAGACGAAGAAAACTACAAAGGGTGTGAGGAGACTGTATATGTATATCACGGGTATTCTGTCTTCGCAGACTATAGCTCACAATGACTACAACACAAGAAACTTGGCGCCCTCTACACTATCTATTTCATCATGGTTAGAGGTCATATGGCTATCATGACCCGCATTCCCCAACCCAGCTCAAACATACAACAGGTCAACGAGTGGGTAGTAGAACGATTAGTCGCGCCATACAGACAGCCACGTCAGCGTAATCTGAACCGCTTGACCTATGAAACTGGCTGAAACCGGTTTTACGCGTGGCTCAAAAACTAGTATATAAACCCGAGGCTGGTAACACTCAACCATCGTGATCAGAAGATGACTACAGACCTCAAGACTGTGCCTGCTAACTGGGTCTACATGACTCGTAGTGGTGAGACTATTAGACCAGTGGGCGGTGGTGATAAGGCCGTTTTTGTCTCATCCTACAGAGGAACGAGTACGTTACACATCCGAAGATTTCACAGTGAATCCGACAAGAAGTTCCCGACTAAGAATGAAATGACACTTACTCGACAAGAATATGAACAAATGATCGCCATGCATCGCGAGATCCTAACTGACTTTGATAGACTCAACCAAGTTATCCAAACCAGTAACGAAGTCAAACAAGGTACTAACAGAGACAACCAAGTCAGTAACCAAAACATTCAATTCAGTGCTCATGGCAAACAAGACACTACCAGAACCAATCAAGTCCAAAACACCCAAGTCAGCGCTCAAGTTAAACAAGGAACTAACCGAAACCACCAATTAGACGCATACTATACCGCCAGTTTTCAACCCAGCTGCAGTCAGATGTGTGATGACCCCAGCAACCAGATGTGTGATGAACCCAATAGCCAGCTGTTTGACGTGCAACAAGACATCAACCGAAGCAAGCAAGTCCAACACACTCAAGACATTACTCAAGTAAAACAGGGTACTAAACGAAACCACCAAGTAGCCGCATACTATACAGCCAGGTATCAACCCAGCTACAGTCAGATGTGTGATGACCCCACCAACCAGATAGGTGAAGAGCCCAATAGCCAGCTGTTTGATATGCCCAACACTCAGATGATTGATGACCCGATTGTATACAATACTCATATGTCAGCCCACCAATCAGGAGAACAGTCGTATGACTACATACCAAGTGACCTACCAGACTACCTGCCGGAAAAACCAACCTACTCAGACAGTGGTGTGAAGAAACCCAGTAACAACATACAATTTGTATAGCTCTGTATGTGAAAATAAAATGATGTGATGATACTATGTATACCGGCTCATATCACATCATCCATTTCGTATAATGACATTATGCATGTAAAATGTACTGAAATACTGTAAATAAACAGGTATATAGATTATAATTACGTCTTGTTTGTTGAATATTTAGTGTTTACGGTGTATATACTTGTCATATGGTGAGAGAATGAAGAGTAAAAACCTTGGTCAAGTAATAAAATTTGTTAGCCAAATGGGAAAAATTGTGGCGACATTTCAACCAGACTTATAAGAAACTCAGTCAAACATATGAAAAGTATGAAAATTTGTTAACCAGAGTGAACAATGGTGGTCACATTTCATCCAAACTTATAAAATCTCACTCAAACTTATGAAAAGTAGGAACATTTGTTAACCAAATGTGAAAAGGTTAACCACATTTTAAACCAAACATATAAAAATCTCAGTCAAACATATGAAAAGTAAGAAAGTTTGTTAACCAAACGGGAAAAGTTTGGCCAACTTTCATCCAAACTTATGAAAAGTGGACAATTTTGTTGTCCAGCTGTGAAAAGTTTGATAAAATTTCACCCAAACTTATGAAAAGTAGGAAACTTTGTTAACCAAAGGGCAAAAAGCTTGGCCAAGTAAGAAAATGTGTTAACCAAATGTGAAAAGGTTAGCCAAATTTCAAACCAAACTTATAAAAATCTCAGTCAAACATATGAAAAGTAGGAAAATTTGTTAACCAAATGTGAAAAGTTTGCCCAACTTTCACCCAAACGTATGAAAAGTGGGAAATTTTGTTGTCCAGATTTGAAAAGTTTGACCAAAGCTCACCCAAACTCATGAAAAGTAGGAAACTTTGTTAACCAAATGGCAAAAGTCTTTGCCAAGTAAGAAAAGGTGTTGACCAAACGGGTAAAGATTGGCCAACTTTCACCCAAACTTATTAAAAGTGGGAAATTTTGTTGTCCAGCTGTGAAAAGTTTGACCAAACCTCACCCAAACTCATAAAAAGTAGGAAATTTTATTAACCAAATGTGAAAAGCTTGGCTAAAGTTCATTGAAACTTATAAAAAAAGTAGGAAACTTTGTTAACCAAATGTGAAAATTGTTGGACAAGTGAAGAAATATTTCATCCAAAACTTATAAAAAAGTAGGAAATTCTGTTAATAAAAAATGAAAAATTTCAAAAGTTACTTATAAAAAGTAGTACAATTCCTTAACCAAATGGGAAAAATATCTCACGTTGTTATTTTAAACCCCCCAACCTGCTAGAGATATTCGTCTGTCCCCTAGGCAAACAACAGTTGTATTTCAGAAAATTAAATGTATCTCATGTAATAAGTCACTATGGTTGAATGAAAAAATAAAATTTCCACAATTAAATTGTACAAAAATTAACAATTAAATTTCTCTTTTATGTTTCCACTTTGAATGTTTCATGTAGAAATTTAATTGTTAATTTTTGTACAATTTAATTGTGGAAATTTTATTTTTTCATTCAACCATTATTACATGAGATACATTTAATTTTATGAAATACAACTGTTGTTTGCCTAGGGGACAGACGAATATCTCTAGCAGGTTGGGTGTTTAAAATGACAACGTGAGATATTTTTCCCATTTGGTTAAGGAATTGTTCTACTTTTTATAAGTTTTGGCTGAAATTTGGCTGAAATTTTTCATATTTTATTAACAGAATTTCCTACTTTTTTATAAGTTTTGGATGAAATATTTCTTCACTTGTCCAAAAAATTTCACATTTGGTTAACAAAGTTTCCTACTTTTTATAAGTTTCAATGAACTTTTAGCCAAGCTTTTCACATTTTGTTAATAAAGTTTCCTACTTTTTATGAGTTTGGGTGAGGTTTGGTCAAACTTTTCACAGCTGGACAACAAAATTTCCCACTTTTAATAAGTTTGGGTGAAAGTTGGCCAAACTTTTCCCGTTTGGTCAACACCTTTTCTTACTTGGCCAAGATTTTTGCCATTTGGTTAACAAAGTTTCCTACTTTTCGTGAGTTTTATGAATAAGAATTTTACCCTTTAGTTAACAGTTTCCAACTTTTCATAAGTTTGGGTGAAAATTGGCCAAACTTTTCACGATTGATTAACAAATTTTCCTACTTTTCATATGTTTGAGTGAGATTTAAATAAGTTTTGTTTGAAATTCGGCTAACCTTTTCACATTTGGTTAACAAAGATTCCTACTTTTCATAAGTTTGGGTGAGATTTGGTCAAACTTTTCACCTCTGGACAACAAAATTTCCCACTTTTCATAAGTTTGGGTGAAAGTTGGGTAAACTGTTCACATTTGGTTAACAAATTTTCCTACTTTTCATATGTTTGACTGAGATTTTTATAAGTTTGGTTTGAAATTTGGCTAACCTTTTCACATTTGGTTAACACATTTTCTTACTTGACCAAGCTTTTTGCCCTTTGGTTAACAAAGTTTCCTACTTTTCATAAGTTTGGGTGAAATTTTGTCAAACTTTTCACAGCTGGACAACAAAATTGTCCACTTTTCATAAGTTTGGATGAAAGTTGGCCAAACTTTTCCCGTTTGGTTAACAAACTTTCTTACTTTTCATATGTTTGACTGAGATTTTTTATATGTTTGGTTTGAAATGTGGTTAACCTTTTCACATTTGGTTAACAAATGTTCCTACTTTTCATAAGTTTGAGTGAGATTTTATAAGTTTGGATGAAATGTGACCACTATTGTTCACTTTGGTTAACAAATTTTCATACTTTTCATATGTTTGACTGAGTTTCTTATAAGTCTGGTTGAAATGTCGCCACAATTTTTCCCATTTGGCTAACAAATTTTATTACTTGACCAAGGTTTTTACTCTTCATTCTCTCACCATATGACAAGTATATACACCGTAAACACTAAATATTCAACAAACAAGACGTAATTATAATCTATATACCTGTTTATTTACAATATTTCAGTACATTTTACATGCATAATGTTATTATACGAAATGGATGATGTGATATGAGCCGGTATACATAGAATCATCACATCATTTTATTTTCACATACAGAGCTATACAAATTGTATGTTGTTACTGGGTTTCTTCACACCACTGTCTGAGTAGGTTGGTTTTTCCGGCTGGTAGTCTGGTAGGTCATTTGGTATGTAGTCATACGACTGGTCTCCTGATTGGTGGGCTGACATATGAGTATTGTATACAATCGGGTCATCAATCATCTGAGTGTTGGGCATATCAAACAGCTGGCTATTGGGCTCTTCACCTATCTGGTTGGTGGGGTCATCACACATCTGACTGTAGCTGGGTTGATACCTGGCTGTATAGTATGCGGCTACTTGGTGGTTTCGTTTAGTACCCAGTTTTACTTGAGTAATGTCTTGAGTGTGTTGGACTTGCTTGCTTCGGTTGATGTTTTGTTGCACGTCAAACAGCTTGCTATTGGGTTAATCACACATCTGGTTGATGGGGTCATCACACATCTGACTGCAGCTGGGTTGAAAACTGGCGGTATAGTATGCGACTACTTGGTGGTTTCGGTTAGTTCCTTGTTTAACTTGAGCGCTGACTTAAGTGTTTTGGACTTGATTGGTTCTGGTGGTGTCTTGTTTGCCATGAGCACTGACTTGAATGTTTTGGTTACTGACTTGGTTGTCTCTGTTAGTACCTTGTTTGACTTCGTTACTGGTTTGGATAACTTGGTTGAGTCTATCAAGGTCAGTTAGGATCTCGCGATGCTTGGCGATCATTTGTTCATATTCTTGCCGAGTAAGTGTCATTCCATTCTTAGTCGGGAACTTCTTGTCGGATTCACCGTGAAATCTTCGGATGTGTAACGTACTCGTTCCTCTGTAGGATGAGACAAAAACGGCCTTATCACCACCGCCCACTGGTCTAATAGTCTCACCACTACGAGTCATGTAGACCCAGTTAGCAGGCACAGTCTTGAGGTCTGTAGTCATCTTCTGATCACGATGGTTGAGTGTTACCAGCCTCGGGTTTATATACTAGTTTTTGAGCCACGCGTAAAACCGGTTTCAGCCAGTTTCATAGGTCAAGCGGTTCAGATTACGCTGACGTGGCTGTCTGTATGGCGCGACTAAGCGTTCTACTACCCACTCGTTGACCTGTTGTATGTTTGAGCTGGGTTGGGGAATGCGGGTCATGATCGCCACATGAACTCTAACCATGATGAAACAGATAGTGTAGAGGGCGCCATGTTACTTGTGTTGTAGTCATTGTGAGCTATAGGCTGCGAAGACAGAATACCCGTGATATACATATACAGTCTCCTCACACCCTTTGTAGTTTTCTTCGTCTTGAGGCCTGGTCAGCTATTAAAGACATGGTTGTAAGTATATTACAGCCATCTTGTTTTTATGTAGGTGTTTTAATACTCGTCCGCTAGTGTGGATTGATATTTTTTAATTTTAATTACCAGTTACCATACGGGTGTTAGACTATCTCGGCATCTTTCACTGTTGTTCTTGACATTTTTCTCTGCTCCAGGACTTTGACTCTGTGACTGGTCCCCAGGATTGGGGTTAGCATTTGGTCCATCTCTAGTATACGTCGCTCAAAATTCTCTCGTTCCCTGATTACATGGTGCCAGATGCCGTTGTGTTCTTCGGTGTCAACGCTATGAACTGTCAAGAGGTGAGGTTCTGTTGCAAAATTTACCTGGAGAGGAGAAAAAAAATCACATTGAAACTTATAAGGCTTCAGCGTCTAGTAATTCATAGTGAAAATAAAGAGTACCAGATAATAGAATGTACCATTAGACATCGGAACTAACACAACTGTTCTTGGAAACTATGAGTGTGACAGTTACTATTTATACATACCTTTCTCGATGGGTGTTGTATTTCATCTGCTGTGACAGAGGAGCAACTTCGGAAACCAGCGGTAGGATAGTTTTCATTCCACAAAGCATTGATGTTCTTGAGAAACTCAGAGTCTGGTTCATGACCGCTAGACAGAGGGTCACTATTTTCATCTGAAGAAGAGTCGTCAAGCAGATCAAAGGTTGTCTCATATGGGTCTACGGTTGTCTGACTACAAGAAGTACGTTTCTTGCAGAACAACATGTCTAATGACAGAGCTGGGATGAAGAACCAAGAATCACCAGTCTTCACAACAGGTAACGTAGAAGATGTGCTACTTTGCTGATCACTGAGCCCGGTACTTCTATTCGATGAATGCTGGTCGTCTTATACACGGTAT
This sequence comes from Cepaea hortensis, assembly GCA_963921405.1. Lineage (NCBI taxonomy): Eukaryota > Metazoa > Mollusca > Gastropoda > Stylommatophora > Helicidae > Cepaea > Cepaea hortensis. The sequence goes on along the minus strand of OY992876.1, from coordinate 218,373,930 downwards.
TTGCTTACGTAGAATAACTCATCAGAATATTGTCTGACCATGTAACCGGGTGCGACTCCATCTTTGACCATTAGTCACGTGCTTCGGATGTATCCCATAAGGCATGAGACCGGCTACAGCGCCATCTTTGATCTGTTTTAGTCACGCGGTTGTAGACTTACACATGTCATCGAGTGCGACGCCATCTTTAACTGGTTTTAGTCACGTGTTTCGATTGTATACCTTAGACATATGATCGGAAGCATCACCATATTTGATCGGTTGTATCGTTATGTTGTCAGTACGCTCTGAGTCAACCTCCAGTTTTCCCCAAAGACATGTCTGAACACGTTCACATACGTTCACTCGCCGACATAGCCTGTGGTGAGTCACTCGATCGGTCACCTTCAGCTTATGACGATGCTGCTGTTGATGCTGATGATGATAGTGATTTTGTTGATGGAGCTGGGTGATGCTGATGCTGGTAATCCGGGTGGCAGACACTACAGACGATCATGGGTACCGGTTGGTCAGAAAGACATCAGCAAGCTTGTCCAAGAAGCATGAATGCTGGGACTGACTGCGACGTCGTGTAAATGCAATGCGTTACAACTTGACTGCAGTATGTAATAGTCAGACACAACTATAGTACAAGGCATAGTTTTGGTCGTGAAGTGACACTGCGAATCATGATAGCACACGATCAACCAATCAATGTTAGGGCTGAGTGCAACGTCCTGTAAATGGCTTGCCTTACAGCTTAACTGTGCTATGTAAAAGATAGACACACAGGTATAGTACAATACCTAGCTTTGGCCATGCGATTACACGGTAAAGCATGGTGGCATACGACCAACCAATCAATGTTGGGATTGCATGCGAAGTCCTGTAATTGATAGCGCACACACACGCATGTACATAAACGCACGCCTACGCATGTGACATGACTGCCGCTCCTTCAATAAGACAGCAGCAATCTTACCCAGCAAGCACACCACTCCATAGAACGTTGGGGTTGACTGCGCCGTCGTGTAATTGATAACACACACGCACGCACACCCACACACGCATGCACATACACACACGCGCGCTAGCGCACACGACCTAACTGTCGTTCGTATATAATGACAATTGCAAAATTGCCCAGCACACACGAAACTCCAAAGAATGTTGAGGTTGACTGTGCTGTCCTGTAACTGTTAGCACACACGCGCGCGCATGCACACACGGATGTGTATACACACGCGCGCTAGCGCACACCCCATGACTGTCGTTCGTCCATAATGACAATTGCAAATCTTGCCTCAGAAAGTCAGACACTCCGTAGAATACTGAGGTTGACTGCGATGTCTTGCAATTGATAGCACACCCGCGCGCACGCGCGCATACACACATGCACGCGCTAGCGCACATGACCTGACTGTCGATCGTATATAATGACAAATGCAAACTTGCCCAGCATACACGAAACTCCAAAGAATGTTGAGGTTGACTGTGATGTCATGTAATTGATAGCACACGCGCGCGCTCATGCACACACGAATGTGTATACACACGAGCGCGCTAGCGCACACCCCATGACTGTCGTTCGTCCATAATGACAATTGCAAAACTTGCCTCAGAAAGACAGACATTCTTTAGAATACTGAGGTTGACTGCGATGTCCTGCAATTGATAGCACACCCACGCAGACACACACACACACACACACACACACACACACACACACACACGCACGCCTACATGTACACACACACACATACTCGACAGTACACCCACTCACGCACACACGGATTCAGTATTATTTCATGAGAGCGAGAGAGAGAGAGAGAGAGAGAGAGAGAGAGAGAGAGAGAGAGAGAGAGAGAGAGAGAGAGAGAGAGAGAGAGAGAGAGAGAGAGAGAGAGAGAGAGAGAGAGAGAGATTTACAGCAAAATAGAAATACAAATATGTGTTGAATTCTTGTATGCCTGACCACTGCATATTTTCCACTTGCCTAGCCGTCACTGGTAATTACCTTCAGGTTCTTATCTATCGGTTATCTGTACTCCGCTAGCCCTTGGCTATTGTCGTCTCCGTCGGCTCGTGTTCGGCGAAGCGTCACTGGTTGTTTGTGCGCTCAGGTAACGGGGCATTCAAGGGGAACAATTCTGGTTTGAGCCAAGGGACAACGATTAATCTCCCTTGGTTAATTCTATTTATGTTTGTAAAAGGGGACCTTATTTGTTTAATAATATTACATAATTTAATGTATATCTCGGGAACTTATGCCTTATTTTAAACGGGAATTAGAGTTTTTGTTTATTGAAATTAATATGGTCCACTATACATACAAGAATTTAGACGGTTTAATTAAGTTTTGGGTTTAATTTTTAGTGTTATTCTATGGTCGATTAGAATATTCATAAACCAGATTTCCACCAAACGGTTAAAGGTTATACATGGGTAAGGAAAACCTGTTGAAGCGTGTAAAAGTTTATTCATGCAATCCAAAAGGGGATCCTCGGGTTCGCTCGAGAGATGAAATAAATCATTTTTCTGACTTCGGTCTCCTCATCGAAGGGGATCGATATGGCTGGAGGTCGCGCACACAGCACCGCACACACACACACACGCACACTGGGACTCGAACCCGACAACTATTTGGTCTACTTATATAAGTAGACCACATGACCGGGGCTTGTCTCGTTGTCCGCCCCGCCCGCCCCACCGCCGCCGCTGCCCCGCCGCCTCGCCGCCGCCCGCCCGTGTGCCCCGGAACCGGAAGTAGTCATAACGACAACCGGAAGTAGTCATCCAAACCCAAGAAAAACACCCGCCAAGTTCAAAATATCTGGGTCAATTTCTGGCCGGTTTTGTGACGAAACAAGATGGCCGGATAACCCCGTAAAGAACGATTTACGAAGGACTAAAGTCCTAAAATGCTACTTAGTTAGGACCTGACATACTACTTGTGTGACGGTGTATTCCATGCTCAGTCTTCGTAGACTTAGATGGATAGGACACGTTAGGAGGATGGATGATGGTAGAATACCAAAGGACATCTTTTTTGGTGAATTACAGACTGGTAGGAGATCTCAGGGTCGGCCTCTACTACGATACAAAGATGTGTGTAAGCGGGACATGATTGATACAGGCATTGATAATGCACATTGGGAGCACGTCGCCGCTGAACGTGATGCATGGAGGGCAACTATCAGAAATGGAATAAAGACAAAGGAGAAAATGATTGCAGATAAAGCACACACAGAGCGTGAGAGACGTAAGATGGTGCAAAATGGTGGAAGTGACCATGTTTTCACATGCACCTACTGTGGGCAAACATTTGCAGCAAGAATTGACCTTACCAGCCACACTCGCCACCGCCATGGATCGTAGTTATTAAGCCTTTTTGAAGCACAATGTACCAAACTATCGTCTGTCAAGACGGAAAGGTGCCTATGATGATGATATTAACAACATCACATACAGAGTGCCGATAAGTCCAAATACTATCAAATATGGAGGCAGCATCATATACCCATAACACTAATGTGTAGCTCACAGAGAGAACTAAACAAATGCCAGTAAATCATGAGTTAAGGAGGAGACAGTGGCATGGGATAGGAAATGTGTTGAGAGAACCTGAGATTAGTATAACTAGAAAATCCGTTGTCTGAAGTCCATAGGGCAAAAGAAACGGAGGAACATATAGGGTGTATTTTTAATGACTGGGTAGTGTTTGAAAATATTGCCGGTTCATGTTTTGCATTCACCCTCTGTAAAGTTCATTCAGTCTTTAAAAATACACCCTGTATAAAACAGCAGTGGAGAATTAGACACAGACCTGAATGATATGGGGAGGAAATAGGCTAGCTCCAGGGGGTAGCACAAGTTGGGAGTCTATGCCTCAGTGAGGGGACAAGGGTGAAAGAAGGAGACAGCATATCCAATTATTGATTTGAGAAGGTTATCATAGCACCCCGGGCAGCCCCATTGGTGCTCAGCTCTTCACCTTAGCATCTACACTAGCGTATATCGACATACCCGAAATGTCTCACTACGTTAAAGGGGAATGCTTTACTTTACATACACAGCGGAAGTTGTCAAGGGAGAAGTCAGATTTCTTTATCATGTTCTGCCTAAATGTAAAAATTAATAGAACTCAATGCGCGATGGTTGGGATACAGGAAAAAACAAATCACACACGATACGCAGTTTGCAAGAAGTCAGTGTAGCATGTGCGTGCGACATTATAATATGAGACAAGGGAAATATGAGTCGAATTATCAATAAAAGTGTTTCAAGCCGTGTAATACTACTAACGATTGAACATATGTTAGTGTGGAGGAGGTGTGCCAATCGCATATACCCGCTGCAATGTGGCATTGTTATTTGAGCTAGATCCGGAACTTCAGGGTCACACACAAAGATGGTAGGCTTAGAATGAGGAAGATGTAGGCCTTAAAAAAATGTCATCAGTGAAAGAACGGGCTGAAGTTGTGACGTTCTAGCCAAGACAGGTCACGTGGTCAGCTGTCGTTTAAAAAGTCTTATCAAATTCCTGTAAACATGCGTACATAAAACTGTCCGGAGATAGCAATTTCTGAAAGTCAGTTTAAACTGGAGCTGACTAAAGAAATGTTTAGTTTACAGCGATTTAGAGCGCATGAGGTTACATGGCTGGTTGTTAAATTTGCCAGATTTGTGTTGTAGAAGCATCCAGTTTACTAACATTCAGACTAATATTTGTGTAGTTAACAACCAGGAATTAAGCGAGAAGTAACAAAAATCCTCTGATTTGGACAATATTATATTGTGGAAGTATTCAGTTCACTAACATTAAAACAGACTCATTTTTGTGTAGTTAACAAGCAGGTGTGAGGCGCGCAAAGTAACACATATCCACTGAGTTTAGCCAATATTGTATTGTAAAATTACTTATAACGATAAACTTTAACAAACCCAGTACAGTTTTGGTTGAAAGTTCAAAATTATTCACTATCACAGCGGGATCAAGATGAAACAAAAAAATGAGAATTTATTTGAACGGCCGCAAAAACAGGCTTCTTTCGTCGGAAAACTGGCCGTGCGAACAAAATCTAAAATACGGAATTTCCAACCGTATAAGACAATTTCAAAATTGTTTGTTAGTCCGGATACCGGAACGTGGAAGAGATTTGGTCAAGGAGGGTCCGATGTGAAAGCTCGGGATGTAGAAACAGGATTTGACATCACCATAGACGTTTCTGATCAAGATTCATCATCTAAAGAGGAGGAATTCACGACTTCCTCTCAAAGGAGATTAAGCTACCCGCTTAGAGAGAAGATGAATTTCTCCAGGATTATATTACCAATGCATTACCATTTTCGGAAAAGTAAACAAGATGCACCGAGCTCCGGGAATTTACAAAGTGTCACAAACTTAAGCAGTGGCATCGACGAAAAACCGTGTAAGGAGGAGATACAATTAGTTTCTCACAAAGCCAAAAGGTCTTCTGACTGTTCGCTGAGCAATGAAACTGGGGGATTTTCGGACCCTTATCATGGTAGACGTGAGTCAGTTTGGAAGTCTTTCTTCGAGGCCTTTGAGGTGGATGACTCGCGATCTGCGCAAGGATTCTGGCACGACTGGAAATCCGGAATGAAGAACTACTGGCAAATTTTCACTGGGGAAACAACTGCTCATGGGTATAAAAGAACGATGGCTCCACACAGAACATTGCTCGGCAGGTAGGTTTAACGGTTAGGTTATATGAACTAGTTAAGTGAAGTCAGTAAGGGACGAGAACTTTGCTGGACAGGTAGGTTTAACTGTTAGCTTATCGGAACTAAAGTGAAATCAGTAAGGGACGAGAACTTTACTCGGTAGTTAGGTTTAACTGTTAGGTTATCAGAACTAATTATATAAAGTCAGTAAAGGAAGAGAATTTTGCTCAGCAGGTAGATTTAATTGTTTGCTTATCGCAACTAGTTATTTGAGTTCAGTAAGGGACCAGAACTTTGCTTGTAAGGTAGATTTAACTGTTAGCTTATCGGAACTAGTTAAATGAAGTCAGTAAGGGACGAGAACTTTGTTTGTCAGGTAGGTTTAACTGTTAAGTTATCGGAACTAAATAAGTGCAATAAGTAAGGGACGAGAACTTTGCTTGGCAGGTAGGTTTAACCGTTAAGTTATCGGAACTAAATATGTGGAATCAGTAAGTGACGAGAACTTTACTCGGCAGGTAGGTTTAACTGTTAGATTACTGGAACTAGTTCAGTGAAGTCAGTAGAGAACCAAAGGCTTGTTCGGTAGCTAGGTTTAACTGTTAGGTTACCTAAACTAGTTATGTGACGTCAGTAAAGGGCGATGTTTACATTCTTAAAGGCAATTTAAAGGCAAGAGAGTCTATATCATTGCCCCAGGTTTTATCCCATATGAATCGGCATCTTTTCTGAGGCCGGCCTGCCGATAGCGCCCTACAAAGTGCGAACACTGTAGCTCCAGCGACGACCCCAGGGGTCACCGAGAAAAAATCCACTGGTAAGCCCTGGCCAAGGGGTTAACGACTTACTTTGTATTTGCTATCTCAACGTCCGGCACCCATACTATTTCATTAGAAAAAAAGAAAAAGCCAACGTAAGACGATCTGCTGCCACATAACCCACAGCTGTGTTTCGAACGCGGGTATGCGAGATTATGAACTGCGTCAAGGCGAGTGTCATGAATGTATTAATAAAAACAAACAAGAGCAGTCAATTTCTGAAGAAATCGGGTGAGTTTGCATTTGATGTAGACTGACTGTTGGAGATTGTCATTGGTTGTCTCTTTAGCTAAGAAGAGTAGTAGTTGTGCCGAGTCAAGAACCGATATCACAGCACTCGAGACATTCCCATACGTGCTCCGTTCTCTCCCTCAACAACCAGCGAAGAGTCCTAAAATAATGGTACCAGTAGCAGTCTGATTATGTGTCCGTCTGGCCTTTTCTTGGAGTTGTATCCCAAACAAATGTAAACAAAGTTTTACAACTCACATCTAATGAAATGTCTGTTTGTTGCAGACGTAACCCATTAAAAATTATGAATAAGAGAGTATGGATACATTTGCTTTCCTGAAATCTTAGTCTTCTTCTGAAATATTCGAAGAAGAATGAAATACCACAATGAAACATACGGGTACATGGTAATATTCTTATACAAGTGAATCGGTACAACTGTCTCGGAGGACAGTCATAACATCTGATGGGGGATGCCTTGAAGAGGTTAGAACAAGAATCGCTATGGCAACGGTTGCATTTTGCAAGATGGCAAATTTACAGGTCAATAAAGAGATGAAAATGGCAACGAGAAACAGTGTGTTAAAGTGCTACTAGAACTTGTACTTGTTATGGATGTGAAGAGTGGACAAAACACGGACAAACTGACAAACATCTCAAGGCAGTAGACATGAGATTTCTCAGGAAATTGTAAAGGATACCATGGATAGATAAAAACAGCCAGTGAAACCCGTACACTAATTTGAGAAATTAGACGTAGATAGTCAGGAAGATTTGTCGGGCACGTAATGATAACAAATGAACTGGGCAACTGAGTGACAACTGGCAACACTGAGGAAAAATGAACACGGGAAAGACAGACAGATAAATATCTAGACGGCTTTGCTACATGGTATCATTGAAACAAGACCACAAAGCTGATCCACGACTTTGGTGATCGTGTGAGATGACGAAGCATGACTTATCGGCATGGCACTTGATGATGATGAATCTTCCTCCGGCTATAATATATAATGGGTTACAGCTAATACAAAACAAAATATTTCGTCAGCTGTGGGCTGTGATAACGGGTAAAGATTAGATGAGACACCCGGTACTAACAATGGGATATACCTGGTTTGTTTGAAACCATGCTCTGAGACAGAACGGTGACACACCCACTCGCTTGCAATACCGTCATGCATTTGTATAGACAAAATTACGGGAGTTAACTCATCCCTAACAAACAAATGCTACATGTTGACAAGTTACCTCTCCTGTGACTAAAACGCTATGTTAATTTTCCCATTAGTCACAGACAGATACGACTCTCATCCGCTCTGTCATAGTTGTCACATTAAATATCATCGCCCTTTGTAAGTTTAAGTCATCCGTGCTAGAAGACAGTTGTTACTGACACATTCTCAAAGGAGTGTTATTATTTTCTGGAGTATTAAGAAATACAAATCAACATATTCTCTTAGTGAACTGAAACACTGAAGCCACAAACAATATCTGGCACAATTTATTGCCTGGTATATTTCTCTTAACAAACATAATTAAATTTTAAGAAGACACATCTTATGGTCGTCACTAAGAAGAAGGAAATACCACAATGTAATATACACGTAAATGAGAATATTATTAAACAAGTGAATTGGAACAATTATCTCTGAACAGTCATAACATCTGATGGGAGATGCCTTGAAGAGATTAGAACAAGAATCGCCATGGTTAAGGTAGCCTTTTGCAAGATTACACACATACTGACCAATAAAAATATGTCATTTGCTACATAGAACCTGCGCTTTTGTATGAATGTGAAGCGTGGACAATGAGCAGACAAGCTAAAAAACAGCTGATGACCTTGGAAATGTGGTTTCTGAGGATAATGCAAAGAATACCATGGATAGACAGAAAAATCAATGACCAAGTCCTACAAGAAACAAATGAAAACCAAGAACTGATTAGAGAAATTAGACATAGACAGTCACAGTTTGTTGGTCACGTTATGAGAAGAAATAAATTGGAGAACTTGGTGACAACTGGCAAGATCGAGGGGAAGAGAACAAGAAGTAAATACCTGGATGGCTTGGCCACGTTGTATGGTGTAGACAAGAACACTGAGCTGATCCACGACTCTGGTGATCGAGTGAGATGACAAAACAGGACCGCCTACGTTTACTGCCATGGCACATGATGATAATGATATTTCGCTGCACCTCGTCAGGTGCGTACTGTAGAGTTACATATCATATTCTTCTTCTTCTTCTTCTTCAGCGTTCCGAGCCATTGAGGTTCTTTGCTGCAAATACAATCCGTCTCCATTCGTCTCTCTGGTGGACCTTCTCTTGCCAGTCGTTGATTCCAAGTGCTTGTAGGTCTGTACATGTATTATCTCTCCACCGCCTTCTTGGTCTACCTCGGGGTCTACGGTCATTTATTTCCTGAGTGTAAGCGAGTTTTGTTTCCCTATTATCTTCCATTCTTTCTATATGCCCCAGCCATTGTAGTCTATTAGCCTTCATGATACCAGTGATTAGCGGGGACTTAAACAGATCATAAATGTTTTTGTTACTTCTTCTTTTCCACTCTCCACTTTGTGTATCCCTAATGGGTCCAAAGATGCGTCTTAAAATTTTGTTCTCAAAGGTTTGTAACAAGGCTTCGTCTCCTTTCGTTGTACTCCAGGTTTCAGAGCCATACAGCACAACTGGTCTGATCAGTGTTTTGTATATTGTGATTTTGGTGTAACGAGATAGCGCCTTTGATTTTAGTAGATGTTGTAGTGCATAGTATATCTTATTTCCAGAGTTGATTCTAGTTTGTATTTCTTCCCTTATGATGTTGGAGCAGTTGAAGATCGTATATGGATAGAATAAATGGATAATACCTCAGCTGAAACAATTAAAACACATAGTCACAGGTATTATTGTTTCAATGTGGAATATTTAGAAAGAACTCGAAGTTTCTGATTGTACTTATTGAAAACCGAAGACGAGTTTTTATTCTTATATCCCATGCCGTGTGACGTTAGATATAATGTTGTTCCACAGACTGCCGTCTCATGTATTACCAGCCATTTCTAATATTGATGTTTCTCCAAGCCATGATGTCAAACTGCCCTCTCCTGGTCATCTGCCGCTCCCCCTCCTCTAACTAATGGCAGGGTAGCGAATTCAACCTCTACACCGGTCAGTTGGGCTAAATTAATACTTCTCGCTCTTGGGGACGTAAATTACAAACACCTCAGAAGTCGGAGTGGGCTCACCTGAAGACTAGGTACACTGGCGATAGGAAAAGCTAATCCACAGGCAAAATTCAATGCAGTGCACTAATAGTAGAAGCAATTACTACTAGTAGTAGCACTTGTATGGACTGTGCTCGAGGTCAAAGCCAGTGAAAGGAACATACAATGACTTATACAAAGAATGGGGACTGTCTTCTTCTGATGCCAGTAACCAGTTGTCTTTCTGAGTTAGCTTCTTTCAAGATATCTTCATTGTTCTTTCCATAATTTAATAATGTTCTCATCATTCTTCTATAAAGCCACATCTCCGCAGTTTCCACATAATTAATCACTTGTTTGCAAAGTACTAATTAACAGAATCCGCGACCTTACCTCATGCAGCTATTCAACACAGCGAGGAACCAAGGTTAGGTTTGAATTACAGGCCTAAAATGGGTACTAGAAAGTTTCATAGTTTAAGAAGATCGACTTCATTGCACCGGGTTTTTATCCCATATAGTTCGGTCTCTTTCCGCAGGGCGGGTTGCCGAAAACGTCGCAGAAATTACGAACTCCGTAGCTCCAGCGACCACCCCAAGGAGTCTCCGAGAAAATTGCACTTGTGAACGGAACGACATGGCCAGGATTGGAACCCAAACTCTTAGAAACGCAATCTTGAATAACAGTAAAAAAAGAAGTATTGGATGAAATCAAAGAAACAGATCGTACCTAAATGAATATTGAAAGAATTTACGTTATTTTTCGGCAAGTGTAGAAATTCAAATTTGTAGGCTAATGGATAAGGTCAGATAGACGTTGACCACACAGATAAATAACAAAAAAGAATAATCAAAGACTACATCTTATTAAATGGAAAACATCTTACGCTATAAATCTTTGTCATTGGAACTAATAAAAAAGAATGTTTACAAATTACATAGAACCATTTCTTTCACATGGCTGTAATCATGAATAACTAGTAAACAAGTAAAACAAAATATCTAAAGAAGCTTTAGATATAAAGTTTATATTAGTTTATTAAAATAAAAAATATTATTAAATATTAGTTTTATAAAATAATGCTGAAAATTCACTCATCATCTCTTCCACTTTTGCCGTCAAGTGTTGTGGGGAGGCGTAGTTAACGTTCCAGCCCCCGATGGGTGGCACTGGATAGTGTCATTCCATGTGTGGTAAAACAGAAACAAATTAATTGGACAGACAACATAAGTCACCTACGCGTCATGAGGAATTCTTATAAACAGACAGTCATAATTGTATGGCATCATAATGAGAAAATCAAAAAAGTAGAGCATACTTTGACAACTGAAAAAACAATTATGGAAAATTAGACAGAGAACGACATCGAGAGAAAATTCTTCAGGCGTATGTCATGTCAATTAAGAGTGTCATGACACGGACCGATATATGTATGCCATTGGAGATCGTAAGATATGGTGAATCATTATCTCTCATACCAGTTGCCAAAGCACTTGATAATGATGATAATTACAAACGTTGCTTTCACAGAATTTTCTGGATGCTGGCTATCATTGGAGTGACCAGCTGCGTGGTGGCCTTGCTGTACAATACCATGTACGGCCAGGATCTGTACGCCTTCAGCAGCAGCATCAAATCGCAGCCCAACGTACAGATGGCCTTCCCTGCCGTGACCGTGTGTAACCTGGCTTCCTACGACTACCGGCGACTGGAGAATACCTCCCTCAAGAACTATTCTTACTCGGTTCGGGAATTTCTGCTACAGGTAGGTCGATCTTCGGGGATCAGGTGAGGTAGATGTTCATATTGTTTCAATTTTGTGGCGTGATGGAGTAGTATATGTGCACAATCACCACTACGACTATCATCATCATAATCATCATTATCATCATCATCATCATCATCATCATCATCATCATCATCATCATCATCATCATCATCATCATCATCATCATCATCATCATCATCATCATCATCATCATCATCATCATCATCATCAATTGCATGTGACCTAATTAGCAAAGGCATTAATGTTTCTAAATAAACAGGGTACATCTTTGTTGCTATCTTGCTGCATCTCGTCAGATGTATACTGCAGAGTTAGATATCATATGAAGTAAATAAACGAAAAATAATTTGGCAGAAATACTAAGTGTACAGTCGTTGATCTTGTTCTAATGTGGAGAACGTAATCCTCACGGCAGTCTAAGATTTAACACGAAGTCCTTTTATTTGCATAACAACTGCTGGAATCAGCTAATCGTTAATGCTTCGATATATTTGAGCAGTCAATTATTGCCCGTCTATTACAGTATGCGAAACCCTTTTTTGTTTGTTAATTTCATGATTGCTAATAAGAAAACGTTCCGTGGCGGCTATCATTGATTTACACTACAGGATTATCCCACGGCTGAGTTGTGGAGTGCACTAAAGTAGTTTTGCTTAAGTGTAACGTAGTCTTCAAAATGAGTAATACCGTAATAATATCAGGTCATCCTTGGTGTTCTGGATCACTTCCGGTGAGAATATCTCTCCGCCCCAACTGGGAAAAAAGAAGTCCCATAAAATGAACCTTGTGAAGGTATATGAAGTGTTAGGACCATCACAATTTTAGGCCTGAGTGCAGGGACGAAGAGGTAGGTGGTCAGTCTCACCTAGCATACGGTGAGTGAAAACATCGAAATCTTGGTCGAACTCACTTACGCCATTAGCCCTGAACTAGACCTAGAATACCATCACGTGCCAAAGCTGGTAAACCAGAGGTGGCTTGTGGAAGTACTGGCAACAAGTTTGAACAGATACCCTCTATTTTTGATTGTTGAATGGCAGCCTGGAGCATGCCTGTTTTAAAAGCTGGCATCCTACTTTGAGAGTCCGTTATAATCGCGACATACCTGTCTTCATCTTTCTCATCATACTTTGTGAGTCCGTTATAATCGCGATATACCTGTCTTCACCTATCTCATCATAATTTGGGAGTCCGTTAGAATCACGACATACCTGTCTTCATCTATCTCATCATACTTTGTGAGTCCGTTATAATCGCGATATACCTGTCTTCATCTTTCTCATCATACTTTGTGAGTCCGTTATAATCGCGATATACCTGTCTTCATCTTTCTCATCATACTTTGTGAGTCCGTTATAATCGCGATATACCCGTCTTCATCTTTCTCATCATACTTTGTGAGTCCGTTATAAACACGACATACCTGCCTTCATCTTTCTCATCATACTTTGTGAGTCCGTTATAATCGCGATATACCTGTCTTCATCTTTCTCATCAAACTTTGTGAGTCCGTTACAATCACGACATACCTGTCTTCACCTATCTCATCATAATTTGGGAGTCCGTTAGAATCACGACATACCTGTCTTCACCTATCTCATCATACTTTGTGAGTCCGTTACAATCACGACATACCTGTCTTCACCTATCTCATCATACTTTGTGAGTCCGTTATAATCACGACATACCTGTCTTCACCTATCTCATCATACTTTGTGAGTCCGTTATAATCGCGATATACCTGTCTTCATCTATCTCATCATACTTTGTGAGTCCGTTATAATCACGACATACCTGTCTTCACCTATCTCATCATACTTTGTGAGTCCGTTACAATCACGACATACCTGTCTTCACCTATCTCATCATACTTTGTGAGTCCGTTATAATCGCGACATACCTGTCTTCATCTATCTCATCATACTTTGTGAGTCCCTTATAATCACGATATACCTGTCTTCATCTTTCTCATCAAGCTTTGTGAGTCCGTTGTAATCACGACATACCTGTCTTTACCTTTCTCATCATACTTTGTGAGTCCGTTACAATCACGACACGCATGTTTACCCCATATCTCTTGTAGGTGTCCGGGCTTAAAGAATCCATCAACAACACCGAAGGCCTCGGTGTGCTCAAGGATTATGATACAAAAGTTCTGCACGACCTAATCGGATGGAGGCTCGAAGATTTCATTCGGAATTGCTATTGGAACGAAGTTGAGGTGAACTGTTCAGAGATATTTGTTCAGTAAGTAACTTCTTTCAGGCTGTGAGTTTATTGCATTTGTTTCTTGTATGTTTAGATGTGCTTAGCTTGTTTGTATGTTTATTTGTATATTTCTCGGGTTTTTGTTCACGTGTTCATATTATTGTAATGTAAGTTGAGTTGAGTTGAGTCAAGAACTGACATCACAGCACTCGGGACATTCTCATGCATTCTCCGTCCTCATCCTCAACAACAGGCGAGGAGTCCCAATGCTAATGTTACTAGTTGAAGTCCAATTATGTTTCCGTCTGGCCTTTTCTCTGAGAACTTAATGTCGGCCAGATACTCTGGTCACTTTCTGCCGCACCAATCTCTCCTGGAAATGGTGATGTATTTGTTTTTCCACACTATACATACGATCTCAAAGCGCCCTGACCACATCTGCCTTATCATGCACTAATTTTAATATATCGTATATTTAAAAAAGTCTCATAATATAAACCTTGTGAATGCAAAGTTAGTGCAACTGGAGGATACTCAGAACCCTTCACGTAAGATCCGGAGTACGACACGTTTATGTCATGTCCCTTCTCTTGTTCATAACCTATATAGACAACATATCAGCCAGTCAAACAGATACCACAAGAACATACCGCATGACGAGAACACAGAAGAAGAACCATCTGCAAATCTAACCATTAGAGAACTCATGTTTGCAGACGACCAAGCACTAGTAGCTAAATCAGAAGCTGAATTACAAGACCACATGAATAGTCTAAATCAGGGGTGGGCAAACTTTTTGTGGGTAGGGCCGCATTGACAAATGTAAAACTATTGGGGGGGGGGAGACCGCGCATACACACACACACACACACACACACATATCATATGTGAGTGTGTGTGTATATATATATATATATATATATATATATATATATATATATATATATATATATATATATATATATATATATATATATATATATATATATATAATGTCCATTTTGTTTACAGCAGCCTATCACAATATGTAATTATTAATTATTTATAGGTTATTAATCATTATAAATAACTAATTATTGCAATTTTATTTTACTTTTACACTTATACATTATATTTGACAATATGGACAAAAACTTTTACTAATTTGTTAACAAGATTTTACAACTTGTTATTATAACACATATTCTATTTTTTATCTGTCAATGGCTTTAATTTAGACACAAACCGACTACATTGTCACTATAATTGTTGATTTCTAATCAGATGTATGTAACTGCTTGCACTTTTTGACAATATTCTTGAAATCTGGAGGAACTTTACTTGTTGAAATTCGCATGACAGCATGCAAGTTGCAGTCCGACAATAAAGACCTGTTCTTAGATTTGTTGATCTTTATGCAAGAGAATGCTTGTTCGCAAATGTATATTGATCCAAACAATGATAAAAATTTAGCTGCAAAGCTAAAGCTGGATAAAGATCCATAGAAATCCAGCAAACTATCTGACTTGAATTTCTCTTTTAGGACATGATCTGCTTGTAATTCAAGCAGCTCCAACTGTATGTCCTCTGTGGCTGTATCAGCTTCTGCACTAAAAGGGGAACTGAGGATATTGAACTGTGGCTCTAAGTTCTCGAAATCTTGAAATCTCAAGCCAAATTCTTCAATCAATGCATCTAACTGGGCTTTGTACTTTTCAGTCATTTCACCAGAAATGGTTTCTTCTTTCAGCAAAGGGAAGTGACAAAATCTTTTTTCACTTGCTTGTCTGTAGAACAGTGAAAGTTTTGCCTGAAATGCTTTTACATGTACATACAATTCATGTGCAGACACACCATTGCCCTGAAGTTTGTCATTTAGTTCATTTAACTTTTCCATAATTTCAATGGCAAACATAATGTCTAACTTCCACTCTTTATTGACAATGTTAGTATTAAAGTCACATTCAATGCCCTTCATCTCTAGGAACATTTCTATTTCTTCTCTGAGTTCCCACACACGCCTCAACACCTTGCCGAGACTCAGCCATCGAACACTGGTGTGGTACAGGACATCGGAATGTTCAGTTTCCAAATCGTCAAGAAATGCCTTTAACTTCTGTGATTAAGTCCTCTTGATCTGATGAGGTTGATGCTACTGACAACTGGGTCAATAACATGCTTGATATTCAAAACAGTTTTACACAGACTTTCTTGATGAATCACACAGTGAAGTGGTAATAATGTGTGGTCTGGATATTCTGCTTTAATCTTATAACGTATCAACTTTACCAGACCTACATTTTTTCCAGTCAAAGCACGGGCTCCGTCAGTTGTAACACTTGCCATCTTGTCCCAAACCAACCCAGTTCTTTCAATACAGTTAGTTATAGCATTGAATATATCATGGCTTGTGGATGTGTCTTTGAGTGACTCAACACTGAGTAACTCTTCAGTGAGTTTGAAAGAAGTGTTTATTCCACGTATAAATATCAATATTTGGGCAGTATCATGTACATCGGTACTCTCATCCAATGCAAGAGAATACCACAAACATTGTTTACTTACATCTTGAAGTTAATGCATCAAATTGTCACTTATCATGTCAACACGTCTGACCACAGTTCTCCTTGATAAAGTAATGATATGAAATCTGTTTTTTTTTTCTGGACACATAATGTTTGCTGCATTTTGCAAACATTCCTTGATGAACTCGCCGTCAGAAAATGGCTTGTTCTGTTTTACAATTCTGATGAGAGCACAAGACTAGCTCAAGTTGCAGCATCTTGAATTGAAGACTGTTTAGTGAAAACAGTTTGCTGTTTCTCCAAATTTTTCACTAACTCCAGGCATTTACTTTCCCTCCCTTCGGTTGTTAAATTGTATCCGAAATCGGAATGTTTTGTTTGATAATGACTTTTTAAATTTTACACATTGAAGACAGCCACTGACTCGCGTCACAACACGCAAACTGATTTGCTACCAACTTTAATAAAACAGTACTTAGTTGTCCATTTATCATTAAAAACACGGCATTCATCTTCAATCTTACGTTTGTTATTGACACTCATTGTTTTGATAAAATTCGAACAGTTAGAGTTGTACAAAATTTTAAAACGGAAATGAAACAAAACATACTTCCGGCTGTGTGTGAAAATAAAATATTCGGAAAACAAGTAGTAAAATCAGAATAAATTTCAGAAATAAATCAAGACTACTACAACAAATAAATTAATTTGAACATTGTAAATGTGGAAATAACTTTTAACAGCAAAAAACTTTTACATTTAATATTTTCTTGCAAAATAAATCATTTTATTCGCTGGAGTTTTTCATAACATCATGCTTTTTAAATTTTTACATGTTGATAAATTGTTCTCTATATGAAAATCGATAAATTCGCATTTAAGCATTACATGGTTCCAAATGTTGCTGTATGTAGCCGGGGGTGGGGGTGGGGTGAGAGCCCAACCTTGCATAAATACCCTAATGGCTCGTGCATTCATCACGTATGCAGCAAATGTCCAACACCTGGCCTTCTCGTGGCGGAACTCTTTTAACTAACAGGAGAAGGGGCGACGGCGAGTGACTGGCGCCGAGAAACAACCAGAACGCTGTAGATGTGTATGCACGTACATGCATGCGCAGACATATGTGTGCGTGCCTACACACCTAAGCTCGAGTAAGACCACAGTCTGCTCTAGCAAAGGAAAGGTGCTGAAGACGGAGGCAATCAGCCAGGAGGCCCACCACAGAATTCAGGATGACAAGCAATCACGCGTAATGAAATATGACGACTACTGCTAATTGTTATGGTGCTCGCCCTGCTTTGGACCCCCAGGCAGGTGCAGTGCTGGGTCCTATGCCTCGAAAGGGTCCAACCACAGCTACTCGAGGTCCTTCTCAGATGTCCTGTGGAGCCAGGGGACCTGAGAATAGAGCGTCTGGCCATACCAAACAAAGACTAAAACTAATGCACTGGAATGCGGAGGGAGTCAGCAAAAAAAAAAAAAAAAAAAAAAAAAAAAAAAGAACTAAAAAACATCGTGCACCAAGCAAAGGTAGCGTATGTTGC
Source organism: Cepaea hortensis (assembly GCA_963921405.1). Classification (NCBI taxonomy): domain Eukaryota; kingdom Metazoa; phylum Mollusca; class Gastropoda; order Stylommatophora; family Helicidae; genus Cepaea; species Cepaea hortensis. The sequence goes on along the minus strand of OY992876.1, from coordinate 218,355,958 downwards.
TTGCAAGAAACTCACTTCAGCGAAAACGAAATCGTGTCTGGGAAATTGCCAGTACTAAGAACACTACTTTCTGAACTTAGTAGTCAGCATAGGGTCACCATACAGTGGATACCATTCCACTGTAGAGTACACGGAAACGACAGAACTAATCGATTGGCTAAGGAAGGAGCAAAAGAAGAACAGCCTGATGTGCCCGTTACATACCACCAAAAGAAAAGACTGATCAAATCAGTCTGAAGGCCACCAAAACCTGCTTAAGCTGACTACCACGTTATGGACAGACCAGAACAAGTCATTCTTCTGCGCCTCAGAACAGGACACAATAGATTACGCAACCACATGTATACAAGATTCAAGATTGGTGAGTCAGCCATGTGCACGTGTGGATTGGCGTCGCAGACAGCAGACACATACTCAAAGACTGCCCAAATTACAACATGTCTAGGCAAACCTTCTGGCCTAGAGAGACGACAGTGGAAGATAAACTCTATGGACTGCTGAGTGAACTAAAAAAGACAGTTAAATGCATACAAGAGACAACATTGCAGTTATAGACATATTTAAGGCAAACGAAAGAAGAAGAAGAAGCATTACATTACGAAAGTCAAGGACTGTTTATAAAAATAGATAATTAGAAAGAAATTTTATCAAAAATGTTAAAGCAATCATAACGGTACATGAAATTCTGTAAAATTAAACAAAATAACTTAAAAACGAAGCAAAAATTGTTATTTCTAAATGCCCTCGCGGGCTGCATAAAATCAGTTTGCCACGCCACATGCGACCCGCGGGCCGTAGTTTGCCCACCCTGGTCTAAACGAAATGTGTAGGGAACATAACATGAAAATTAGCACAAGTAAAACAGAGGTATTGACTATAACTATTAACTATAATGTGTCCATCGCCTTCAGGCTAACCCACTCCGACTTCAGAGGTACATATAATTTACGTCCCCAATTCAAGGACGAGAAGTCAACATTTTAGTCCAACTGACTGGCGAAGGGGTAAACCTACTACCTCGTAATCAGCACGCTGCATATTTAAGAAAATCATTTAGTATGGGCTGCCCTGGAGTTGCTACAACGTTGCCCTACAACTTCACCCATCTTGAATCTTGTATACATGTGGTTGCGTAATCTATTGTGTCCTGTTCTGAGGCGCAGAAGAATGACTTGTTCTGGTCTGTCTACATCGTGGTAGTCGTCTTGAGCAGGTTTTGGTGGCCTTCTGACTGATTTGATCATGCTTGTCCTTTGGTGGTATGTAACGGGCACATCAGGCTGTTCTTCTTTTGCTCCTTTCTTAGCCAATCGATTAGTTCTGTCGTTGTAGGGCAACGTTCTGTAGTTGGGGGGAGGGGGGGGGGTGCGTGGTCTCGGGGTATGGTGTCCACCTCGAGTGCTGGAGGTCCCGGGTTCAAGCCCCGGTGAGGACCGAGACTCATTTCACGTGGACTTCTAGTAATACAATTTCCCCTGGTCTCTGGGTAGTGAGATCGGACGCATGTGTATTGTTGCGCACGTAAACAATCCCTTGGCAGTTGGAAATCGGAAAAGAGTAGCCTAACGGCGCTGCCCGGGCAAAATGTCGAGTTAAAAATCTACCCAAAGTATTTCAGGATCCTCGCCGGTGCTACTGAGTTCGTGCACTGAGCTGAGTTTCTCCAGATTCAGGTTTGAGTTAGGAGGATAACGGAGCACTTATGGGTTACACCCATGTGCCGTGATGTTGATCCATCGACTAAACTAAACTGCCCTGGAGTTCAAAGGGAGCGAACGAAACAAAAACATACATAAACAATGCACACCCACATACTCGGAGACAGACTGCTTTAGAGGGGCAATTGCCAAGTCCAATGAAAACTATTCTGTGGCATTTTCACGGTGTTTTTAACGATATTTTCTAACGATGTGTTTAACGATGTTTTCATGTCAACACAAAAGGAGTTTTAATTATGTCTTTGTGTAGATCCAAAACACTAACAGAGACGTGCTTTACCTTCAACTTTGACCCGAACAATCTAACATTGGCTGACAGGGTAGGCAGCGTCAGTGGACTAGGATTAATTCTAGATGTTGGGGATGGCAAGGAGGCATTCAAACTGCGTGTGGCAAGTGGACTGAAGGTTAGTTCTTCAACTACTTCCCCTCTACCCTTTACCCCCACTTGAGAGGTCAGCATGGCCCAATAGACATTGCGTTACTTCTTAAACATCCGGTGTGCCGGTGATGAGGTAACGGGTTTAACCTCCTACACTTGTCAGTTGGACTAAAATGTTGACTGATCGTTCTTGACTTGGGGATGTAAATTACAAGTACCTCTGAAGTCGGAGTGGGCTCCCCAGATGGTCATGATTTGTCTCGATTATACCTTGTGATCAAACCATCCAGATATTTATTTCCTTGTCCTTCTCTTGTTCTTTTCCCCTTAATCTTGCCAGTTGTCACCAAGTTCTCTAATTTATTTCTGTTCCTAACGTGCCCAAAAAAATCTTGACTGTCTTATTTATCTAATCAGTTTACAGTTTTCATTTGCTTCTTGTAGGTCTTGCTCATTGCTTTTTCTTTTGTCCATTGTTCTTCGCATTTTCTTCAGAATTCATATTTCCACTGCCACTAAATTTTTTTTCAGCTTCTCTGCTCATTGTCTACATCTCACACCCACACAAAAGAGAAGGTTATGTGAAGCACTTCAACACTCTTTTTCTCGTTGCCTTTTTGTTGATCAGTATGTTATTTATCTTGCAAAAGGTTAACGTAGCCATAGGGATTATTGCTCTAATATCTTCAAGGCATCTCGCATAAGATGTTATGACTGTTCCGAGATAGTTGTACCGATTCACCTGTATATTACCACTTACCTGTATATTACATTGAGAATTTTTTTCTTCTTTGAGACGACCATCAGCTCTGCCTTCTTACAATTTAATTCTAACCATAGTTCTTCACCGTGTACAATAACTACATCTACTAAATGTTGCAGATCCTGCTCGTTATCTGCAATCAATACTGTATCATCTGTGTATCTAATATTATTGAAGCTATATCACCCAATGGCAATCCCTCTCATATCTTCTAAATGTATAAAAATATTTTCATCATATAGGGAAAAATGATCTGGAGACATTACACATACCTGTCTCACATCTCTCTTAATAGGCGGATATAGACCTACTTCATTATCAATCTTTATGGCAGCGTGTTGTTGCCAATATATGTTTGTTACAAATGTAGTTATACATTTAAATAGAATACGTGTGGAGAGCAAGGATAGAGCTTCATGAGACAACAAAATAATATGACGGCTTGGCGTGTGGTAGATGAGAGCATGTGCGCCTTCATCATCATCATCATCATCATCATCATCATCATCATCATAATCATCATCATCATCATCATCATCATCATCATCAAGTGTCTTGCCAGCTGGCGTTGGCGTTCATGTCTCTCCAGAGATCTCGGTCCTTGGTGTTGTGAATCAACTCTGCTCATGATATTACTCCATGCCACCGTCTTAGTCCATCCAGCATCATTTCTCTTGGCCTGTCTCTGCCTCTCTTCCCCTCGATCTTTCCAGTCACCACGATGTTCTCCAATGCCTCTCTTCTCAATGCCCCGTAGGCCGAATTAATGAATGTATGAGTGGAAGAAACAGAGCATCAACAAAAAGGGTAGAATCACGACAGGAATGATGCGTTGAAATGCAGTGTCGTCGCTGTGTGACGTGTGTTAGAGCGGTGTTACGGTTGGAACCCTGCAGTTTAATGCTTCAATTATGAATTTCTAGGTCGTGCCGAAGTTAAGTCCCTCCCCCCAGGCGTGGAGTCACTTGTAATCTATTTGATCGTCCGAGATTTCCACTTCTGATTCTAGTGTGTCTGGAGGAGGTGGAGCGAGAAGAAGAAGAAGCAGAAGAAGAAGAAGAAGAAGAAGAAGAAGAAGAAGAAGAAGAAGAAGAAGAAGAAGAAGAAGAAGAAGAAGAAGAAGAAGAAGAAGAAGAAGAAAAAGAAGAAGAAGAGGAAGAAGAAGAAGAGAAGAAACGAACATGATGAGGAGAATGAGTTAGATGAGGAAATAGAGTGGCTGCGGAAGTGGATGTGAAGAAGAGGGAAGAGGGGAATAAAAAGATTCCCCGTTTCTTACTTCACTCTTCTTCATCTTCTTTCAACTTCCTCCTCTTTCACTGCTTTCTAGTCCTCTTCTGTTAATGCAGTTCTTCCGCACTTCATGTCACCATATACGATAAAGAACATTCACACACTCAGACATACACACACCACACACTCAGACATACACACACCACACACTCAGACACACACACACCACACACACACCACACACTGACATACACACACCACACACGAACATACACACACCACACACTAACATACATACACCACACACTAACATACATACACCACACACTAACATACACACACCACACACTAACATACATACACCACACACTAACATACACACACCACACACTAACATACATACACCACACACTAACATACATACACCACACACTAACATACACACACCACACACTAACATACGAACACCACACACTAACATACATACACCACACACTAACACACACACACCACACACTAACATACATACACCACACACTAACATACACACACCACACACTAACATACATACACCACACACTAACACACACACACACACCACACACTTACATACATACACCACACACTAACATACACACACCACACACTTACATACATACACCACACACTAACATACACACACCACACACTAACATACATACACCACACACAAACATACACACACCACACACTAACATACACACCACACACACTAACATACATACACCACACACTAACATACACACACCACACACTAACATACACACACCACACACTAACATACATACACCACACACTAACATACACACACCACACACTAACATACATACACCACACACTAACATACATACACCACACACTAACATACATACACCACACACTAACTAGCACACACCACACACTACATACACACACAACGCACTCACATACACACACCACACACACACACACCACACACTCACATACACAGAACACACACTCACATACATACACCACACACTAACATACATACACCACACACTAACATACACACACCACACACTAACATACATACACCACACACTAACATACACACACCACACACTAACATACACACACCACACACTTACATACATACACCACACACTAACATACACACACCACACACTAACATACACACACCACACACTAACATACATACACCACACACTAAAATACATACACCACACACTAACTAGGACACACCACAGACTAACATACATACACCACACACTAACATACACACACCACACAATAACATACACACCCACAAACTAACATACACACACCACACACTAACATACACACACCACACACTAACATACACACACCACACACTAACATACACACACCACACACTAACATACACACACCACACACTAACATACACACACCACACACTAACATACACACACCACACACTAACATACACACACCACACACTAACATACACACCACACACTTACACACACACACACCACACACTAACATACACACACCACACACTCACAAACTTACGACATACTCACACACATAACACACTAACATACACACACCACACACTCACACACACACCACACACTCACATAGACACACCACACTGACACAGACACACCACACACTCACATGCACACATTACACACTCACACACACCACACACTCACATACACACACGCTGATACATATACTTGTACATATATAGGAGGTCGTAGACCCATCTTTCTTAGATTAATGGACACTTATCTCTCTCCCTCTCTCGCTGTCACTCTTTCTTTCTTTCTTTCTCTCTCCCTCTCTCGTTCTCTCTCCCTCTCTCGCTCTCTCTCTCGCCCTCTCTCGCTCTCTCTCTAGCTCTCTCTCCACTCTCTCTCCCCACTCTCTCTCTCGTTTTCTCTCTCTCGCTCTTTCTCTCGCTCTCTATCTTTCTCGCTTATCTCTTTCTCTCGCTTTCTCTCTCTCCTCTCTCTCGCTCTCTCTCTCGCTTTCTCTCACGCTCTCTCTCTCTCTCGGTCTCTCGCTCTCACTCTCTCGCTTTCTCCTTGCTCTCTCGCTCTCTCGCTCTCTTGCCCTCTATCTCGCTCTCGCCCTCTCTCTGTGTCTGTCTCTCTCTTTTTCTGTGTCTCTCTCATATATATATATATATATATATATATATATATATATATATATATATATATATATATATATATATATATATATATATATATATATATATATAAGTATAACTGAAGCTTAAATATAGAAGAATTCTTGCACAACGCGAACTATTTCTACTCCACCATTAGGTACTTTTGCACGAGCCCCAAGAATTCCCCAACGCCAGGGAAAATGGTATACTAATTTCCCCAGGGACAACCACCTACATGAGTGTGGCCAAGAATGAGGTAAGGCTGATGATTTGCACACGGTGTTGTTCTACCTCATTGTCTTGTATGTGTGATTCCCAAAATGTTGAATTTCCCATGTTGTGCTGCCAGCTCAAGGAGCTATGTGACTGGAGCTGAAGTTGGCTATGTTAGATTTCCCGTGGCGTTTGACAGTATTGTGGAGAGGTTTCTAAAATTTGCTGAGCTGCTGCCCGTTTGCCTTGATCTAGAGACTCGTTAAATTGCATAAACAGTAAAGGATCCTTTGACACGCCATATTGTTCATTGTGTGGCAGCCGCGATGGCGTAATGGCTAAACACTCGCTTGCTATCTCGGCGGTCAGGGGTTCGAGCTGCATTTGAGTGGATCCGAACTTTTAAAAATTGATTTGGGCTCTCAGGTGGGCCCAACTTAAAATAGGTACCAAGAGAGGCCTGCTGAAGTAAAGGTGGCCGCGGGATACTGACTATACCCTCCAGCGAATGCTGAGCGGCATATAAAGTATCAGTCTCGCACTGTATGCCCGTTTTCTGATCTACTGTTCCTCAGTTTCAAGATCAACTATGCTTAACTTCTCTGCCCTACTCAACTCGACCACCCTGATCTATTCAGGCTACCCACAAAGTCATTATTTATATTACAATCCACAAAGACACTATTTATATTAAAACCCAAAATATCACTATTTATATCACAACCCACAATGCCACTGTTTATATTACAACCCACAATGACACTATAACACAACACACAATGACACTATTCCCCTCCCATCCCCAGTACAAGTTCCTACCTCGCCCATACAAGGCCTATGGAACCGAGTTCTGCTCCGACTCCACCAGCCAGATGAAGGTCGAGGTCGGCAACAAGTTCAGCTACTATAACTACACCGGACACAGCAGCTGCGTGGCCGAGTGCAGGCTCAAGGCCATCCTGGACACATGTGGATGTGTGGTCTACGCCAAGGACCCTGGTATGTATCCTGATGTCAACAAGTTCACTACTGACTTTTAAATATATAGGGTCAATTTTAACTTCAAATGGGGGAATGAATCATCTTCATCAAGTGCCATATAAGCTGGCGTAAGCGTTCATGCCTCTCCACATATCTCTGTCGTTTGTGTTTTACAACCCACAATCAACTCTGTTGATGATATTCCTCCATACCACCTTCTCAATCCGCCCAGCATCATTTCTCTTGGTCGGCCTCTATCTCCCTTCCCCTCTATCTTTCCAGTCGTCACGATGTTCTCCAATGTCTCTCTTCTCATCACATGACTAAAGAAAGCTGCTTGCCTCTTTCTTAATGTTCTAGTTTCATAAGTTTCTTTCGGGCAATCATCGTTAATTAATCTGGCAGTCGAAGAAATTCGCAACATTCGTCTTAGGAATCACATCTCAGATGCTTCCGAGTTTTCCCTAATTTGTTCAATTGCATTCCAAGATTCACTGCCTTACAGCTTACCACGTTCTGTATAGCACTTCTTTCTTACATTCAATGATAGTGACGCACTGCATAAGATACTTTTTATTTTTTGAAGTGCAGCTATTGCTTGCCCTATTCTGCTCTTAATCTTGTGCATCTTCTTGTGCATCTTCTACAATGATACTTGTGCATCTTCTGGAATGAATAGAGAAATCAAATACACGTTGTCAAAATGCAGATCAGGTACTTGGACAACTAAGTGCTACTTCTGACGTATAGAAAGATACCTTAAGTACTTTAAAGCCGGATGCAAACAGGTCACACTACCTTTTACATTTATAGCGTCAATTTTAATTTCAAAACGAAGAATCGATAAAGAAATCAACACATGTGGTGCAAAGGCAAATCAGATACTGGGACAACTATCGCCACTTCTGTTGCATAAAAAGAAACCTTAACTACTAAAGCAATTCTCAAAAGAACTATTTTATCTCGGATATAATGCTTTCATTGTAAACTATGGAAGCTCACTGCAGCTAACGAGCGTAACATCATAACAACAGAGATGAGATGCCTTAGCACAGCTGCCGAAGTGATTGCCAGAGACAGGATTAGGAATGAGAAAACTAGCAGACTAGGTCTGAAATCAGATATGCACTTAATAAAATAACAACAGATTAAATGGCTTGGACACCTCACAAGAATGCTCTGGTAGATTCTGCCACAAAGAGACACACTAAAATAGTATAATGGATACAGGGCAAAGGGAATACCACGTTAAAGATGGAATGATGGTATCAAGGGCAACCATCTCACCTAGCCCATTAAAAAGAGCGCATAAAATATCCTTACACATTTCATTAAAACGTCTCTGAGACAAATGGAGGAAGGGAACAAAGCTATGAAGAAGAAGAAGAAGAAGAAGAAGAAGAAGAAGAAGAAGAAGAAGAAGAAGAAGAAGAAGAAGAAGAAGAAGAAATAGAAGAAGAAGAAGAAGAAGAAGAAGAAGAAGAAGAAGAAGAAGAAGAAGAAGAAGAAGAAGAAGAAGAAGAAGAAGAAGAAGAAGAAGAAGAAAAAAAAAGAAAAGAAGAAGAGGAAGAAGAAGATAAACGTACCCAATATCACTATTCCACCAAAGAAAACTAATCAACTGTAAAGTGAAATAGTACGGAAATGATGTTGTCTTTCTCAGAACTGACAAACGCGAAAGTGTAACTTTAGAAATGGGCAAAATATTATGTTTGAAACCGTGATATCTCAGTGGCCAAATTAAGTAATAGAGACTTTTTTTCCCCCCTCAGACATTCCTGGTGTTCCATACTGCACTGCGGACAATTATGTCAATTGTTACATACCCACATTACGTAAGTTTATGGCAACACTATTTAGCATAATTGTGTAAACACACATTTGGAGTTTTCCTGAAATGCAATAGGGAATGATGAGTGTATGAAAGAAATAAAAAGAAGAAAGTTAAATATGTCACTCTAATAAAAACCATACTGGATGGTAAGGTTGAAGGCAAGCTAGCAAGAGGTAGACAACAATGCATGTGGGAAGATAACATCAAGAGATGGACGAACAGCAATCTGGCAGAATGTACAGTCAGGGCGAGAGACGGACAGTGTTGGAGATCCATTGCAGCCAACCTTCATTGTGGAGACAGCACCTAATTGATTGAGTGAAATGTAAAGGGACAACACTATGTGTAAACCAAAAGTTTACACTCACCAATGGACACATTGAAAATATCACTAATATGGAAACATTAACACATAACTAATAGTAATAACAAAGGGAATTGTTTACATGAAGTCTGAAGGAGATGACAATCCATCCATCCATCATGTGCCATGTCGGTAAGCGTGGGCGGTCATGTTCTGCCATCTCACTCGATCACCAGGGTAGTAGTAGTACTAGTAGTAGAAGCAGCAGCAGTAATAATATAGAGATGACAATAGTAATGCAGAAATTCTCGTAAATTATGGGCGCGATTACAAGAGAAGCCAGATTTATGTCGTATGCTTTGATTGCAAATAAACAGGAGTAGTAGATAGTTAGTTAGTCACGGGTCCATCTTCACGACAACGGGTCATCCTGATTATGCTCCGTTCCTGTGCCAGTGAATATCACACAAAATGTTTATCACTGCCCAATGTGAATAGTGGAAAAGACAGGAGTCTCGGCACACCAGCAGCCTGCACTTATACATTGTGCATAATGTCGCCGCAAGAATACAAACATGAAAGTCCTACACGAAAAATACAGTTCATCGGAGTAGTAGTAAATAGTAGTAGTAGTAGTGGTAGTAGTAGTAGTAGTGGTAGTAGTAGTAGTAGTAGTAGTAGTAGTAGTAGTAGTAGTAGTAGTAGTAGTAATAGTAGTAGTAGTGGTAGTGGTAGTAGTAGTAGTAGTAGTAGTAGTAGTAGTAGTAGTAGTAGTAGTAGTAGTAGTAGTAGTAATAGTAGTAGTAGTGGTAGTGGTAGTAGTAGTAGTAGTAGTAGTAGTAGTAGTAGTAGTAGTAGTAGTAATAGTAGTAGTAGTGGTATTAGTAGTAGTAGTAGTAGTGGTGGTAGTGGTGGTGGTGGTGGTGGTGGTGGTAGTAGTAGTAGTAGTAGTAGTAGTAGTAGTAGTAGTAGTAGTAGTAGTAGTAGTAGTAGTAGTAGTAGTAGTAGTAGTAGTGGTGGTAGTGGTGGTGGTGGTAGTAGTAGTAGTAGTAGTAGTAGTAGTAGTAGTAGTAGTAGTAGTAGTAGTAGTAGTAGTAGTAGTAGTAGTAGTAGTAGTAGTAGTAGTAGGAGCGTGGTTAGTGGAGAACAGAACAATGGTATGGAATAACTTGGTGTTGTCTTGATATTTCAGGAGACAGCTACATGCAGTCACCGTTCCACATGGCCAACTGCTCCTGCCCACTGCCGTGTCAGAAAGTGGAGTACTCCACACAGATGTCCAGCGCTGCTTTCCCCAGAACTACTGAAGGAGTTATATTCTTGGACAAACATTATTTGTCTAATTCCAGTCAACGAGACAGCGATATAATGTAAGAGATATAGATAGACAGACAGACAGACACAGAGACAGACAGACAGATAGATAGATAGATAGATAGATAGATAGATAGATAGATAGATAGATAGATAGATAGATAGATAGATAGATAGATAGATAGATAGATAGATAGATAGTTAAATAGATAGATAGATATATAGATAGACAGATAGACAGACAGACAGACAGACAGACAGACAGACAGACAGACAGACAGACAGACAGACAGACAGACAGACAGATAGATAGATAGATAGATAGATAGATAGATAGATAGATAGATAGATAGATAGATAGATAGATAGATAGATAGATAGATAGATAGATAGATAGACGTTGCTATATATAATACACTAGACCAGGGGTCACCAAACTTTTCTCACGGCGGGCCGGATAAGCTGAGAAAATGACGAGCGCGGGCCGGATAGTCATTCTGTACAATACTTGAGCCGGTCTCCGTGGCGAAGGTCTTACGGACGCGGTTCGTAATCCGGTATACCCGCGTTTGAAACAAAGCTGCGCGCGATTTGGCAGCAGACAACGTTGTACTTGTTTTTGTGCTATGTTATGGTTGCCGGTCGTTCAGAAAGCAATAGTAAACTACTGAACGTAAACTTGTCAAGACATCAACAACAGAAAACAATGCAGGTGTTGACTGCAAACGTTCTCTAAAGGATATATAGCCAACTTTAACAATAATTGCAAGCTAGAACGAAAGCTCTGGGAAAAAGGACGAAAAAGTAAGTTAATCATAGGAAGGGCGTGCAATGCACACAAAAAACAAAGACAACCAACATATTTATTTACTAAACAAAGTTATCAAAGAAGGCAACGTTAGCAAAACGATAATTACTTCAGACCTAATGTGCACATATCCGAATCTCACAAACTAAGCAGCAAAAGAGGTTAGGGAGATTTGTGAAACTGACGTGTTGCTTTCAAAATACCATCAATGTTTGGCTTGGAATTGCTGCATCCAATCAAGAGAATTGCTTTCAAATGTTCATCAGTCAAGCGCGTTCGATGTGGTGACATCACAAAATTCATTTTTTTAAATGTTTGCTCACAGACATAAGTTGTTCCAAACACTGATGCCATACCAGCTGCAAATTTCTTAAGTTTCGGAAACTCAACATCAGGTAATCAGCGGTACAATTCAACAAGTTTTCCTTCTCTGTGCTTCTCTTTCAACAAGTTATTTGCTTGCAAATCAATGAGCTCCAACTGTAGTTCAACTGGCACATCATCAAGGTTACAATCAAACGGATTCTGGAACATAAGAATTTTACTCTCAATTCTGTCAAGATCTGAAAATCTCTCCAAACTCTTTGAAACAGTGAAAATGAGAAAGGTTTTCTCCTTCCAGTTGTGCTTCCAACAATGACAGCTTTCTCCGAAATCCTTTGATGGTTCTGTAGAGATCACAGACGAGGTAAACCGTTCCCTGAAGTTTCAAATTCAGTTCATTCATGTCGACTAAAAATGACAACTTTTACAGCCAGGTAGGATCTGACAACTGTGAATCAGCTCTATCTTTTTCAGTGAGGAAAACATCTATTTCGTTTCGGAGCTTGTAAAAACGAAGCAGGACTTTACCGCAGCTGAGCCACCTGACTGATGTGTGATGAGGCAAGTCACAGAATTCAGAATCAATTTATTCAAGAAAAGCCTGGAACTGACGGTGATTGAGTGCTTGTTCCCGAATGAAGTTCACAGCAGAAACAACTGGTTTCAGCACACAATAAATATCTAAGTCTTCCCACCGAGTACTTGCTGATGTATGATGCAATGTATGAACAGAGCGCCCGGAATTTGCAAAACTTCCAACTGAGTCTTGATCTGCCCCACCAGACCCTTCCTCACACCAGCCATGTTTTTTCCCTCCATCAACTGTAACACCTCGAAGCTGATTCCGCTGAAGATTATAGTCTTAGAAAAAATGGTTTGCACTTCCACGAATATGTCTTTCCCAGTTGTTGTTCCATGCATGCTGCAAACGGACGCCAACTCTTCCGTTATCTGAAAGTCCAAATTGACACCTCGAATGAACACGAGAAGTTGTGACGTACTCTAGAGGTCAGTAGTCTCATCCAGCGCCAGAGAATACCACAACAAGATCCTAGCTTTCTCGCGTATCTGTAGCACTATGTTCTCTCCAAGTTCTTCTGTTCTCCGCACAACTTAACTTGCCAAAAGGCTGATAGTTCCAAACAAATCGACTTTCTCATGACACAAGTCATTTGCTGCTTCGATCATACATTCTTTGATGAAGTTGTCATCAGTAAACGGCTTTCCTCGTTCTGCCATCTTATGCACTGTTTTGTAACTTGTACGAGTGACAGATTTATTTTTCAGAAATTTCCTCGTGAAGAGATTTCTTTGTGTTTCAAAGCCACGTTTAATGGACTCATATTTCCCAGAGCGTAACTTTCCAGAAAACTTTTAATATGTTGATAGATGTTTTGTTTCGTAGTGACGTCTTTCAAAACGGCAACACTTTCGCTGCATATTACGCAACTGGTTTTCTGGTCCTTTGTTTCCACAAAGAAGTACTTTACTCCCCATTCCTCATTGAAAAATCGACACTCGGCGGCGGTCACTTTTGTTTTCCTAGTAGCCATAATTAAGGGTGAAGTACACGGGATATGAAAATGAAAAAAAGACATTAAATTAGAAACATAATTAAAATCCTATTGAAACAGAAGAAAAGCAGAGGACTAGGGGTCACTGGTGAAGCTACGGCTAATCAAAGGCACATATACAGTTTATAGGTACCTTTGTGTAACCGCACAGAGATGATAGAGATAATAACACAACCCCGACTGCTCATGGGCCGTAGAAGAAGAGAGGAATAAAAAGACAGAGAGAATCTCATTCTATTTCTACGGCTAACAAGAAAAGAAAAGATTTAGAAATATCAGAAGAAATTCAGGTCCGTGAATAGGGAATCAGAATAATGTAATTGAAAAGATACAACATCTGATTAATAATGACAATGCACAAATAAATAAAATTCATGATTAGATGCAATAACAAAATAGGCAACCCCATGAATAAACATACACATGATCATCCTTCACAATACCAGTGATCTTCTATCACAGTATGGGTAGTCATCCAACACTGTAACTGTAGTCTGATAAAAACACCAGCAATTATCAGACAACAAGATAGAGCAACGGTCATTCATTCAGTAGCATGTCCTTTGCAGAACCTTGCTCCCATAACAACTTTCCGGAAAACCTCTCGATCATAAGCAAGATGTCCCGATTCAGATACACCCATGTGGAGCTCATCCGCCACATCCTGCACCCATCTTCTCTTTGGCCTTAATCTTCCTCTCTTCCCAGACATATACCTCTCCATTATTGTTCTCGGGTACAGACATAACTATTCTATTCCTATATTCCTATTTAAACTATGAAGGTTCATTCAAAACTCACCCCACAGCAGATAGTCGTCGTTCCAGAATCAAGATCCTCTTGGATCTTTTGGATCTTCACAGGGCCTGTCTTCCCTCTCAACTGCGGTCTAGAAAAACAGTGGCCACGCTCGGCAGTGCCTGGGGCACGTTCGCCCATCCGCTTGATAGTGGCTCAGAAGGATGAGTTCAAACCCTCTGCTGAAAATTAGACATCAGCATCTCTTCGGCCTCAGTTGTTCTCAAGGCCAAAGAGGCGGGAACTTGGCGGGACAGGGCTCTTATAGGCACGCCAACACAACATCCAAGCATCCTATGCATTTTTTACCAGGGTATCATGGGATATGCTACTCCATACTATTGTAGAGCCGCGGCAGGCGGCTTCATTTGGTAATAGAATATATCTCATAATAAGGTTTTCAACATATATAAATAGGGCCGCATAAATAAACAGCCTAGTGCAGCCAGGAGGTCTCCACACGTGTGAAGATCTCCTATTATTCTAAACATAATATTTACATTTAAATTGTATCACAACGTCTCGTGTTTCATACGTTATATCAAGCAAGTTCGAATACCGTCGCGGGCCGGATGAAATGACGTCGCGGGCCGGATCCGGCCCGCGGGCCGTAGTTTGGTGACCCCTGCACTAGACGAATACATGTATGACCCAGTTATACACATGCTTGCCCGTCTGCACGGTAGTATATCTTCGAACCTTCATGGACTCCTGGTTTTTGTTTAATTTTGTCTTGTTCTATGCACATTTGCAGTAAATATAACATTACGTTGAAGATATTCCTAACACTTAATATTTGCAGGCAAAACTACGTGGAGCTGAAGATATTCTACAAAGAGCTTTTCTCACATATAGAGGAGCATGTCCCATTATACACCTGGCTGACTATCTTTGGTGAGTTCGCCACCTTAGCCGGCTTGCAGTTTGGCTTATGATATTTGACATTTGATCTCTGTATGTAATTAAGTAATATATGCAATAACCACGTCAACTAAATGTTACAGATCCTGTTCATTGTCTGCAATCAATACTGTAACAGTTAACCGCATATCCTATACAGGACGTAGTAGTCAACACCAGCATATTTTAGCTGTGATTTCTTGACAAGTTTACGTTCAGCCATTGCTTTCTGAACGGCCGGTACGCATACCATTGTATGAAAGCAACACAAGGTGATCTTCAGCCAAATAGCTCCCAGCTGTGTTTCGAACACTGTATGCCGGATAACGAATTGCCTTCGTAACCCCTAAAGCACAGCGCCGGCGTCTTCTCATAACCTGCCCAAAAATCCTAATTGTCTACGTCTAATTTCCCCAATGAGTTTACGGTTTTCATTTGTTTCTTGTAAGACTTGGTCATTGATTCTTCTGGCTGTCCATGATTTTCTTTGCATTATCACCAGAAACCTAATTTCCGCTGATATTACATATTTTTTATTTGTGTGTGTGTTTTTTTTAGCTCGTCTGCTCATTGTCCACCTTTCACATAACTATAAAAGTGCAATTTCTATATAGCATCTCAGCACTCTTTTTCTCGTTGCAATCGACATAATTTTATTGGTCGTTATGTTGCCATATTACAAAAGACTACATTTGCTATGGCCATTCTTGTTCTAATCTTTTCAAGGCATATCCCATCAGATGTTATGTCTGTTCCGATTCACATTTTTAAGAATATTCAAATTCATCCTTATATTTCATTGTGGAATTTTTTTCTTCTTAGAGACGATCATAATCTCTGTCTTCTTACAATTTAATTCTTACCCTAGTTGTTCACTGTGTACAATAACCGCTTCTACTAAATGTTGCAGATCTCTTTCGTTTTCTGCAATCAATACTATATGTTATGCATATCTGCATAACATTCATTACATTGGTCAAAACAAATCCTATTAGAAACTAAAGAATTGTCAGTAGTTATAGAGTTAACGAAAAAAACTCTAACCTGCACAGTTCGCTGAGACTGCACTAGCCAGGCGGCCTTAATGTCTCAGGCTCAAGGCGTCACCCCCATCCCCCCTCCACCTTTGTCCTACACGGCCAGGTACTATAGGCAATAGATGACAGTTTTTAAAAAAAAATCAGTTAAAATAATGAAGCCAAGCGGAGACACAACCACGATCATCCCAGTGTGTGCGCGTCGGAGATTTTCTCGCGTCTGTTTAGGGGTTAATTTCTTAAACCCTTGTGTCTGGGAGGTATATGTGGAGTCTTTCTTTCTTTCTTTCTTTCTTTCTTTCTTTCTTTCTTTCTTTCTTTCTTTCTTTCTTTCTTTCTTTCTTTCTTTCTTTCCTGCCCGTAGCTTCTTCTAAACCCCACGGTTGAAGCGTAATTACATTTCGGATACCGCTGTGGGCATTGAAGTAATACACCAGCATATTAACTAAATCGTGGGATGATTACTGGACTCCACCAACTTCCTACTTTCCGGCATTTCAATCCCAGAACAATCCATCACATCCATTTTTGCCTGCTTGAACACCAAGAGATGGTACAAAAATGACGTTTTGACTACTTCTTATTCTGCTTCTTCAGTGTTCCAAAGTGTACACACCGTTAAAAACGTCATTGATTGCACGGTGTCTGATATTTATGAAAGCTGGGATATTTGCCCCCTGCGGCTGGTACATGCGATTAGCGCAGAGGTTTTTGGCACAGCGTGTGCCTGTCTTCTCTTGGTTTGACAATACCGAGCAGATGCCAAGCGGGGCACTCTTTGCCTTGTATTCTGAGGTGCATATAACTGTTATGTATCCGACTACCAAGTGTGTGTATGTGTGCTTGTGTGTGTACAATATAATCGTCATCATAACGTGCCATGCCGACAGTCGTGGGCGGTCATAGTTCGTCATCTCACACGGTCACCATAGTCTCCAATCAGGTCTGTGTTCTTGTGCCGACTATGCCATGCTGCCTAACCATCAAGGTATTTATCCATCCATCTTCTTCTTGCTCTCTTCCCATAAATCTTGCCAGCTTTCACTAAATTTTCAAGTCCATTTCTCCTCATAACATGTAAAAAATCTTCAATGTCTACGTCTAATTTCTCCAATAAATCTCCGGTTATCATTTGTTTACATGAGAACTGTCTCATTTGATTCTTGCATTTTACTCAAGAACCACATTTCCACCGCCATTATATGTTTCTCAGCTTGTCTGTTAATTGCCCATGTTTCACACGCACACAACAATATTTGTTCTATATAACATTTCAACACTCTTTTTCTCACTGCAATTGACAACTTTTTCATATTGCAGAACGTCATATTTGCCATAGTAATTCTTGATCTAATCTCTGCAAGGCATCTCACATCAGATGTTATGACTGTTTCGAGATAGTTATACCGATTCACTTGTTTAAGAAATTGCCCACAGTATCATCGTGTCTCTTTAAAAGTGGCCTAGGCGTTATTGGTTCTCCACAGATCTTTGTTCTTGGTGCTCGGGCGGGATCAGTTTTCATGACGCTATCCCTCTTAGATGTCGTATTAGACTATCATACCAATATATATTATATATTGAGCCAGACATTGTGGACAGACATGGTCACCAACGATACACGGCATGGCATATACTATTAGAAAATTGGCAGTCCACAAGACAGAAGTCTGTGGACGACATGATCACCAACGACACACGGTATATACTATAGGAAGATTGGCAGTACATGAGGCAGAAGGCTGTGGATAGACATGATCACAAACGACACACGGCAAATACTATAAGAAGATTGGCAGTACATGAGGCAGAAGGCTGTGGAGAGACATGATCACCAACGATACACGGCATATGCTATAAGAAGATTGGCAGTACATGAGGCAGAAGGCTGTGAATAGACATGATCACAAACGACACACGGCAAATACTATAAGAAGATTGACAGTACATGAGGCAGAAGGCTGTGGAGAGACATGATCACAAACGACACACGGCATATGCTATAGGAAGATTGGCAGTACACAAGACAGAAGGCTGTGGGTAGACATGATTTCCAACGACACACGGCATGGACTATAAGACGTTTGGCAGTACACGAGATAGAAGGTTGTGTACAGACATGATCACTGTCGGATAACGTTGGGAAACTCCAAAGAGATAGAGGATACTAAGTTGCTCTTTCCCAATGTGATCCTGCCCGTTATAATTAATTAAGCTAGCACTGGCTCAAATGCTGGATTTAATATATAGAGTTTCGGAGACTCAAGGAATACAATGAATAGTTTCCTGAATGCCAACACTATCTTGTAGGGGGTTCCTTGCCTCTCTTCTCTCAGCTAATTAATTAATATCTAGAGTGTGTCTTATTTAACTACGTGACACGACAAGAAAACACTCAATGGAGGAACTGACCTCTTTTCATAATTTATTAAACATAAACATGGTTTATGGTTATTCAATACATAAACAACATTAACTCCATTCAAAAAATTGTATTATGTGTATCTATATGTTCATATAATCACCAAATACACATCAAAGTTATTACACATACCTTGATGCCCTAAATATACATTTTACTGACATCTTTCCATACAGTAAACACCTAGTGATCATATTTCATTGGGATATACTGTGTCTGAAACTGCTTGTAAACATATTGTTTTACTTCATGGTGACTAGATCCCTGATGCCATCAATTCCCTGAGCTTGTGTTGATTAAGTCCTCCTAATGACTGTTACTTCTATTCCTAGGTATAGAATAGTGTTTGTGTTTCACTACACTCCAGTGCAATTATAGGTACTCTAAGTTACCTTTCCTACTAGGCTAAGGAAACTGCTTGCGGGTGGTTTCTTTTTGGAATAATGTTCTGCCTCACTCTGTCCAGGTACTTCACTCAAAAAGAAAAGTCAGGCCTGGATCTAGATGGATCTAATCAATCAATCAATCATGTGCCATGCCGGAAAGCGTGGGCGGTCATGACTAGTCATTTCACTCGATCACCAGTGTCGCGGATCAGCTCAGTGTTCCTGTCTCGTCCATGGCATGTGGCCAAGCCATCCAGGTATTTTCCTCTCGGTCTGCCTCTTGGTATGTTTCCTTCGATCTTACCAGTTGTCACCAAGTTCTCCAATCCATTTCTTCTCATAACATGTCCAAAAATTTTGACTGTCTACGTCTAATTTCTCTAATCAGTTTACGATGTTCATTTGTCTCCTGTAGTACTTGGTCATTGGTTTTTCTGTCTGTCCATGGTATTCTTTGCATTTTCCTCAGAAACCATATTACTGCAGCCATCAGATGTTTTTCAGCTTGACTGCCCATTGTCCAAGTTTCACATCCATACAAAAGAACAGGCTCTATGTATCCCCTCAACACTCTTTTTCTCGTTTCAATTGACATCTTTTTATTGGTCAGAATGTTTTTCATCTTTCTAAAGGCTACTTTCGCCATGGCGATTCTTGTTCTAATCTCTTCAAGGCATCTCCCATCAGATGTTATGACTGTTCCAAGATAATTGTACCTATTCACTTGTTGAAGAATATTTCCATTTACTTGTATATTACATTGTGGCACTTCTTCCTTCCTAGTGACGACCATAACCTGAGTCTTTTTACAATTTAATTCTAACCCCAGTTGCTCACTGTGTACAACAACCGCATCTACAAATTGTTGCAGGTCCTGCGCATTGTCTGCAATTAATACTGTATCATCTGTATATCTAATGGTAATGATGTTTCGTCCTCCAATGCTGATTCCATTTATATCCTCTACATTTCTGAAAATATTTTCACTGTATAGGGAAAAAAGATCTGGAGACATCACACATCCCTGCCTAACACCTCTCTTAATTGGCTGATACTGTCCCACTTCATTATCAATCCTTATTGAAGCTTGTTGTTTCCAATATATGTTTTTTATAAGTCTAATGTCTTTTCCATCAATTTGTAGATCTACAAGCATATCCACCATGTTGACATGTCTAACTCTATCAAAAGCCTTTGTATAGTCAATAAAGCAAAGATGTATATCCTTGTTTACTTCTATAACACGTTCAATAACTGTTCGCAGCATATACACAGCATTTACTGTACCCTTTCCTTCTATAAACCCACATTGTTCTTCCCCTATTTCAGGTTGTATCTTCTTCCTCACTCTTTGCGTGATAATTCTTAGCAAAATCTTTGTGATGTGACTTATTATACTAATTGTTCTATGTTGATCACATTCCAAGGTTCCTGATTTCTTTGGGATTGCAATAAATACAGAGTTACATAATTCAGGAGGTATATCTCCAGTATCATATAATGTGTTCATCAGTCTGGTGACTTGCTCTAGTCCAAATTCTTCTAAAGCTTTAATCATTTCTGTTGTGATGTTATCTGCACCGGGGGCCTTGCCAGCTTTCATATGCTTAAGAAAATTTCGAACCTCCATCTCCAAAATTGGCGGTCCTTCATTATTAAATCTAATATCATACTGTTCGTCTTTGTTATCATCATAAAGGTGTTTCACATAATCTGTCCATACATGTAGAATCTGGTCTTTTTCTATTATGATTTTGCCATCTTTAGTTTTTAGACACCCTGTTGATGTACTTGTTCTTTTATTAGTAAGTTCCTGAATTCTTTTGTGCACTAATTTAGTATTTTGACTGTTGTGTTGGTTTTCAATTTCTAAGCACTTTTCCTCAAGCCATGATTCATTTGCCTCCTTACATAATATTCTGACTTGTCTGTGGATGTCTTCATATTTGACAGAATTATTTTTGTTGAGTCTTCTTGTTTCCATGAGGTGTAAAATTTCTTCAGTCATCCATTTCTTACGACCCACCTTCTTTAATTTTGAAATAGTCGTTTCTGCAGCCACATTGATTGAATTCTTCAACGTTTCCCATTGATCACCCACATCCTGGAATAATATCTCTAGATTAGACAATATTTCAAATCTGTTCTGTACTTCTATGTTGAATTTGTTTTGTATTTCCTTGTCATTACTCAGTGTACACAAATCATATTTAGTGTTTCCTGTTATATTCTTGACTTTCTTCAACTTTATCCTCAATGTTCCTGTGAGTAATCTGTGGTGACTATAACAATCAGCACTGGGAACTGTTTTTGCTACTGTTAGCGCGTTTCTAAATCTTCTGCTAATGAGAATGTAGTCAATCTGGTTTCTAATCCTGCTATCAGGACTCCTCCATGTCCATAATCTTCTAGGGTGTTGCTTAAACCAGGTGTTTCCTACAATCATTTCCTGTTCTTTTGCCCACTCCACGAGTCTGTATCCTCTTCCATTTCTCTCTCCTAAACCATAGTTTCCTACTGTGTATCTATCCCCTTGATTTCCTACTTTTGCATTGAAGTCCCCTATTATGATGTTTATTTCTGAATTTTTACATTTCTTTAAGGCAGACTCTATGTCATTATAAACTTCCCCTACACTATCTTCACTGGATTCTCCTGTTGGTGCATATACTTGAATAATATTTATGCTAAAAGGTCTGCCACTTAATTTAACTAGTAGAACTCTGTCCGACACGGCCCAATATCCTCGAACAGATGTTGATGTTTTCCGGTCCAAAATGGATCTAATAAGTACCTGAAATTCCAGCATCAAACATAAATCTACTGATATCATCAACATGAACATTATAAATGTAAGACTGTAAAACTTCCAAGAAAAAACAAGGAAAATAAATACAGTGAATGTTGATCCTAGGGAAAAATAAACAAGGGAGGAAGATAATCTTGGTATTCTCTAATTGTATCAACCCTATGGCTGGTCACTCTCCATCCAATCCTTCATTATAGGGCAATCAAGGTTTAGACTACCAGATAAGCAGTGTCATCTTCACCCATGCCTGTCAATAATGGTCTCAAGGTTGAGTAATACCTTGATCTATTCAGAATTTGATAACTATATTCACCATTCCCCTTTGTTCATAATTATTTTCTATAGATATCCTTCCATTTAAAAGAAAAGGTTCTCGCACATTAAGGTGTATAATTCATTCCTAAATGCAATGTATATTTGCTTATAAACAATACACGTAAATTGTGGTAGTTTCATACATTAAGGTTTGTAATTCGTTCCTAAATGCAAGGCGTATTTGTTTATAAACCATATAAGTACATTGTGGTACCTTCTCCTGTATAACATTCAGGTAAATTCCTCTTAATCAAAATGCTTTGAAGAAGCGTATTTTCCCTCTTCTTCACCATGTATGCAATATGCCGTTAAAAAATAATAATCATTAGCATCATAATCATCATCACCATAATAATAACCATATAATTATCATAATAGCATCACATCATCATCATCATCATCATCATCATCATCATCATCATCATCATCATCATCATCATCATCATCATCATCATCATCATCATCATCATCATCATCATCATCATCATCATCATCATAATCATTATCCTCCAACACACTTTAGGACATAAAACTATATGAGTTTAACATAAGTTATATGGACTACAGAGTGGTGTCATGCTTAGGGGGGCACTAAATTATTAATTAGTGTTTCATCCAACACATTCCGGACACAGAACCTTATGATTGTAACATGAGTTATATGGACTACAGAGTGGTGTCATGCATAGGCGGGCACTGAATTATTAATTAGTGTATGAGTTATCACTAACATTTTCTGCACTGATAGGCAGGACATTATACTTCAGATTGCCTGCTATCCGGAAATTGATTGATCATATTCATTCTCAATATGTCACTTCTCCACACTCAGTCCACAATCACTCATCAGAAATCACCCATACTGGCATGGATGAAAATTAAGCATTCTCATGTGTCTCACAAATGATAAATTCACATATTCAATATCAATTAAATCACAATGGAATCACCACATGAATCCACAATCAGTCATTATAACGCATAATCATAACTTGCATGGGTGATCATTAGGCATGCTTATGTGACTTACACATGATAAATTCACATATTTAATATTAATGCAATCCCACTTGACTCACCACATGAATGCTTCCACCGAATAAACAAGATTATGATACATACCAAGAACTATTTAACATACCATGTGCTCATGTACTGTTTCTCTTACATATTACACTAAGTCTTATAAATGTGATTGCACATGTAAAATAGTTCCTTACACCCGAGCTAAGTCTTATAAATCCTAAGTGAATCACAAACTCCTAAATCACTGTTGATTTAGCTTACCAGCTAACGGAGTGAAATGTAGAACCTAGGTTTAATGCTTTTACATTCATAGAATCTACATAACTAGAAGAAAATACCTCCATAATGGTTTTACCTCGTGCAGTTTATCTATGAACTCTGACATCTGAATAAAGTGTTTTAGTCTCTCTCTGGAATTAAGTTCTTAAGGACTAACCACGTTGTTACAACACGTCACTTACCAACTTTTGGGAAAGGATCACGATTAACGTAATATATATCATAGTGTTCTTACCTTCACCAAATATGATTGTCTTCTTCACGCATAACGTCAGCAGTTTTCAGGCTCCTAGACTTGGTTTTGTGTTTCCAAGTTTGCTGGCTGCACATTTATAGGCTGGTGCTTCGTCTCTACTCCTATTATTTTATAATTATGGATAAGTTTGCGTAGGCTACCATGCCGGCAAGCTCAGTGGTCCTTCTTTTACGTTGGTTTGTGAAGGTTCTTGGTTTGTTGAGTACACTGACTTTTTGCTGGCTGCCACGCCATCTTAAACCCCCGTTCGTCTTTGTTTTGGGCTATGAGGTCAAGTCCAATCACGACGCTTGTTGCAAACTATCTTAGAAATTTTGCCGTTCGTTTTAGGAATCCGCGCGATTTCCACTTTGGGTGATGCAAATGTATCCTTTGTCTTAACACTCGCTCTAATCCTTTCTTTCCTATACTTTTAAATTTCATTATGTTGGTGATTGTTGGCGCTTGTTGTGTAACAATGCGTATACAGAGGATCAACAAGTTCTGCTGTGTTATTTCAAAACAGGCTTTATTTACACATGATGGTCGATACAAAATCCAAGTTCTAATCAATTATGATGTTGTCTTCTCTTCCCTCGTTCTTGGTGGTCACTACCCAACAACAAGCTACGCCACGACTTGAGCATCCTTCTTAATGTTCTATATGGATGCTCAAGCGTGCTGTAGTCTTGCACCCCTAAGCTAATACTGATATGATATTCATTCTGCTACACCTCCCTGTCTTTTAAAAGACTTTTCTTCTTCAAAAGTCTTAACTCCTAACCCCTTTATCCTACACCTTCTCTCCTTACCTCCCATAATTTCTCTAAGCCGCCCTAAACTAACTCTATTTTAGGTGAATATTTCCTTCTAATTGTACCACATAGCAAACCACTATGAAGTTATATTTCTTCTTCGTTTCTGGCTCTTCGAAGTTTCTTTATAAAATATATATATATCATAAGAATGGCTCGTATCAATCGTTATCGTACACTTGACATTATGAAATTTCTCATTCACACAACACAGGATAGACAGAAAAGATGTAGTTAAAAAGAAAGTAAAGAAGGGGTGCGCACCCAATTTATGAAAAGTATAAGGAAATAGTCAACACACTCACATTTACCTCTCTTGCCAACGAAAAAACTTTTGTAAAAAGTTTTTTAAAATATATCTTATGAAATACATCTCTGTTCACTATAAATTAAGTTGATCTAAGTTTTCTTTTATATACTCAACATTTATATTGCCATATATTGCCATCCACAACCTTGTCTATATTTCACTTATCTCACCTTCAACCATGAAGCAATGTTCATATTCCATGAACATTTTAAATTAATTAACGCTGTTTTTCCACAGCTCCTATATTTTACCCCCTCACATCCCATGACACGCCTCCTTGTTTATCTATTCCATATACCCAACCTTATATGCTGCCATTCACAGCCCCCTTTTTATCTATTCTCTATTAACCAACTATCATATCGTTACTCATAATATGGTATCCAATCCATATATCTTCAATTAATGCTGACTTTAATGCAGCTCCTATTTTAACTTTTCCATAACCATCCCCGGCATGTGTTTCTAATACTTCATAGCCACATCAACCTCTTTATGCTGATTATCACAGCAACAGAATATACCCATGAACATATTATTCACAAGGATAATGTGTCTCTCTACTAGTCCTCAGTAGTTTATTACTATTTTCTGAACGAAGGGTTCTATATAAAGTCCCATGTATTGTTTTTATACTGGACAAAATCATAACTATTTGTAATTTAAACTCAACTTAACTGATTTCTAACATTTTTATAAACAAGGTAATTCTTATTTAACACACAAGACAATTCACAACAGGACATCATACCCCCCCCCCCCCCCAAGTTTTTATACATCATTTATGTTTCCCCTCATATCAATTAAAGGTATTAACTCATTCAAAGAAAAACATATTTTAAAATAATATAACATACATCCTATCTATTGTTAGTCTCTTTTATGGACTAACAATAACTTATTTATCTATTTAAGAAAACTCAAGAAGTCAAACCATAAAATCAATTGGCAATAAAATTACAGTAAAAAAATATACCTCACTCTAATTTACATCTTAATACCTAATTATGTCTATTCTTCAATACAACTCATTATAAGTATCAATAGAACTCTTTTCCATAACAAATGTGTCATGTACATCCTCAAGTATCATTTTCCTTTTTAAATCATGAAATTTATATCTTGCTATCTGCAGTATTTTCTATCAATTTATTTCCTACGTTTCCATTTCCTCAGTAACTCCAAGTTCCTTTGAATAAATGCTATCTCCACATCAATATCTTCTTCTTCGTATAAAGTATTACTTTCTTCCATACTACTATTTGATTCTGAATTTTCATCCATTTCTTCTTCATCTGTATGTCTATTACTAGCACCTGCCAATATTTTTTTTTCTATATCCAATCTAATTTTTTTTTTCATCGTTTCTTAACGACCTTTCTAATAGGGGTATATATTCGTCGCTTGATGAATTTTCCCTAATTCTTCTTTGTCTTTTCACTTCTCTCTGTCTCTCTATTCTCCTTTTCGTTGCTTATCTAGTATTTTTAAATGGGGCACCTATTTCTTCTTCCATAGATTCTATACTATCATAATGACTCTCATTCATATTTTTTCCTTCTATCGTTTTCGGTATTGTCTGTTCTCGAGTATCATCACAAACTGGAGTTGTTATTAATTGACTTTGTGCTGGATCTTTTCTAAAATCTGGGGGTATTGTAGCTCTTCTGACGACTTGTTCATCTAAGTATACGGTGTCTGAATAATAATTATTATTATAATTATTATTTCCCTTATCATCATTATCTCTT
Organism: Cepaea hortensis; assembly: GCA_963921405.1. NCBI lineage: Eukaryota > Metazoa > Mollusca > Gastropoda > Stylommatophora > Helicidae > Cepaea > Cepaea hortensis. The sequence goes on along the minus strand of OY992876.1, from coordinate 218,329,242 downwards.
CTTAAGTGCTCTACGTGTGCCCTTGCTATATGTCCCGTGATCTGGTTCTTTATACTGTACGATATATTTCCTAGCTTTTCTAAAATGTAATAACCTGGAACCCAACGAGCATCAAACTTAGAGTTCCTTCTATGCTTCTTATAATAAACTCTATCACCTACTTTGAATTCCTGTAATTTTGTATTCACGTTTCTGTACTTTTTCTGTCTTTCTCTAGCTTTAATTATATTGTTCTTTAATCTTACATGTGCTTTATGCATTTCTTGTATGATGACATCTTGAAAGTCTTCCCCCATATATTTACGTCTTGGTTTTAACAGATTATCTATGGGTAGTATTGGCTCTCTCCCGTGTAATAAATAAAATGGTGAAAACCCTGTGCTCTCATTTAGATTTGTGCGTATAGCGCTAAGCGCAGGTCCTAGGAATAGATCCCAATCTTTTTCATGTTCATCGACAATCTTTGCTATAATATCGTACAATGTTCTATGTTGTCTTTCGTTCTTAGCATTCGAAGAAGGTCTATAGTATGAGGTCTTTATATGTTTTATATTCAAATCTTTTAATAACTTTTCGAATTTCTTATTCACAAATTCTTTACCATTATCCGTGAGTACAATCTGTGGGCAACTAAATCTTGGTACGAATTCCTGTAAAAAAAATATTAATGATAGTATCTGCGCTCTTATCTGGGATTGCATAAACTTCCGGCCAAAGACTGTAGACGTCCACCATATGCATTAGATATACGTTCCCTGATAATGTTCTAGGGTGAGGACCTGATATATCTAAACTAACTTTTTGCATTGGAAACTGAGGAATATCTGTATCTTGTAAGGGACACTTAATTGTTTTCATATTCCTTAATCTGCATCTTTCACACGTATCGACATATTTACAAGCAGTTTTAAATAAATTCGGCCAATAATATTTATTCGTAAGTGCTTTCACTAATTTATAACGACCGAGATGACCATTCTGATCATGATATGCTTTTAAAACTTCATTTTCCAAATGTTTTGGAATATATTTCCTTAGCTGTTCGTTTCTTTCACTCATGTAATATAACTGTTCATCCTCTAGCAAAACTAAATAATTCTTCTTATACTTATTCTCCTCCGTTTCTTTTAATTTCTGTTTTATTTCTAAGACTTTTGGATCTAATTCTTGTTCTTCTTTCATATTAAATTGTGCTAAATGTGGGTCTTCTGCTCTAGGTTCAGACTCTTGATCCGACAGTAAACTCTCAAAATCTTCTCTATTTATTATGGCAGAATCTAATATATTTACTTGCCAGTTTCGGTCGTCTATCTCCGGTTCACCTTCGTCTTCCGTGTTTCCTGATGACTGTGGATACGGGATTCTAGACAATAAATCAGCGCATGTGTTGTTCCTACCTGGTATGTATTCTATTTTTGTATTGTATCCTTGTAGATTCAATGCCCATGTCTGTATTTTTCTGTTCTGCACTGGAGCTTCTAACAAAGATTTTAAAGGCATGTGGTCAGTTCTAATGATGAAATTTGCGTATGTAGATAGTAGTTAAGTTTCTGAAGAGCGTAATGAATAGCATAAGCCTCCTTCTCAATAGTAGACCATTTCCGCTGAGACCTGCTAAGTTTATGAGACAAGAAATAGATTGGCCTTTCATTTTTAACCCCTGGTATTCCAGATTCTTTTCCTTCATATGGTTGAACCAAACACGCTCCTATAGCATTATCTGAAGCATCTGTATATAATATTAACTGTTTATTCAAATCTGGATATGTCAATAGTGGCACTACTGTTAAGCTATTTTTAAAAAACTCGAACGCTTTTTGACATTCATCATCCCACTTAAATCTAGCGTATTTGCCAGTTAAGTTAGTAATAGGCTCTGCTATTTTTGAGAACCCTGGAATGAAACGCCGATAATACCCACAGGTTCCGATAAACGCACGCACTTCTTTTACGTTAGTTGGAGGAGGTAATTCTCTAATAATTTTAACCTTATCTTGATCTGGTTTAATTCCGTCTCTATTAATAATATACCCCAAATACTTTGTTTCTGTTTTTAAAAATTCGCATTTACTGAGTTTCAGTTTGACATCATGTATTCTTAATCTGTCGAATACTAATTTTACATGTTTTAAGTGATCATCTACATCTCCTGCTGTACAAATTAAAATGTCATCTATGTATGCCAATGCAAACTTTTGCATACCCTCTAATACTTGATTAATTAATAGCATATAATAAGAGGGCGCTGTACGTACTCCAAAAGGCATTCGTAAGAATTCGTAAGAACCTGCGTGTTTACAAAAAGCACTCTTTTTCTGGGCGTCTGGGGACATAGGTATACACCAAAATCCTGATCTTGCATCTAACGTGGTAAAGAAGGTAGACCCATTAAGTAAGCCCAAAATATCGTCAATCAATGGTAATGGGTACGCTATATTTTTAGTGATTTTGTTCAACGCCCGGTAGTCGCAGCAGAATCGATGTGAACCATCAGCTTTGGTCACGATTACAATCGGAGATGACCATTCCGACTTTGATCTTGTTATTATTCCTGCTTTCAGCATGTCTTCTATTGCTTTTTCGACAATTTCCCTATTCCTTAAGGGTGTTCTATACGGTTTCAAACTAATTGGTGGGTGATCTCCAGTATCTATTTCCATCGTAACTGTTTTTGTCCTTCCCAATTCTAAATCATTAATTGCAAATACATCCTGATTCTCTTTTATAAGTTGTTCTAATACTCTCTTATTTTCTGGTGGAGTTTTTAACTGTGCCAACAATTCTTGCTCTCTTGTTATTTTGTCTAGTGAATGTATTTGGGCTGTATTTCTTCTGAATGGATGGATCAATTCATCCTTCTGCACGTTCCCTTTTCTTTCAAATCTGCGTCTGTTATTAATTCTTTCACTAGGAGTTTCTGAATAATTTATTCCCGGAATTTCTACTCTATCTGTTGCTAATATGTCATTAATGTTATGTTCTACTTTGGCTATTACACATCCTCTGTATAATTTAATTTCTCTACCTGTGTTGTTAATAATCATTACTGGAAAAGTTAAGTGTTTATCTAATGATATTATTCCATCCGGAACTTCTAGACCAGGCTCATCAATTACCTCCCTTTGCAATTCAGTGATTCTAACTGTGTGTCCTACTACATAATACGGATTTCTTTTTACCTGTGCCTGTATCAAATTAACCGTCTGTGGTTTTAACGTCGTAGACATTTTAACTCTAACCAGTGATGAAATGTGCATGTCTTCTTCTAAATCTACATACACGTCCTTGAATTTTAATTTATGTAGATCAAACATAAGTCTTACACCATTTTTTATTAGAAAATCTCTTCCTATAAGCATATTTCTATTTAAATCTTTCACTACATGAAAAAGATGTCTTATGTTGATTCCCCCTAATTTAAGATTTATTATTGTTTGGCCAACTACTTGTAAATTTTGTCCTGTAACAGAGTGAAGATTATTATGACTCCTAAATATTCTGCAATTTCTCATTATTTTGTATAAAAAACTTTCTTTGATTACACTAACCTGAGCTCCCGAATCAATTAATGTACGAACTCTATATTTTCCTATTTCTATTATACATGAGCTGGGATCTGTTTTATTCTATGTAAACTGTTTGATTTCATCTAGTTAAAAGCATTCCCTACTCCTCCTACTATACCTGTTATTAAAATATTCTTTAAATCTTGGGACCTTGTTATTTTCCCTCCTACTACCGGTCCTATTTAATAGGTAGGGCGTCGGTTTTCCTGCGTTCTTGTACTTGTAAAACTTCTGTGTCTATCTTCAACATTCCTATTTAATCTGCTATTGCCATTTCTACTTTGTGTATTCGACTGGACACGCCTGTTACCACAAAAGCGAAAAATGTGTCCACGTTGGCCACAAGACCAACAGACTATATTTGTGTTATTTGTGTTACCTACCGTCTCACTTGTAGGGTTTCTCATTTGTCTTCTTTCATCATAAGCATTTCTATTACTACCTTGTAATGTTTGTATACCTCCTCTCCTATTCCATCCGAACCTTGTTTGTTCTATCTCCATGGGCTCTTCAATCCTATCTTCTCGACTGGTACCTATTTCTCGTCCTACTCTCAATCTAAATCTACGTCTCAAGTTCTCCTCTTGTACTGCTATATCTACAGCTTGTGATAATCTCTCAGGATTTTCCCTCATCAGCTTAAATTTCAGTCCATCTGATTTTATACCATCTACAAAAATCCCGACCAACATCCGCTCCACCTCTTCTCCTCGTACGTTCTGTCCTAAGAATGCTTCTTCAGCCAGGTTAATCAACCTATCGCCGAATAATTGTACAGTTTCTCCAGTGTTTTGTTTGGACTGTCTTAACACCGAAAACGCATGTTGTGGGTCCGTTATTTCAGCGTACTTATGGGCTAAATCGTCCTTGAACTGCTCCCATGTCTCATCTACCCTAGCCTCTAATTTTCCTCTGATATGATCAGAAACCGGTTCTGTTGCTGCCTGATAAGCAAGTTTCATTTTCTCTTCATCTGATGCTGACACCAAATATGCATATTTCTCTATTGAAGTTATCCACTTCTTAAAATCTTTTTGCCTGTCCGCTAAATTTAACAATTTCAGCTGCCATTCCTTGTTGTTTCATGACTGTGTTGAGTTTACCTATTACCGTTCCTACCCCAGTCAAAACTTGTGTCAGTGAACCTTCTTCTGCCATGCTGAAATATTTTACTATACACCTATACAAGCAAATTCACATTTATAACAATTTATCTAAATGACCTTATTAAAATCACATTAAAAATGTTCTCCTAGCAGTTATACTTAAATTAATTACCGTCAAGCATGTCTTTCCTTGATCCAAGAGAAGCGTGAATTCACGTACGTTCTTTAAAAATATCCCTTGTCACGGTTCATGTATAACTCAAACGTCTGGAGTTCGTATTATTTAGTAGCCATCCAAACGCGACTTCAGTGATATCCTTCTTCCAGCGTCTCAGGTTTCGTTACTTTCACTTTCAGCCCCAGGTCGGGCCCCTACCAGACTTGCAGTTTCTTTTCTCCCTAACAGGGCTCTTCAAGGCGTCGGCTTGAAAGCGAGTCCAGCTCGATAGAACGATTTAATTTGGGTCTTCTCTTCAGCAGGTCGACACCCTGTTGAAATGTTCGCTTTTCTTGAAAACATTTTGATTTGCTGGAGTTCAGGATGAGCGAACGCAACTGTATTTTCTCGTAATTTCCAATTGAAGGAGCAATAGGGTTGACTCAAAATAAGCTCTCATTTTTCTTCAGGTTCTCAAAGTCAATATTAAATGAACATAACAAAAGGAAACAGCTCCTTTAAACCAATTCTCTATTGAACTCGAGTTGTTTATAGCTGTCTTGAGATTTCTTTGCTAGTATGTAAATGTGTGACCTTCAACACAAGGTTACTTAACGGCTAAAATAATGCAAGTCAAACCTCACAGCAATTCGACAAACATCACGTTGCTTCAAGTATTTCTGACGAAAAACAGCTTGATAAAACTCCACAGTCATAGGCAATCATATTATGTAGATGGCTCCATTCAAAAATCTTGATGTATGTAAGTTTAATTTAGGTAGTCTGAAAAACGTTTAAATTTTGACCTTGATTCAATTATAGTTGGTCCGATTTTGAATTTTTTTTTTCTTTTATTTAATGAATGTCTAAAATTTAGTTCATACCTCAACAAATTGGTTAGTCCACTTTAGCATGCGGCATGTTGACTTTCATACTTCACGTTGTTCACACGACATTCAAGTAAAAAATCGAATCCTGTATGCGGCACCATTTATCCATCTGTAACAATGCGTATACAGAGGATCAACAAGTTCTGCTGTGTTATTTCAAAACAGGCTTTATTTACACACGATGGTCGATACAAAATCCAAGTTCTAATCAATTATGATGTTGTCTTCTCTTCCCTCGTTCTTGGTGGTCACTACCCAAAAACAAGCTACGTCACGACTTGAGCATCCTTCTTAATGTTCTATATGGATGCTCAAGCGTGCTGTAGTCTTGCACCCCTAAGCTAATACTGATATGATATTCATTTTGCTACAGTTGTATACTGGAGGGGTTGAGGGGGAAATTTAAAACGACACACGGCATGGACTATAATAAGATTGGCAGTACGGGAGACACAAAGCTGTGAACAGATATGATCAGCAACACCAAACAGCATGGACTATAAGAATATTGACAGTAAACGAGATAGAAGACTGTGGACAGACATGATCACCAACGCCACACCGCATGCACTATAATAAGATTGGCAGTACAAGAGACTGAAGTGTGTAGACAGACATGATCGCCAACGACACACGGCATTGACTATAAGAAGACTGACAGTACACGAGACAAAAGGCTGTGGACAGACATGATCCACATGAGGAATCCACAATGCTACATGAAGAATCAGAAGCACAGTATACAAATATATTTTCTAGTAGCTCCTCCGTCGTTACATCCAGGCGTAGAAATACTCTGTGGAGACTTTTAAATTTAGAAATACAGGTGGCCCTATGTGAGATGCTTCATTTGGAATCTAGAGTGGCATAACATCACATATATTTGGGCGCGTTATCATCAGTTTGTTTTATTCAATGCCCTTCTTTTCTCTTTTCCATCCAGAAATACTTCCGGTATCTGGTAGGCATTTAAATAACACTCAAATAGGGACGATCCGCGATAGCGCGGTGGCTAGGAGCTCTCCTATAGACCGGGTGATCGAGCGTTCAAATCCTTATCGGGAGTGGGAAGGGGGGATAATAAAATTAAACAAGGCACCAGCTTGACCTAAACTAACATGTGTACCAGGAAATACCTTGGGAAGTAATGGCGGCCGGTGTGCTACTGGTTATATCACTCACCAAGGGACCCAACCACAAAACAACTGCGGTTCTGGTCTTTTTTTTAATTATAAAAAAGTTGCATATCATTTACAGGCCGTAGCAGTCAACTCCAACATTATTTGGCTATTTGTGATTCCTGGGCGTTCGCAAGTTTGCCATTGCTTTCTGAACGGGCGGAACTAATATTGTTGTTTGGAATCCAACGCAAGGCGATTTCCTTCCAAATCTGCCTTAGCTGTGTTTCGAACGCGGTATGCGGATTTACGAATCTCATTCGTAACTCCTTCGCCACAGAGCCGATGCTTCTAGTTACAAGTATCATTGACTGTTCTTTCTTGTGCATCGTCTTCAGGAAACGTGGATGGATAGATGGGTCTATTGTGTCATTGACTGTTCTTTTTTGTTCATCATCTTCAGGTAACGTGGGTGAACAAATGGGTCTATTGTATCATGTCATTGACTGTTCCTTCTTGTTCATTTTCTTTAGGTCACATGGGTGGACAAATGGGTCTATTGTGTCATGCAATTAACTGTTCTTTCTTGTTCATCTTCTTCAGGTAACGTGGTTGAACAAATGGGTCTATTGCGTTATGTAATTGACTGTTATTTCTTGCTTATTTTCTTCAGGTCACGTGGGTGGACAAATGAATCTATTGTGTCATGCCATTGACTGTTCTTTCTTGTCTATCTTGTTCAGGGAACGTGGGTAAACAAATACGTCTATTTTGTCATGTCATTGACTGTTTTTGTCTTGTGCGTTTTCTTCGGGTAGTGTCGGCGGACAGATGGGTCACCTGTAGCATTGACTGTTATTTCTTGTCCAACTTCAACAGGCTACGTTTGTGGATAGATGTGTTACTTGTGTCATTGACTGTTCTTTCTTGTCAATCTTCTTCAGGTAACGGTTGTGAACAGATGGGTCACTTGTGTCATTGACTGTTCTTTCTTATTCATCTTCTTCATGTAACGTTGGTGGACAGATGTGTCATTTGTGTCATTGACTGTTCTTTCTTGTCCCTTTCTTCATGTAACGTTGGTGGACAGATGTGTCATTGACTGTTCAATCTTGTCTATCTTCTTCATGTAACGTTGGTGGACAGATGTGTCACTTGTGTCATTGACTGTTCTTTCTTGTCCAGCTTCTTCAGGTAACGTTGGTGGACAGATGTGTCATTTGTGTCATTGACTGTTCTTGCTTGTCCATCTTCTTCAGGTAACGTTGGCGGACAGATGAATCACTTGTGTCATGTCATTGACTGTTCCTTCGTGTCCATCTTCTTCAGGTAACGTTGGTGGACATATGGGTCACTTGTGTCATTGACTGTTCTTTCTTATCCATCTTCTTCAGGTAACGTTGGTGGACAGATGGGTCACTTAGTCATTGATTGTTCTTGCTTGTCCATCTTCTGCATGTAACGTTGGTGGACATATGTGTCAGTTGTGTAATTCACTGTTCCTTCTTGTCCATCTTCTTCATCTAACGTTGGTGGACAGAAGTGTCACTTGTGTCATTGATTGTTCTCTCTTGTCCATCTTCTTCAGGTAACGTTGGTAGACAAATGGGTCACTTGCGTCATTGACTGTTCCTTCTTGTCCATCTTCTTCAGGTAACGTTGGTGGACAGATGTGTCACCTGTGTCATTGATTGTTCTTACTTGTCCATCTTCTATAGATAACGTATGCGGAAAGATTGGTCTCTTGTGTCGTGTCATTGACTGTTCTTTCATGTCTGTCTTCTGTAGGTAACGTGGGTGGACAGATGGGTCTCTTCACGGGTGCCAGTGTGCTTACAGTTGTGGAGTTCCTGGAGCTGTTTCTGGTCATCATCTGGCTGCTGCTACAAGCTGGGTACATCCACTTCAGAACCAAGTGGAGATCCGACTCCAAGAGACTTAACGAACCCTGGAAATCAGAGACAGGTCTACCGTAGTGCAAGCCAGCTATCTGACGATTATTTGAGTTGCAACCAAGAACCCATGAAGTGGTGCTCGTCTGTTTCTTGTTCTCATCAATTAATTAATCAAGTGCCGTCTCCACAAGAAAGGCATGCTAAAGTGGACATCCAAGACTGCGTGTCTTCTCGATGTGGTTGTACACTGTGGACTACTGGGTTTCGCCTATTGTATCTCTCCACTTCTTTCTTCCATTGCTACATTTACGATGTACATGGTGAGGGTCCCATTCTCTTCAATAGTCGACTATGGTTTTCTCTATCGCTTTTTTGTACAATCCTGGTATGTGTGTCACGCTCTATTGCTTCTCTTCACAAGCTTTTAATCTGTATGGATTCTTTTGCTGCCCCATTCTTTGTATGTGCGAGTTTGACATTCCATTCTAGAAGTGATTCTACTTTACTTTAGCTTACTAATAAGAATTATTGTCCTCTGTATGGATATCGTAGTGCGCAACTACATTTGTGGAGACATATATGAGCTGCTAGGAAAAGACAGTGGAACTTAGTAGGATTCTGAGCTATCTTTTAGGATATGCCTATCACTGTCCACTAGGAATTATCCCTCTCACTTTAACCTACACGAACTACCTGCGTCGATGAGTAACAAAATGATCAGCGACGGTCACGGGATATGACGTCCAGTGGGGGAAGGTGATAACAAGTCAGCTGTGCTCGGACTATGACTGCCTTCTATTGCACTGCCTGGTCATAACGTCTGTGGGGGTTCACGCTCCAGCACTAGATACGCGGGAGACATGATGTGGAGCAACACAACATTTGAGGAATAATTTTATGAATCACTACAAGGCATTGGGCCAATGGGTGGCAGTCCAGCCGTAACTAGATTGACAACAACAACAACAACAACAACAACAATAACAACAACAACAGCAACCACCACCACCACCACCACCACGAGACGACGACGAAGAGAAAGCAACAACAACAACAACAACAACAACAACAGTAACAACAACAACAACAACGACGACGACGACGACAACAGTAAAAACAACAGTAACAACAACAGTAACAACAACAGTAACAACAACAGTAACAATAACAACAGTAACAGTAACAACAACGACAACAGAAACAACATCAGTAACAACAACAACAACAACAATAACAACATAAGTAACAACAACAACAACAACAACAACAACAACAACAACAACAACAACAACAACAACAACAACAACAACAACAACAGTAACAGTAACAACAACGACAACAGAAACAACATCAGTAACAACAACAACAACAACAACAACAACAACAACAATAACAACATAAGTAACAACAACAACAACAACAACAACAACAACAACAACAACAACAACAACAACAACAACAGTAACAACAACAACAACAACAACAAGAATAACAACAAAAACAACAACAACAACAACAACAACAACAACAACAACAACAACATACCTTGTGTCATTTACTCTTGACTGTAACACAGTCTTGTTCTCAACCGTATTTCTTCTTCGCCATATTATGGCTGCCTCAGTTTCGTTTTATAGCTGGAGTGAATGTCGTCAGATTTCTAAGGCACTGGTATTGGTTAGTTGTCAGGTGGGGTGGTAGATGGGTTGGTTGGTATGTTGGTTTGTTCGTAGATTGTTTGGTTAGCTTGTTGGTGGGTTGGTAGATTGGTTGGTTGATAGATTGATTGGTTGGCTGAGAGATTAATTCGTTGGTAGACTTGTAGATTGGTTGAGTGGTAGGTAGAATGCTAGATTGGTTGGTTTATAGGTAGGTAGACTGATAGGTGGGTTGGTAGATTGGTTGGGTGATAGATTGATATATTGGTTCATTGGTAGTTAGGGTGATGAATTAGTTGATGGGCTGTTTAGTAGCCTGACTGGTTGGTAGATGTGTAGAATGGTTGCCTGCTTGGTTGATTGGTTGGTGTGTTGGTAGATTGGTTGGCTGGTCAACTGGTTTGTTTTGTAAGTAGGTTGGCAGTTTGATTGGTCGGTGGGTCGGTTGATTGGTAGAATGGTTTATTTGTTGGTTGGTAGATTGTTGATTAGGTTGTAGGTGAATTGGTAGAATAGTTGGTGGTAGCTACGTTGGTAGATTGGTTTGTTGGCTGGTAGGTTCGAAGTTTGTGTGGCTGGCATGTGAGTTGGTAGAGTGATTGGTTGGGAAGAAGGTTAGTAGACTTATTGGTTGGTAGGTGGGTTGGTAGATTATATGATTTGGAGGTAGGTTAGTAGATTAGTTTTTCACTTCTACTGAAATATGCCTTTCGTGATCAGGATGACGGTATATACATTCACTCACGCTCAGATGGTGGCCTCAATAATGCTCAGAGATTGAAGGCCAAGACCAAAATTAGCAGGGTACTAATCAGAGAGTTGCTTTTTGCGGATGATGCTGCGATTACGACCCACTCTTAGGAAGAATTACAACATCTACTATCTGCATTCTCCAATGCTTGTTCTGAATTTGGTTTAACAATTAACAAAAAGAAGACACAGATTATGTCACAAGGTGCACATGGTGTACCATCAATCTTTATTGACGACGCCGAACTGGAGATAGTAGACCATTTTACATATCTAGGATCAGAGGTAAATAGCACATTATCCGTCGATCAGAAATCAACATCAGGATTGGCAAGGCAGCAACAACAATGAACATGTTAGCAAAAAGAGTCTGGGAGAACAGGAAGCTTACTGCCAAAACAAAAGTCCTCGTCTACCAAGCCTGTGTCCTAAGTACTCTTCTTTATGGCAGTGACACCTGGACAACTTACTCACGCCAAGAGAAACGTTTAAACAGCTTTCATATGCGGTGTCTGCGAAGAATACTTGGTATTAAGTGGCAAGACAAAATCACAAATACTGAAGTATTGGAAAGATCAGGTTGTGTGACGGTGTATTCCATGCTCAGTCTTCGTAGACTTAGATGAATAGGACACGTTAGGAGGATGGATGATGGTAGAATACCAAAGGACATCTTTTTTGGTGAATTACAGACTGGTAGGAGATCTCAGGGTCGGCCTCTACTACGATACAAAGATGTGTGTAAGCGGGACATGATTGATACAGGCATTGATAATGCACATTAGGAGCACGTCGCCGCCGAACGTGTTGCATGGAGGGCAACTATCAGAAATGGAATAAAGACAAAGGAGAAAATGATTGCAGATAAAGCACACACAGAGCGTGAGAGACGTAAGATGGTGCAAAATGGTGGAAGTGACCATGTTTTCACATGCACCTACTGCGGGCAAACATTTGCAGCAAAAATTGGCCTTACCAGCCACACTCGCCACCGCCATGGATCGTAGTTATTAAGCCTTTTTGAAGCACAATGTACCAAACTATCGTCTGTCAAGACGGAAAGGTGCCAATGATGTAGTAGATTAGTTGTTATGCTTGTAGATAGGTTGGTAGATTTGTTGGTTGGTAGGTATGTTTGTGGATCAACTGGTTAGTTGGTAATCTTTATAATGCATATCTTTTATATTGTTGCTGTTCTTTGTTAGCCTTGAATGATGTGTGAATGAAATAATGTATGAAAGAGAGTGATAGAAGGGCAGAATGTTAGACGGGCCTGCGTGCCCAATTCTTAACCCTTTGAAAATAAAGTTTGTTCGTTCGTTCGTAGTTAAGCTGGTAGACTAGTTGGTCGGTCGGAAGTTAGGTTGGTTGATTGGCTGGTTGGTTGGTATGTAGGTTAATAGGTTGTTTATAGGTAGTTTGGTAGATTGGTAGGTATGTTAAGTTGTTATATAGGGTGATATGTAATTCGTTGAAAGCAATAGAAAACTACTAAATAGAAAATTGCCTAGGAAATGAATCTATTATCGGTCGCAACGTCTTGCAAAGGGTGATAAACATGTATGTCATGTTGCAGCACAGCATGTTCAGACCGGCTGGGGTTAGGTCATGTTGCAGTACAGCATGTTCAGACCGGCTGGTGTTAGGTCATGTTGCAGCACAGCATGTTCAGACCGGCTGGGGTTAGATCATGTTGCAGCACAGCATGTTCAGACCGGCTGGGGTTAGGTCTATATTGGTAACATTGTTTGGGCATGTCATTGTCAACACACCCCAGCGTAATGTCCTGAGAGATAAACGGTGGTATAACAACGGGACAGTAACCGCAGACTTTGGCTTGGAGTCCAGACTTTCGAATATATTCACTTCAGCAAACATCATATCATTTCGTTAACACAATATCACACAAATCCTTCACTTAACACTTAACACAAAAAATAAATAAAAATACAATACACACTTATCAGTTTTGAAAAGTCTAAAGTTTGCATTGTTTAGACATTTCAATTGCCAGGATTTGCTGTGAAAAGTCTAAAATTTGCATTTATAGAAACTGTTATACGTATTGTTACATACAATGTTATAGAAATTGTTGTGTCAATTGTCAAATGTACTGTTACATAAACTGTTATAGAAACTGTTCTAGAAATTGCTAGAAGAGCTGTGATAGATACTTCTTCTTCATCTGCGTTCGTCCGGAATGTTTGTTTGAACGTAATAGTGTTGTGCCTGCTTACAGCAGAGCTGCGATATTTGCACTTTTCGGCCGACGCATCCGACTTCTTCAGGCTTCTTGACCGTGTTAACCTTCCCTGGTTATAGATACTGTTATATGACGTGTCACATATATTGTTATAGATACTGTTATATGACCTGTCACATATACTGTTATAGATACTGTTATATGAACTGTTATAAATACTTGTATAGATACTGTTGCAGATTCTGGTATAGATACTGTTATATAAACTGTATTACATACTGTTATAGATACTGTTACTGTTGTTATAGAAATATTTTAAACAATCCGTTATTGCTGTTATAGTAAATATTACAGAAATTGTTATTGTCACTGTTATAGGAAATATTATAGAAACCTACTGCATGTGGAATGTATGATATGAATGACTGTGACGATATGAATGAGATACATGAACCGATGACAGCAGAGACAAAACCTGAACACACATTAGATGAAGTCACATGAGCAATAAAGAACATGAAGAATGGTAAATCATCAGGATGTGATGAGATACCAGCTGAACTAATTAAAGCGGGAGGAGAAGAAAGCACACAAATCTATCACGCATCATTTAAAAAGATATGGAAATACGGTATATGGCCAAAAAGATTGGAAGAGAACTATCTTCATTCCAATACCAAAAAAGGGCAACCTGAAATTATGCAACAACTACAGAACTGTTGCCCTGATCAGTCATGCAAGTAAAATTATACTAAACAATATAATGGGAAGACTTCATAAGAAAATGGAAGACGAGATTAACGTGGTTCATGCTGGATTTTGACAAGGAAGAGGAACAAAAGATCACATGTTCAACATACGTCTAATAACAGAGAAATGTAGAGAATTTATTGTAAACATATTCTCATGTTTTGTGGATTATTCAAAGGCATTTGACTGTGTACAACATCAGAAACTTTGGGAAATCATGAGGAATATGGGCTTTCCATCACATGTAGTACAACTCATAAAAATGCTCTATCTAGACCAACAAGCAGCAGTTAGAATAGATGGCGAGACATCAGAATGGTTTGACAATATGCTGCCCTAAATATCAGTGGTCATGACATACCAGAGATTCGATATGCTGATGATACAGTAATACTATCCACATCACATAAGGGTACAGAAACACTATTAACCTCAACCCGAAAGAATAGTGAAAATTACCACTTATGTTATCTTAAAATTGCAAAAACAAAGATAATGCACACAGATAAAAGTAATATAGAGAAAGAAATATATGATAATGAGGAAAACTTAGAGGTGGTGGAGCATTTTGAATATCTCGGGTCATTGATTACCAACAACGGTGACACAGTGAAAGAAGTTAAAAGACGAATAGCTATTGCTCTCCAAAAACTTAAACAACTGAATCAATTGTGGCGTGGGACAGATAGACCTATAAAAATGAGATGTTTAAGAGCATGCATCTTTCCCATTGCAACATACGCCTGTGAGACCTGGACACTTACCAAACAAGCTGACGGGCGCATAAATGTTGAATATACATGTTATAGACGAGTTCTAAGAATATCTTGGATACAGAAAAGAACAAATGCATCCATATGACAAATTCTGAATATTGAAGAAAGTTGGCTGCTAAAGACAATAGAAAAAGAAAATTGAAATATTTTGGTCTCTTGAAGCGTCATGAAAGTTTGGAGAGAACAATAATGGAGGAGTATATGCCTGGGAAGAGAGGAAGAGGAAGGCTAAAGAGAAGATAGGTACAGAATGTGGCAGAGGATCTCCAGATGGGTGTACCAGATGCGGGACTGCAAGCTTATGGCAGAGAAGTTTTCCGGAAGGTTGCTATGGGAGTGGGGCTCTGCAAAGGACATACTACTGAATGAATGAATGAATGAATGAATGAATGAATGAATGAATGAATGAATGAATGAATGAATGAATGAATGAATGAATGAATGAATGAATGTTATTGTCACTGTTATATAAAATATTATAGAAACTGTTTTTGTCAATGGTATAGGAAATATTACAGAAATTGTTATTCTTATTGTTACAAAAATATTAAACAAACTGTTATTGTTATAAAAACGTTACACATTTGTTATTGTTGTTGTGATAGAAAATATTAAAGAAACTGTTATTGCTGTTGTTATAAAAATATTAAAGATAATTTTGTTGGTGTTGTTTTAAAAGTATTGAAGAAAAGTTTTGTTGTTGTTGTTGAGAAAATATTCTATCAAATGAAGAACATTTTGTGCAATAAGTTATTGTTATTGGAAGTTTGAGAAAGAGTTCTTGCATGT
Organism: Cepaea hortensis; assembly: GCA_963921405.1. Lineage (NCBI taxonomy): Eukaryota > Metazoa > Mollusca > Gastropoda > Stylommatophora > Helicidae > Cepaea > Cepaea hortensis. The sequence goes on along the minus strand of OY992876.1, from coordinate 218,313,584 downwards.
TACATAGAACAGGTCCTTACATACGGCTGTGCATCCTGGATAATTAATAAACACAACGTATGTCTTTAGTAAATTTAAACTCAGAAGGCCCAAACAATGTGTTGAACGATTTATTGCCAGACATATTTCTCTGCATCATGCAAGGTATATACTGCAAAATTCCCTAGGCATATGAAGTGAATAAATGAATAATCTTAAACTCAAACAATTAAAACATATAGTGACAGGTATTCTTTGATTGTGGAAAATCTGTTATCAGCTGGGTAGTGTTAAATCCACAACGAAGTCTTTCTGTTTGCAAAAAAAACAACAACAAAAACTGCTCGAACCATCGTTAGCAATTAGGAGGTCCCAGCCGATTTTGCGAAACAGAAAGGGGGTAACACAGCTACGGGAGATTTGGAAGCAAACCACTTTCCTTTGGTTTTCATACATAGGTATGATAGTTGGTGATTCATAAAGCAATGGCACATTGCTGATTACCGTCCTTTATAAGATATGCAACTAAGTCGTAAATAACTGACAATAATATTGAAAAGACATGGTTAAAGGTGTAGTTGCGTGGTTTAGTTGTGGGCGTATCAATAGGGTATATGTAGAGAAGAAGAAGAAGAAGAAGAAGAAGAAGAAGAAGAAGAAGAAGAAGAAGAAGAAGAAGAAGAAGAAGAAGAAGAAGAAGAAGAAGAAGAAGAAGAAGAAGAAGGAAGCAGAAGAAGAGAAGAAGAAGAAGAAGAAGAAGAAGAAGAAGAAGAAGAAGAAGAAGAAGAAGAAGAAGAAGAAGAAGAAGAAGAAGAAGAAGAAGAAGAAGAAGAAGAAGAAGAAGAATGATCGTGATTAATATTTGCCAAGACATTGACACTAAAATTTTTGTGTGTGCGCTCGATCGTAGTCCATACATACTATTTATAGTAGTGATTGACTGAATTTTGGCGTGTGGATTAGCTTTCCCTAGTAACAGTGTCCCTCACCATCAGGCGAACCCACTGCAACTTCAGAGGTACTTGTAGTTTGCGCTCCCAAGTCAAGGACGACAGGTCAACATTTTAGTCCAGCTCTCCGGTGTAGAGGTTGAACAGCGAACCTCAGCATCAGCACAACGAATGTTTAAGAACACATGTTCTTTCCCATTCGGCCATTCAGACCTGCTGACACTAACATTATTCTTCCATATGTTTCTCACTCCGGCAGATCTTCTGTCTGAGATGACTTCTCACCACATCTTCTCTAGTCTGCTGTTTGAGTGTGTGGACACTATATGTTTCTCACTCCGGCAGATCTTCTGTCTTAGATGACTTCTCACCACATCTTCTCTAGTCTGCTGTTTGAGTGTGTGGACACATGTGGGGGTGTTTGTGTGTGCGAACAAATGGGAGTGAGGATGTGTGTGTGGGTGAATACACTTGTGGGTGTGTTTGTATGTGTGTGTGTGTGTGTGTGTGTGTGTGTGTGTGTGTGTTAATACACTTGTGAGTGTGTTTATGTGTGTGATCTCTTTTTGAGTGTGTTTGTGTATATGACCATATGTGAGTATATTTGTCTGTGAAAACGTTTACTGAAAATGACTATAAAACGACTGTAAACACTATCTCGTATATTGCAGTGTGTTCTTGGACACATGCATGTGAGCATATGTAGGTGGCTTTGAGCTAGTGAACACATATGAGTATGTGTGAGTGTGTGTGTGTGTGAGTGTGTGAAAAGGTGTGTGTGTGGTTTTGTTTGTGAACAAGGGTTCAGAAGATAAGTAGCATTACACTAAAATGCATGCCGCCTGTGTATGTGTTTGTAAGAGTGTGTGTGCTTGTATTCAGCCAAAATTTAATAACCAAACAGTTTATACATACAAACAATGTTTCTATGAAATCTCAACCGTCGTCATTAGGTGTACAGAAAACACACAATACAGGCGACACTCATGGTTCTCAGCACTAGAGTTCTGCTAGGACAAACACAAACTTGTTGCTCTCGTGTCAGATCTTCTTTGCTGTAGAGTCAGTGCTGGCAGCTGATTGTGTTGCATTCTAACGAGATGGCCGAACCTTTTGATCTTCTGCCTTTCAGTATATGTTACACAAGGCGTTGATCCCTCTGTCTGTGAGATATCATCATGTCTTACCCGGTCTTGGATAGTTAAGTTGGCAGCTCTTCTCGAGCATCTCATCTTACAGGTTTTGATTTAGCATAACTGTGATTTGGATCACGTCCTACTTTGACATTGGTAGCTTAAGACTAGCGTTGAATGCTATTTATTATCTGTGGTTTTGCGGACAAGGGTATATTTGGATTAGTTAGGCGACATATCATCTCATTGCACATTGAACCATTCAGTCCATAAGTGCTCAGATCCCCTTCTCAGTATATACCGCAGTGCGAAGCGGCTAACGACACTAGTTCTGTATTGGTTTATTAATCTTAATTGGCTGCCTGTATAATGTTCTTGTTTGGCCTCTTTTAGCTTGCTGTTCTCGCAGTCTGACCATGGTTGTAGATTCACAATCATCACTTGGTTCTCGCAAAAGTCTTACTTCTCGTAAAGAATTCAATATATCAGCCTGGTCCATAGCTCGCCCGCCCTCCACTGTAGCCTTACCTTTAAGCTTGTCGGTCTGCTCATTGTCTTGTACGCCCAAGCCCTGGCACGAAAATGAAACTAATCTTTGCCAGCCGTGACCGCCCCAGAGACAACAACCACTGTCTTCAGATCCACCCCATCTCTATCTTCCTGGGCACTTTCATTGAGTCACAAAGGAAGCATGACCGAGTGAAGGTAAATATGGGTAAACAATAACAGTGGGTTAATGGCATTTTCCTTATGTGCGGGAAAATGCTATGCTGCAGAGGCAGTAGAAGACACAGAGAGGTCTCACATTAATATAACAGTTAGTTGCATATCCTTACATGACGTGGTAGTCAACAACAGCATTTTTTGACTGTTCCTGATTTCTTGGCAAGTTTACGTTCAGTAGTTTACCATAGATTTTTGAAACCAGCACTCAGACTATTTCATAAAAACCCAACGCAAGGCGGTCTGCTGCCAAATCGCCCACATCTGTGTTTCGAATGTGGTATGGGAGTTTATGAACTGCGTCCAGAACACCTTCGTGACAGAGCAGTCCCACTTATATAAGCAACACCAATTTAATCAAATGATCAGGTAACAGAGGGGATTGCAGACAGCACGATTATGGATGCCTGTTTCAGTCGAGACACCTAAAGAAGAAGCAGAAGTTGAGATGTTGGCGACTATTGTCAACCACAGAGAAGGTTCTGTGGGCAACCATGTATGCATTGTCTTGGAGTCTGTTGACACTAGAATGTCAAAATCCCCAGGAGCAAACATGACCAGAGGAGGCCACATGCCTGGCAGTCCGTATGCACTCGTAATTTGCTGAATCGTAACCTCATCAGCATCATGTATCATGCCGATAAGCTTGATCAGTCATGTTTTGCAGTCTCATACGATCACCAGAGTCGTGGATCAGCTCTGTGTTCTTGTCTCGATTAAACCATGTGGTCAAGCCATCCAGATATTTACTGCTCTGCCTTTCCGTTGTTCTTTTCTCCTCAATCTTGCCAGTTGTCACCAAGTTACCCAATTTATTTCTTCTCATAACGTGCACAACTGGCAAGATCGAAGGGAATAGACCAAGAGGAAGACCGAGAGGAAAATACCTGGATGGCTTGACCACATGGCATGGACAAGACAGGAACACTGTGCTGATCCACGACGCTGGTGATCGAGTGAAATGGCGAGTCATGACCGCCCACGCTTTCCGGCATGGCACATGATTGATTGATTGATGGTTTTCATCTTGCAATGGCAATTCTTGTTCTAATCTCTTCAAGGCATCTCCCATCAGATGTTATGACTGTACCGAGATAACTGTATCGATTCACTTGCTTAAGAATATGCCCATTTACTCGTATATCACATTGTTGTATTTCCTTCTTCCCAGTGACGACCATAATCTGTGTCTTCTTAACATTCAGTTCTAACCCTAGTTATTCACTGTGTGCAACAACCACATCTACTAAATTTTGCATGTCCTGTTCATTGTCTGCAATCAAGACTGGATCATCTGCATATCTAATGTTATTGATGTATCGTCCCCCAATGATGATTCGTTCCATATCTTATACATTCCTGAAAATATTTTCACTGTACAGGAAAACAGATGTTGAGACATTACACATCCGTCTCACACCTTTTAATAGGCTGAAATTGACCTATATCGTTATCAATTCTGATGGTAGCTTGTTGTTTCCAATATACGTTTTTTTTTAAAACAAGTCTAAGGTCTTTTCCATCAATTTGTTGATCTTCAAGCATCTTTATCATGTCGACATGTCTCACTTTATCGAAAGCCTTTGTTAGTCAATAAAGCAAAGATATAGAGCTTTGTTTACTTCTATAGAACGTTAAATTACTGTTCTCAGTATATATACAGCATTTACTGTGCCATTGCCTTCTATAAACCCACATTGTTCTTCTCCTATTTCGGGTTGTATTTTCTTAACAATCTTCATGATGTGACTCTATACTAATTGTTCGATGGTGATCGCATTCCAAGGCTGCTGATTTCTTCGGGATTGCAATGAATATAAAATTACATAATTCAGGTGGTATATCTCCAGTATCGTATATTGCGTTCAGCAGTCTGGTAACTTTGTCTGTTCCATATTCTTCTAAGGCATTGATAATTTCTGTTGGGATGTTATCTGTACCCAGGGTCTTGCCTGTTTTCATATGGTTAAGAGCATTCTGAACTTCCTTCTTCAAAATTGATGGTCCTTCATTATTATTCCGATAATCATATTGTTCTTCTGTTGTATCATTATAAAGGTCTTTCACATAATCTGACCACACATGGAAAATCTGATCTTTTTCTATTATGATTGTGCCATCTTTGGTTTTTAGGCAACCCGTTGATGTATTTGTTCTTTTGTTAGTGATGTCATTAATTCTTTTGTGCATTAATTTGGTATTCCGGGTGTTGTGTTGATTTTCAATTCTCTTGCAATTTTCCTCAAGCAATGTTTCTTTTAACCAACCACCCATGCATTAAACCAACCAACCAGTCAACCAACCAACCAACTTTGCAGGCAGCCAAATCAATCAACAAACCAACCAATCAACCAAGAAATCAATCAATCAAACAACCAACCAACCATCCAACAAACCACCCATGCATCAAACCAACCAACCAACTAGTCAACCAACCAACCAATTTTGTAGTCAGCCAACCAACGGACCAACCAAGCAACCAAGCAACCAACCAACCGACCCATCAACTAACCAACCAACCAACCAACCAAACAAACAATCAATCAATCAATCAATCAATCAATCAATCAATCAATCAATCAAATAACCAACCAGCCAACCTATCACCCATGCAACCAACCAACAACCAACTATGCATTCAGCCAACCAAAAGACCAACCCACCAACCATCCGACCAACCAACCAACCAACCAACCAACCAACCAACCAGCCAACCAGCCAACCAACCAATCTGTTCCAAACCAACAAAATACAACTTCTGCAATAACCATCTTTTAATCAAGCAATGTTAAGCAGCATATCTATCAATTTACTTTCCCGCGACTGTTTCTCTGGATTCTGCCAAGAGGACAGTAGCTGCTCAAGCATCTCAGACCCAGATCTATCGTCCTGCTCCTTTTTGAGCCCTGTTTCCAGTTGCCCCAGAAGACCATCTTCCCCCGGAGAGTACTTCTGTAGCCTTGATAACAGCCGGCTCTTTAATTTCTGCTCCTGAGTGACGTCAGAGCCCGACCGTTTCCCAAAGCGAATGAAATATCTGAAGACACGCCTACGACATGCGTACCGGACACATCGCGACATTTGGGAGGGATCGGGATCCATTGATTGACATCCGTGACCACACCCTTCTTCATCGTCATCAGCTACAACAAATTGTGTAACCAGAGACACGACGAGAAGAACCACCAAGGAAATTAAACTGTGGCTTGCTGTTTGGCGTGCAACCTGCATTCTTGTTTGGATTGAAATTAATTTAAAATGACTAAAATTATATCCCTTTTAAATGAGTGAATAAAATGTATATCCCTTTAATGTTACGCTTTATTCTTGAATTAAGGTTTATTTAGTAGTCTGTAAGAATTGTTTAGCTGTCTTGAAACGGTATCTTCCTTATCTACAATTGTATTTATTTATTTATACAATTTAACTGCCTTTATTCAGGACTATTTCATATTTACCTATACTCTCGTTACCTAAATTGGTATATTCTTTAATTAATGAACACTGTAAATTCTTGAAATCTTTCCTGTCTTATGTAATGTACAACTCAAATGCCTAATTTCCGATATTTGTCAAAGTTTTAAGAATCTGTACACCTGTCCTCAACACAATGTCAGTCGCTAGATGCACAGCTGAATAAAAATCCGTAGTTTACTTACTATAAAATGCTCTACAGTAACCTACGGAACTTATAAACTCTATATAAATTGCTTACTGTTTAAATAGAAACAATCGATCACCAGAAATGAACTAAAGGCTAGTAGTGAGTATTAATGTAATAAGTTGACAAACTGTAATTTTGGGCCTCGAAAAGTGCTTGCTAAAGAGCTTTTGGGATTATCTTTAGAACCCTAATATTTGTTCTGTGGCGTAAATCGTACAAGATAAGTTCTAAAGTTGCTGTCTTTCAAAGTTGCTCTCTTTCAAACTTGCTTTCTGGGGAAGATTTGGTCTTAAAAAGGTCCTGTCTTCCGAAGACTATGTCCGTCAAAGATGCCAATTTTCAACGAATCCGTTGCCCAAATTATGCCGTTTATCAAAGTTTCTGCCTACCAAAGTTGCTATCTTGGAATATTGCTGTCGTTGAAAGATGCAGTCTTTCAAAATTGCTGTCTACAGCAGTTTGCTGTCAAACATCAAGCTGTAGTCTTTTGTAAGATGGTATGTTGCTGTTATCTTCCTGGCCAGCTGCTCTGAAACGAAAGAAATAGAATTGTATACAGTGAAACGACAGGTAGAACTAGAAGGTAATGTATAATCTGAAACGAAAGGAAGAAAAATAAAGTAATGTGTAATCTGAAACGATAGGAATGAAATAGAATGTAATGTTTAATTAGCATTATCTTCTTCTTCTTCTTCTTCTTACGTTCGCCTGAAATATGCTTATAACTGCAATGTTGTCTCTTGTATGAATCCAACAGTCTTTTTTAGTTCATTCAGCGGTCCATAGAGTTTATCCTCCACTGTTGTCTCTCTAGGCCAGAAGGTAGGCCTGGATATGTTGTAGATTGGGCAATCCTGGAGTATGTGCTCTGCTGTCTGCGACGCCAAACCACACGTGCACATGGCTGAGTCACCAATCTTGAATTTTGTATACATGTGGTTGCGTAATCTATTGTGTCCTGTTCTGAGGCCAGTTAGTTAGTTGCGTGTCAGTAACGGGGCTTAGCAATCAAAGCCAGCATGTTTTGGCTGCTTGTAATTTTATTTACAATTTTACATTCAGTAGTTGCCGTAGTTTTCTAAACGACTCATGCTCGCCAAAGCCAAAAGGCGTATTAGAAATCCTGTGTTTTCTGTTTTTACTGTAGAAAACTCTCGGTCAGTTGGACTTAAACGTTGATTTCTCGTTTAGGAAGCATATCAATATCAAACTACTAAGTTGAGTTCAGTTGAGCTACGAAACGACATAAATGCACTCAGGACATTCCTATAAGCGTTTCGTCCCCTCGTTCAACTGCCAGCGAAGAGTCATACTGCTAATCATTCCCACTGCTATCTGATTGAACGTTTCCCTGGTCTTCCCTCTCAGTGTTGAGATTCGTCCAGAGCCCCTGCCGATCTCCCGCCATATCATTCTGTCCACATACGGGCTCTATGTCTGTTCCCCCCCCCCCCCCCTTGCTGTCTCCACCTGGTCCCACAGGCGCTCGACCAACTCTCCCTTGTCCATAGTTAATTTACCACCAAGAGGTGCATCCCCTGCCAGCCTATCAACCTGTTTATCCCCCTCCCCCCGCACTCCCGCATAACCACGGCAGAATACCCATACAATTCTCACAATCTGTGACCTCTGAAGCGAGGCAAGCCATTCTACACGAAACATTCCTGAATGTAACATTACTTAGTAATTAATTAACATGACGTGGAGTTGATGGCAACGTTCAGCAAAGGGTAGTATTCGAGTTTTTCGACTCACCAACCCACACCTTTCCTCTCAGCAACCCACACCTTTCCTCTCAGCAACCCACACCTTTCCTCTCAGCAACCCACGCCTTTCCTCTCAGCAACCCACACATTTCCTCTCAGCAACCCACACCTTTCCTCTCAGCAACCCACACCTTTCCTCTCAGCGCAACCCACACCTTTCCTCTCAGCAACCCACACCTTTCTTCTCAGCAACCCACACCTTTCCTCTCAGCAACCCACACCTTTCCTCTCAGCAACCCACACCTTTCCTCTCAGCAACCCACACCTTTCCTCTCAGCAACCCACACCTTTCCTCTCAGCAACCCACACCTTTCCTCTCAGCAACCCACACCTTTCCTCTCAGCAACCCACACCTTTCCTCTCAGCAACCCACACCTTTCCTCTCAGCAACCCACACCGTTCCTCTCAGCAACCCACACCTTTCCTCTCAGCAACCCACACCTTTCCTTGGTCGTCTTTATCAGCTTGTTTTTTTTTTACGTTCGCTTGCTTTGAACACAAGCATAGTCCATACTGCGACCATTGACATAGTACTACTTTGTAGTGCACTGGACTGTTTTTTGCCTTATGAATTAGTGTCCCTCGCCATCAGGCGAACCTACTCCGACTTTCTGAGGTGCATGTAATTTACGTCCCCAAGTCAAGGACGAGAAGTCAACATTTTAGTCCAACTGACCTGTGTAGGGGTTGAACCCGCTACCTGGACATCAGCACAGCGGCAGTTAAAAAGCTATCGCTCTTATCCTGTCAGCCACGCTGACCCCCAGACAGCTAATTAATAACATTAAAGAGAAGACAACTGTTGCACAATGAATCCCACGCAGGGGCAGTAACCCATTTTCCCCACAACCTGGGATGTCCTAATTGGAGATAACAAAGAACGGAAACACGTTTGTAAATACATCTGTTTTATTACATAGACAAAAGGGACGCACAAAAGGAAACAGACGAGATCAGAACTGTGAAATGGGCACATCTGTGTGATGATTAGTTTCGTTATCACCATTTGACATTTGCCAGTAACCAGCACGATGTCTTGTTCCACGACCATCGTTTTTGTCTTAATTCAAACGCCAATTTCTAGCAGTAAAGGAGAGACTTTGTAACGTGTTATTTCACATGTTGGAGAATTCACGCTAGGTTTTAGCCTTACATGGGAGGGAAAATATGTTAGAGAAGATATAATTGCTATTATAATGAGACACCTACTGTGCTAAACCATGTACAAGGAATAAACCATAAGGGTGAACTAGAACTTTTGGAACGTGGGTCTACAGTCGAATATGACGAAATGTCTTGACAGGAAAAGAGGAACGGACGAACTTTATTTTCAAGGGGTCACAAATTGGGCACGGAGGCCCGTCTTACATTCGGCCTTTCCAAATACTCATCATTCATGCATCAATTATCTATTGTGCATGTAACATTCACATAGTAAAACATTGTCAAATGGATGCTATGGACATAAACAATGCATATTACTATGTTATGAGACAGGCAGGGAGACAGACAGACAGACAGGCAGACACACACACACACACACACGCACATACACACAGAGATCCCCATAGATGTATAAATACATACATACATATTTACATACACAAATTCGTACATACGTACATCATGTACACAAACTCACAGTTATACACCCACTCAACAACACATACATACACACACTCTATCTCTTGCACATATATTCACTGACAATCACAAACACATTAAAATATGTATTTGTACGAACACAATCTTACTCTCTCTGTATCTCTCTATGTCTCTGTCTCTGTCTGTTTGTCTGTCGCTGTATGTCTGTCTCCCTTTCTCTCTCTGACTCTCTCTCTCTCTCTCTCTCTCTCTCTCTCTCTCTCTCTCTCTCTCATTATTGATGAACGAAAGATGAGTGATTGGAAGACGGGCCTGTGTGTCCAGCTTGTAACCCTTTGAAAATAAAATTCGTTCGTTCATTCGTTATCTTTCTCTCTCTGTGTTTTCCCCCCGACCCCCTCCCCTCTCTCTCTATCGCCTACACCTCTTTCTCTACATCTCCCCTCTCTCTCGGTCTCCCCTCCCCCTCTCTCTATCTCCCCCTACCTCTCCAACTCTCCAAAGTAGTATGACAAACATTGGGACTGAAGAAAACAATTATTCTATCATATCAACGTTATTGAGATTGCAGTATTTCATTCAAGATAAAGTAAATTCTTTGGATGGGAGGTTACAACAAATACGTCTACAAGTTTACTGAGGAAAGACACAAATAATCAGAATAAACCAAGCCAATGATAACCCGATCTACTTTCGTGAAACCCCACTTCAAGAGGTGGCATCATTAATTTATTTAGGTGGAAATGTAGACACAGATGCAGAACAGATAGCGATATTAAAATTTGAATGTAAAATGGAAGTCAAAAGAAATAAAATACAGCACGTATCTTATACAAATTAATTATAATATTACATCAATTAGCATCTGCACGACAGAGGTCATGACTATAAACAAAGAAGAAAACAACAACAAAGATTCATATAAAAGAACACCCTCTGAAACAAGGAAAGAGCTTCAAGTACATGTACTTCGGACATACAATATCATTAAATGGCAAATTAGAAGACAAGATCGAAAATAGATGCAGTAAGTCAACCCCGCTCATTGGATAAATTAAACTCGTTTCAGTAGATAATAAAAAAAAGCACTCTGTAACACATCCTGAAAATGATATAATTCATCAAAATATTAATACTTCATAACATAGCATAGGTCTCAGTCCTTTGTGATGTGGAGCAATCCTGCCGATGATACTCTTCCATACCATTATAGTGGATCAAGCATCCTTTCTCTGGATTTGCCACAGCCTCTTCTGCCGTTCACTTTCCAATCTTCGATACATGTTTACTTTTTATATGACCAAAGCATAATGCTTGTCTCTTTCTTATTGCTGTGTATTATGCTCTACTTTAATTAACACCGTCCTTACATATGTTGTTAGTTACCCTGGTTGTCTAAGATAACCCTGGCTGTCTAAGGTTATCCTCACTGTCTAATGTTACTCTGGCTGTCTAAGGTTATCCTGACTGTCTAAGGTTATACTGGCTGTCTAAGGTTACTCTGACTGTCTAAAGTTACCCTGGTTGTCTAAGGTTACCCTGGCTGTCTAAGATTACCCTGACTGTCTAATGTTACCCTGGTTGTCTAAGTTTACCCTGGTTGTCTAAGCTTAAGCTGGCTGTCTAAGATTACCCTGACTGTCTAAGATTACCCTGACTGTCTAAGATTACCCTGACTGTCTAAGGTTACCCTCACCGTCTAATGTTACCCTGGTTGTCTAAGGTTACCCTGGTTGTGTGAGGTTAAGCTGGCTGTCTAAGGTTACCCTGGCCGTTTAAGGTTACCCGTTGCCATGGCTGTCTAAGGTTATCATGGTTGTCTAAGATTACCCTTACTGTCTAAGATTATCTTTGCTGTTTAAGATTACCCTTGTTGTCTAAGGTTTTACTGGTTATCTAAGGTTACCCTGGCTGTCTAAGATTACCCTGACTGTCTGAGTTTACTTTGGCTGTCTAAGATTACCCTGGCTATCTAAGGTATTCACATTCATCTTAGGAACTACACCTTAGCTGTCTTCAAACTCTTTCTAATGTGTTTTTTTTTTCACAGTCTACGACTTACTGTTATACAACCGTACATGCTCTATATAACATTTAAGTTCTTTATTTCTGACATACTGACCAACAACAAGATGACAATTGCAAGAGGAAAGACAAAGCTGAAGTGCTACAGTACTTGTGTATGGATGTGAAACGTGTACAATAAGCAGGCAAGCTGAAAAATAGAGCTGATCTACAACTCTGGTAATAGTGTGAGATGGCGAACCATGACCGCCCATGCTTATCGGTATGGCACACGACGTTGATAATGACATCATATGACTCCAGGATCCTTTTACATCAAACAAACAAATCAATCAATCAATCAATCAATTAATCAACCAATCAATCAATCAATCAATCAGGTGCGGTCTCCACAATGAATGTTAGCTGCAATGGATCTGCAACACTGTCTCTCGCCTTGACTGTACATTGTGTCAGACAGCTGTTCTTCCGTCTCTTGATGTTATCTTCCCACTTGTATCCTTGCCTATCTCTTGCTCGCCTGCCTTTAACATTCCCCCTCCCCTCCCCCTAGTATAATTTAATGGCCAACTGACCATATCGGGCAGGATGCACATTTGAAGTAAAAATCAGCCGGCGCTCGAAGCGTAACGCGATCATTATCACCCTGGCCGAATTTACTACCCAGGTTATTTTCTAAACCCCACTGTAGGCAGGGTTGACTTCTAAACCCCACTGTAGGCATGCGTGCGGGTTCAAACTCATTTCCACTGGGTCGGTGGGTGAGCGTCTTACCACTACGCTACCGTGACTGCCTGGGTATATGGTGTCATATTCGTATTTTATTAGACCAATCTTCACTCAATCTTACGCAAAATCAACATCTGCGAGATTAGATGCTTGAGTTGAGCTGCCAACTTTACTATCCGAGACCGAGTAAGAAATAATGTTATCAGCCAGACAGTGTGATCAACACATTGTGACACAAATATTGAAAGGCAGAAGATTAAATGTTGCGGCCAACTCGTTAGGAAGCAACACCATCAACGACCAGCACTACATCAAAGAAGATCTGCTACGAGAGCACTAGGACGCCCAAGAAGAAAATGAATTGAATACATCAAAAACAGTGTACAGTTACACGGAATGACACTATCCAGTGCCATTTATCAGAAGCTGGAACAATTATTCCTCTCACGACGCTGGACGGCAAATGTGGAAGATAATAATGAGGATAATGAATCTTCTCTCAGTTGTTCCTAAAACAATTTATAGTACCCATGTTAAACTGACTACATCCTCGCCTCGAAGTAGATTCGACCATATAACCGTCGGGACGACAGGATCTAGTCCGCCACAGCCCCCCCCCCCCCCCCGAAAAAATAAAAAAATAAAAAAACAAACAAACAAACCCACCTATGTACTGACACCAGAATAAGGAGAATACTTTTGTATTCATATTTTCATGTAGTGTTTTTCATTGAGGAAATCAATACTGATGTGGATGCAACTGTATAACTCTGCTGACTTCCCTCTATATTTCCTTTCCTGGCTGTTTGCACACCTTTGGCCACACATTTCTTATATAATACTTTTGCATCTGAATTGGACTCAACCTTTGTAGAAAAAGAGCATCTTTCTCAACTGAACTGAACCCAACTTTTGTGCCTTCTTGACAACGAAGTAGTGTTTTAATATTATTTTATTATGTCATTATTATATATTATTTGATTGTCTCTTGTTTTGGGAGATTCTCACTCTGTGATTTATGTTCACCTGCATGGAGTCCATTGTAAGGTATGTACAGCGGGGCCGTGTTTAGTTAAGACCCATCTTCTGGCAGGAGCTACACATACCTAACTGTTTGTATTTGATGTTGTTGTATCGGTGTGTGAATAAGTCTAAACGAAATGTGTAGGGAACATAGCATGAAAATTAGCACAAATAAAACAGAGGCAATTAATATAACTAAAGAAGAAAAACAACAACAATTCACCTAAACGAACATCCCTTGAAGCAAGTAAAGAATTTCAAGTACCTGGGAAGTATAATATCATGAAATGGCAAATCAGAAGACGAGATCGAAAATAAATGCAATAATGCAAACCAACTCAATGGACAAATGACACCAATACTAAAGAACAAACATATATCAATAACTACTAAGAAATCACTTTACAACACAATCTTCCTACCAACTCTATGTTACCAAGGCCAAATTTGGACAATGACAGAAAAAGAGACAAGAAAAATCACAACAGAAATTAGATTCCTGAGAAAAATATTCAATGTTCCAAGAAGAGATAAGATCAGAAATGAAGAAATTAGGAGTAAAGTGGGGGTTATAGCTGTGCTAGATTTTATTAGAAGGCAGCAAGTCAAATGGTTTGGCCGTGTAACTAGGTTACCAACTAACAGTATACCACAACAAGCAATGATGTACAGACCAGATGGAAGCAGAGGAAGAGGTCGACCACGTAAACGATGGACTGGGGGAATGGCATAGTCCATGGGAATATCTATACATTAAGCCCATAAACGGGCACTCTCCCGCTGTTTATACTTCACCTCGACACCGCAAGGTACAAGAGGAACAAGGTGAGATGCGATGATGAGTATCAGTGTGCGTTTATTCTTTCTGTGCTGACGAAGCCTTTAGCCGCAATTTCCATTGTGTTATTTGTTATGGTCGTTTAGCAAAGCTTACAGCCTACGTCTTGTGTTTTTGTGACACCCCCTATGTAGTGCTAAAAGCGAAAATCTACGAGCGAGGCTATTATAGAATCTCGAAGGTTTTAAATATGCCACAAATTATATGGTGGCGTCCGATAACCCTGAGCCAATATTACAACGTGTTTGTTGCCCACGAAAAAATTTCATATGATTAGCTCCCTTCGGGTTTCCTAATATTGCTTGCTTATTAGAAAACATATGCAAGTTATAGATGCATTGTATTACATTGGAACATTGGTTTACAAAGAACAATAGAAGTGGAGCTTCTCTCTTCTTGTTTCCCAACATTCCTCGATCATTGAAAAACGCCGCCTCCATCGACGACGACTGTAATTTTAGTGACGGAATTTTGTGTTTGCATTCTGGCAGCATAACTACGCATCTATGCCTGTGTGTGCTGTTGGTGTATCGGGATTGCTGTCTGTTCCACTTTTCACATGGAGCAGCGTGAGGCATTTTGTGTGATATTCACTGGCATAGGAACGGAACATTATGAGGTGATCCTTTGCCGTGAAGTTGAAACCGCGACTAACGACTAACTACTAATAAAACACCTAAACAAGTCATAGAGTACATTGTTATTCGGCACATTGTTTCAAACAAAAATAACAAGTATAAGTGCGACTTATTGAAACAGTCCACGTGGCGTTGATGCCATCTGTCCACATTCCTCTGCCTCGCATTCTGCCACTCATTTCCTCTGAAATGTACCCTCTTCAGTATGAGAGACTCGGGAATAAGAACTTGAACGGCCAGACACGAGATGGTACTTCGGGAGAACGAGGGGTCTTATCAACCAACACAGAACTGGCACTATTAGTCTCCAAAGACTGATGTATATATTTAGAGGGGGTGGGGGAGGGGAGGTGGATCTGAGCACTTATGGACTTGTCCGGAGTGCTAAGATGATACCACAACAGATAACAGATTATGATGTCTCTATCTACAGAACGACAAGCAGCCTGCCGAGAGCATCGTACAAACCACGAAGTCCATAGCTCGCCATGACTTGGGGGAAGGAGGAGTGTACGAAAAAAAATGAAATTGTACTCTTAACAATGTAGTTCGAGAATGAACCCACAACCTTCACAGCGTGAGACCTGACTTCTTGGCCACGGAGACCACCTCATCTGTTTTAAATTGTTCTAAAGTCTATGTGAAAGTTCCTCGATTATAAACATTTCAAAAGTGTCACTGTAAGTTCCTCGATTGTAAAATATTCTCAAATGTCACTGTAAGTTCCTTGTTTTCAAACCTTTGCAAGGTCTCTATGTAAGTTCCTCGACTGTAATCTTTTCTAAAGTCTCCTTGAAACTTCCTCGATTATAAACTTTTTAAAAGTATCATTGTAAGCTCCCTGTTTCTGAACTTTTCCATAGCATCCCTGTAAGTCCTTGATTGTAAACTTTTTTAAAGTCTCCCTGTAAGTTCCTCGATTGTAAAATTGTCCAAAGTGTCACTGTAAGTTCCTCGATTATAAAATTGTCCAAAGTGTCACTGTAAGTTCCTCGATTATAAAATTGTCCAAAGTCTCCTTGTATGTTCCTCGATTGTAAAATTGTCCAAAGTGTGACTGTAAGTTCCTCGATTGTAAAATTGTCCAAAATGTGACTGTAAGTTCCTCGATTGTAAAATTGTCCAAAGTGTCACTGTAAGTTCCATGATTATAAAATTGTCCAAAGTCTTCCTGTAAGTTCCTCGATTGTAAATTTGTCCAAAGTCTCCTTGTATGTTCCTCGATTGTAAAATTGTCCAAAATGTCACTGTAAGTTCCTAAATTGTAAAATGTTCCAAAGTGTGACTGTAAGTTCATCGATTGTAAAATTGTCCAAAGTGTTACTGTAAGTTCCTCGATTGTAAAACTGTCCAAAGTCTCCCTGTAAGTTCCTCGAACGTAAAATTGTCCAAAGTCTCCCTGTAAGTTCCCCGATTGCAAACTTTTCTAAAGCCTCCCTCTATATTCCTCGATTGTAAATTTGTCCAAAATTTCACTGTGAGTTCCTCGATTGTAAAATGTTCCAAAATGTGACTGTACGTTCATCGATTGTAAAATTGTCAAAAGTGTCACTGTAAGTTCCTCGATTGTAAAATTGTCCAAAGTGTTACTGTAAGTTCCTCGATTGTAAAATTGTCCAAAGTCTCCTTGTAAGTTCCTCGATTGTATAATTGTCCAAAGTGTCACTGTAAGTTCCTCGATTGTAAAATTGTCCAAAGTGTCACTATAAGTTCCTCTATTCCAGACCGTTTCAGAGTATTAATGTAAGTTTCTCGATTCTAGACTGCTCCGAAGTCATCGTGCCGGCAGGAAATTTGAGCCCTCGAACCGAGCGATGAACAACCATTTTACAAGCCCAGTGCCACAGTTCTTCATTAAGGCTGTCAGGGTGTGTTTGCATGTCTTCCTCGTCGACCGAGAGCTCGCGTGTCTGAGTCAAACTCACCTTAGAGTGTTTTTTTTGTATGCCGCTGACATGCGAGCAACATAACCTGTGTAACTGAGATGAGGTTTAACCTGTAAAGGATTAGTTAATTGCAAATCCTTAACGTGACGTCACAGCATTCTTTGGCTGTTGGCAATTTCTTGGCAAGTTTACGTTAAATAGTTTGGCATTGCGTTCTGGAACGACTGGCACTCATATCATTAAATGAAAAGCAGCGCAAGACAGTGTAAACGATCGGTTTTAACTGCTTTTCAGATATCTCTATAAGAGCTTCGTGTACTTCCATAGATCACACAAGGAGAATGTTAACACAGTGCACAACATACATATTATTGAGGATCTTATGTGTGTGTAGCAGAATCACGCATGCTATACACATTTCGTGAGTTAATGTTGTTGCATATCCTTTACATGACGTCGCAGTCAAGCCCGCCATTCTTTGGGCTGTTTGTGATTTCTTGGTAAGTTAACGTTCTGTAATTCGCCATTTCTTTCTTAACGACTGCCAATCATACCACTGCATGAAAACCAGCGTAAGGCGTTTTGCTTCCAATTCTTCCGCAGCTGTGTTTCGGACACGGTATGCGGGATTATGAATTGCGTTGGAAACCCCGGCGTTTTGTTGGTAGATATTGCTGATTTAGAAATTTAGCCTGGGCAGTGGTCTAACCGGTCTACTCATTTAGATTTCCAACTGTACATGGAAGTGCAACGTACGCAGGGTCTTCGTAGATTTTTTTTTTAGCGGTTGGCTAATGGAGGGGTCTTGAAAAAGAAGAGTCTTCACTATGTCACAACGACATCCAGCATGAGAATGGAGGTAGAAGCAGTAACAGAGACATTCCGTTGGTTTGAGGAGACCACTGCAACACACATTATTTTCATTACGGATTTAATAAATATGCTTAGTAAGGTGGAGAAATGAACGTTTCGTGCGGAATGAATATCCTCGCTTCAGAGGTCATCGATTGTGTATGGATATGTTGCCCTGACCATGCGGTGGTGCTGAGGAATGAACAAGCTGATAGGCTGGCAGAGAATGCACCTCTTGTTGGTAGATCACATATGGACAAAGGAGAGGTGGTCGAGCGCCCGTGGAACCAGGTCGAGAAGGCGGGGGAACAGATTACCTTATGTGGAAAGAATGAGATTGCGGGGGATCGGCTGGGGTTCTGGTGGAATCTCAAAACTGAGAGGGAAGACTAGGAGAACTTTAAATCAGATGGCGGTGGGAACGATTAGTAGTGTGACTCTTCGTTGGCTGTTGAACAAGGGGGCGGAGCGCGTGTGGGAATGTTCTGAGTGTCGTGATGTAGATTCTTAGCTGAACTCAACTCAATACGCCTCAACCTTGTCGGAAAAGGCTAGACAAGCGTGCGATCAACTTCCCAAGAAGTATACTTGAGAGAACTTCTACATATGAGACCATAGTTTGCCGTGTATGTTCAACAAGCGGAAGTCTTTTTGCATATAACAATTTATGTTGATTTCTCGTCCTCGACTTGAGGACGTAAATTACAAGTACCGCAGAAGTCGGCATGGATTCGCCTAATAGCGAGGGACACTAGCAATAGGGAAAAATAACCCACACGTAGAAATCAGTTTAGTGCATTAGAAGTAGTAGCACCTCTATGAACCTCGCTTGAGTTCAAAGCGCGCGACAAAAGTTCAAACATTTAAGAAAAAGTGATAGAATAACTGCCTTCTTTTTATATACAACAAATTGTTTTCTTGTTTGGCCTTGATCTCATTAAAGCGAGTTTTCTTCAATTTTCTCAAGTGTGAAGCTAAGAAAATAAAAACTGTGGAAAGAAAACGACATGAGCTGAACCAGAAATGCACGTATCTTCCTGCACGAGATCATCATCACGTGACTTGTGTTTGTCCATCAAACATATTGAAGACCATTCATTTCATCAAGTGGGGTTGAAAGTATGGAGCTGTGAGTTCTAAGATGGCTGATAAGGCCTAGTGTGGCTCTAAGTGTTCTTTGACAATGTGGGCAAAGAATGCATGACGTTCCAGGAGGAGGGTCCCTTGCAGTCGTTTGTTTGTCTAGCCTTTCTTTCACAGCTCTTGCAGTCCTGGTTACTTCACATGTGACTATACCCTTGCATAATGATGTACGCCACGAATTTCAGTCTTTGGCAACAGTCTCCTCCTTAGTGTCATGATGAATTCCAAAAGCTTTTAGTGAGATCTTCAGTGTCTTTAAAGCGTTTCCCCTGGCTGCCTTGGGAGCGTTCACAACAGCGCAGCTCAACGTAAAAAATTCGTATATGGAATCTGCGATCTGGCATGCGAGTCAAGTGACCAGCTCAACATATTTGATTCTTCATTAGCAGAATTGTAAAGTGGCATGGACGCTCATGCCTGCCCTAAAATCTCTGTCCTTGGATCGAATCTCACTATGATGCTCCTCCGTGTCATGGTTTTAGAATATCAGGCATCATCTCTCGCGGTCTGCCTCGGCCTTGTCTACAGATCATCTTGTCATTCGTGATGATGTTTTTCACAGATCAATGTTAAACTAACAGTTAGTTGCATGTCTATTACAGGACTTTGCAGTCTACCTCCGTATTTATTGACTGTTTGTGATTTACAAGGCGATATTTTTAGGTAGTTTTCCATTGCTTTCTGAACGGTCGCCGTCTTTAACCATCGAAATCAACCCAAAGCGGTCTTCTTCCAAATTGTCCGTATCTGATCTCAAACCCTGGACTCAGTGGGTTGGGGAATTATAAAACAGCGCATGTCATTTTTTCCTTCCGCCACATTATCCGAATCTCCAATGTCTATCTTCTCGATATGTGATCCAAGAACACTCCTCAGCTCTGTCCGATGATTGTGTATACTGATCTACTGTCAGAACATAAGAACATTCTTTAGCTCTGTCTTATGATTGTCTATACTGATCTACTGTCAGAACTGATCTAATGTCAGAACCTAAGAACACCCTTTAGCTATGTCTGATGATTGTGTATACTGATCTACTGTCAGAACCTTAGAACATTCTTTAGCTCTGTCTGATGATTGTGTATACTGATCTACTGTCAGAACCTAAATAGACTCTTTAACTCTGTCTAATGATTGTTTATACTGATCTACTGTCAGAACCTTAGAACATTCTTTAGCTCTGTCTGATGATTGTGTATACTGATCTACTGTCAGAACATAAGAACATTCTTTAGCTCTGTCTGATGATTGTGTATACTGATCTACTGTCAGAACCCAAGAATACTCTTTAGCTCTGTCTGATGATTGTGTTTACTAATCTGCTGTCAGAACCCAAGAATACTCTTTAGCTCTGTCTGATGATTGTGTATACTAAACTACTGTCACAACCTAAGAACACCCTTTAGCTCTTTCTGATGACTGGGTATATTGAACTACTGGCAGAACCTAAGAATACTCTTTACCCCTGTCTGATGATTGTGTTTACTGATCTACTGTCAGAACTTAACAACATTATTTTCCTCTTTCTGATGATTGGGTATACTGGTTTATTATCAGTAGCTTCTCCCAGCATTCAGTGTTGGTGACTCTGGCTGTCCAGGTTATTCTCCGTATTCCTTTCATGGACGCTGTCTTCAAGCTTAATTGATTCGGCCCGGTGACAGGGGCTTCGATCCAAATGAGGCAGATTCGCATTTACCACACCCCCCCCCCCCCCAAAAAAAAAAAAGACGTGCGCTCCCAGGTCAATCCAGCCTAAATGAGTACCGACCGACCGACCGACCGACCGACCGACCGACCGACCGACCAACCAACTAACTAACTAACTAACTAACTAACTAATTAATCTGTTGTCACGCCACACATGAGGCTACGACCTCTAGCATGAGAATCTGGAACCAGTCACAGCGGCATTCCGTTGGTTAGAGGAGACCACTGGAACACATTGTCTTCACCACGGATTCAAGGAGCATGCTTAGTAAAGTAGAGAAAGGAATGTTTTGTGTAGAATGGCTATCCTCGCTTCATAGATCACAGATTGTAAAAAATTTTATGAATTTTTGTCCCTGGCCATGAGGGAGTGCGGGGGAATGAACAGGCTGATAATCCCATGAATAAACATGCTTGTTTAGTGTCTAGTGAATACTATGTTGTATACAACTGTATCCATCCATCATGTGCCATGCCGATAAGCATGGGCGGTCATGTTTTGCCATCTCACTCGATCACCAGAGTCGTGGATCAGCTCCGTGTTCCTGTCTCGACCATGCCACGTGTCCAAGCCATTCAGGTATTTACTTCTCGGTCTTCCTCTTGGTCTCTTCCCTTCGATCTTGCCAGTTGTCACCAAGTTCTCCAAGTAATTTCTTCTCATAACATGCCCAAAATATTTTGACTGTCTACGTCTAATGTCTCTAATCAGTTTACGATCTTCATTTGTTTCTTGAAGGACTTGTTCATTGGTTTTTCTGTCTGTGCATTTTCCTCAGAAACCACATTTCCACAGCCATCAGCTGTTTTTCAGCTGGACTGCTCATTGTCCACGCTTCACATCCATAGAAAAGTATAGGTTCTATGTAGCACTTCAACACGCTTTTTCTCGTTTCAATTGATATCTTTTTTATTGGTCAGTGCGTTTTTCATCTTGCAAAAGGCTACCTTCGCATGGCAATTCTTATTTTAATCTCTTCAAGGCATCTCCCATCAGATGTTGTTACTGTGCCGAGATAACTGTATCGATTCACTTGCTTAAGAAGATGCCCATCTACTGGTATCACATTTGTGACGAAACGGGACTAGATACAGTCTGTCCTCTGGAATATTTCCCTTTGGTTGGAATACGCCGGGTTAGTATCCCTTAATATGGTGACCATAACTAGGGAATTCCCCTGTAAATAGTCCGTGACGTCACAATTCTGGTGACTTCTAGAATATGCTAGAATGTCCCCGGCCCAGTGCGTACGTGGTTTGTTGGCACGTTGGACTCACAATTGTTCGGAACTCACGAGGTTTTTGAGTTCTCCCTGATCCTTGGGATACTCGGGCCCGAGAAGTCCTTGTGGCAGCGCCCTTAGCTATCCACCGTCAGTCGCAAGCCGAATTTCGTCAAGGAAGGCCGCAGTAACTCACTGCTAGAAGATATGTCTTTTTCGCAGACAGAGCGGACACCTGCAGTCGAGTGATGTGATTTCAAGATCACAGTTAATGTTGAATTACTTTAAGTATTAGCCGTTGTCCGTAAATATACCGCGACGACGTTTAATCGCCGACCGAAATAATTATCTCCTCTGAGCGCATAAATTGAAGCTCCGCCTATCTGCATTAATAATTAGCCGCTATCGATCGGCTAAGAGTATTGAGGTCAGATGTCTCATAGCTACAAGCGTGTATAAACAGTAGGCCTATATATGTGTGTTCCATCTGATAATTGAGTAAATCCGATGTTAGTACATCTGATAGAATGTATTTACTGTTAGAGTACAAATTATATGCATTGTTAGGGATATTATGTTATTATCACTGCTATGTGTAAGTAGGTTCAGGTTCGGGTAATTTACCAACTGTGTAGCAGACGTGTTACCTATCTGGTTTAGTGGTTACATACTCAGGGCTGTCAGGAAGTTTGACTTCGTTACATAGTGATGCTAGAATCATTTAATAGTGATAAGTTATTGCTTGTTATTATTATTGATGTGTCATTTGCTTGGCTAGAATAGGATGGTAATTTATGTCTTATATCAGTGGTGGTATTATTCCGGGAACAAGGTGGTGTTATTTCATTGGGATGTGCAGGTAAGTATTTGCTGTGTGAAGATGCCAGTGATATTTCACTTAGACAGAAATGTTTTACAATTACCGGATAGCGGTTGATAGAAAGTATTTATGATGTCTGAGGTCACTGCTTGTTTACATGCCTGTCCGTCAGAGTGACCATGCGTGTCCAATCGTGCGTATGCCTAGCCAACTGACTGGTTATTAGGCATGTCAGACCGACCGTTATGTTGTATGTCCGACCCAAAGCGATCGTGCTTAACCGAAGGTGGAGTTAACATACCCGACCGAGAGCGATGCGCCGCTCTGTAATCGAGGCCTTTTCGTCTATGTAGATCCGAACTATGTACAGAACCTGGTCTGTCTCTATTATTCTCCTCTGCAAGAAACCTGACTCTGATAATGGAGTAACTGATTCACTGCAGTGAGGAAGTAGTAGTATCCTCTGTGGTAATTGGTCCGGATAAGGGGAACAGGAGATTTAGGAGAGGGGGGCTGGTAGCCTCTCTAAAAAGGATGACGTGGCCTAATTCGCCACGGACCAAGATGCGCTGGACCCACAGTAGCTGTGGGAAAGTTTTTTCGGTGGAGGGCCACCATATCTGTGCTAGACCTGCACAGACTTGACTGTCATGGATGAAGGTCAATTAATAAAGGTCAAACGTTGTTCTGGGACGGAGATCCCAGAACAAAAGCTGTTGCTGTGTTCTGAGTTTGTTAATTAAGTTTAACAATTCCTAGTTATAAGTTATTAATGCTACGTTAATGAATTGTGAGGAAGATTATTTATTAATGTTGTGTAGTCATTAATGAGTTAGGTTTAATTAGTTGATCCATGGATAAAGGGATTGATTAATTGTTGAGCTAGGTAGAAGGAGGATATGTCCGGCTGGGCACCTCCTAGATAATGTAACCAATACACTGAAAGAGAAGTAGGTGTATTTTCTGGTTGATGGATGGTGAGGAAACAGGAGTGGATTAGCACCAGACGAAGGATACTTTTACAGACTCATACAGTCTTCTGGTGCTATCGGGCTATCTGTTGCCCAGACGAGTTACTTAACTATACACTGGTGTATTATTGCTTTCTCCTGCAGCCTCATGCCTATACATTGTAATTAAGAGTAGATCGATGATGTTGATGATCACTTATATATATTGTATTATATATATTACTGAGAGGCATGTATTAATGTGGAGATGCAGTGTAGTCCTTGCTGTAGTTGAGTACTTACACCAACCCCTCCATGTTTCAGGATCTGTTATAGGTTAGATCCGATGGAGATTCAGGAGCTCTACCATAAGCTCCACGGGACGTGCTCGTTCCAGTGCCAATAAAGATGAGATTTGAGGCGTTATTGGGAGTAGTCATCTGAATCTGCCTACGTCAATACTGGAGAGTCAATTGAGTTGAGATTAGCCCGGTAGGTCTAGGCTAACACCACCGCCAAGAGTCCGACGAAGTTAGTCAATCGATCCAGATAGGGTCAGAGACTACAGCATCTATTGGTTCCCGCCAGCGAGGTACTGGGACATGTCTCAATCAATGAGAACCTTGGGATTTTCCAGGCAATAAAGTTCAGGTGTTGAAACGAATGTTTACCAGTCATGCCCATGGCCTGTTTATTAAGCTTCCGGCCCGGCTGGGTCGTAATGGGACACATTGTCTAAAGGTCACGGAACCGCAAGGGTGAATCAACAGTGGTGTTCTTTTTTTTTTATGAAGCCAGGAACAGGGTCATATGACCGGCTGCAGAGATTTGACATTCTGGTGAACTGTACAGGTAGTTGATACCTACCGAACAGAGTTGATGGACAGACTTGGTGGACTGTTAAGGTAGTTAATACCTACTGAACTGTGTAAGATAGCTACATGAGAATATGTTCAGTGTTAACATTCATTTGTCGAGTCATGCAATTGTGACATTGTGATACTATGGAGCCAGTGCTCCAGTTATAGGTTGCTGATAAGTGTTTTCCAGGAACTGGCGGGACAGAAGAGCAACCAGGCTCTTGTATATACTAGTGTATTGTGATATAGGACTTTTCTTCAGTTGGGGACAGCTAGGATTCTAGGGCCGACCCAGACGTCATCATCGGAGTGGAACTTGTGATTTAGTAAGTTATCGAGGGATGATCCTCAATGGTTGGTGAAGTGTCTGTCAGGCATTAGTCCTACGCCTGACCAGCCCGAGATCTTGTTCACAGTGGGAGGAGAAGACTTTGGAAGGGTCTATGCCTTGGAGTTCCTTTACACTGGAGGTTCCTCGGGTGAGACGTTAACTACGACGGGACAACCTCACGAACTGAAGTCACATGCTCTGTGATGAAGAAGGATCATCAGGAGATCTTCTCGTGTACATATTGTCTTCTATCCAGGCTTTCAGCCATCCTTCTCCAAGTTGCAGTTGACGTATTTAGAAATTAAAATTTTGCTTTATTAGCTATGGCTTTGTATATTAGTATGACTGTTGTCTTGTCCGAGCCCCCTGTGGGTAGGAATCCATAAGAGGGGAGGGAAAGGTCAGCTTGTGTGAGGCCTTGTAGATGTAAAGTCCTATTAGGGAGGTCGGAGCAAAGGCTGGGGATATTAACTATAGTACCAAACCTGTCCAAGCCCCGGGGGTCTTGTTACAACATTGTGGTATTTCCTTCTTCCCAGTGACGACCATAATCTGTGTCTTCTTAACATTCAATTCTAACCATAGTTGTTCACTGTGTGCAATAACCGCATCTACTAAATTTAGCAGGTCCCGTTCATTGTCTGCAATCAAGACTGTATCATCTGCATATCTAATGTTATTGATGTATAGTCCCCCAATGATGATTCCTTCCATATCTTCTATATTTCTGAAAATATTTTCACTGTACAGGGAAAAATGATCTGGAGACTTTACACATCCATGTCTC
>OY992876.1:218257949-218282949 GCA_963921405.1 Cepaea hortensis | reverse complement strand
TCTCTGGTTTGTTTTATTTCCGTGTTCTTTATTTTTATTGACATGGTTTCCGACTGTCTGCCTGTCTCCATTGTCTCTGTCTTGTCAATGCTTATTTTCATATTATATTTCTCACACTTGGAATTGACTTTATTTAGATGTTTCCGAAGGCTCTCTTCATCTTTCGCTATTAACACATACAGTGTGAATTATGAGTATTCAGCATTTTGTGCGCTACCGTCTGGCATAGGAGTGCATGCATCTCTAAAGACCTCAAACTCCGATGTTCTGGGCTAGTTCTATTTGTGACATTCCCCCATGTAATTGCTTCAGTCCGTCCAGCTTGGTCGGCCTCTGCTTCTTCTGCAGCTCATCTTTTCAGTTGACTTGACGATTTCCAATATATTTCTTCCCTTTACATGGTAAAGTAACGGAGTTTGTTGTACTCTGTAGTTGTTTATAACGTTCTGCCTTCATTAGCCTTGTCCAGGCACTCGTTGTTGTAGATGAGTCTCCGTGGCTAAGGGGTCAAGCTGTTTGTCTCGCGTTCCGAAGGTTACGGCTTCGATTCAGGGTTACGTTTTTAGGTTCACGAGTGAATTTTTCTCGGATACTCCTGGCGGTCGTCGCTGGAGCTACGGAGTTTATGCTTTGTGCTAAGTGGCCCTGCGGAAAGAGACCGATCCATATGGGATATAACCCGGTGCAATGAAGTCGATCCTCTCAACTGATAATAATTTTTAAAGACTTCGTTGTTGCAGATCTGTTTCGTTTTCGTCTACAGTGAGAAGAATACTAATCTGAAGCCTCGTTTACCGCACCCATGATAATATCAACACATATCCATATCATCTACTTTAACGCGCCCGCTATCAGCCAGAGATATGTGATGATTCCTTAATGCATTTCTTAAACATGCGAATCGTTACAACTCAGACCAGACATAACATGTGATGTGAGGTGGCTTGACAAGATTTGAACAAAAATCGGCATAGCAAATGTTGCCTGTTGTAAACTGGAACACATTTAAACCAATAAAATGATGCCAATTGCAACGAAAAAAACGGGTGTTGAAGTGTTACATACAACTTTTGTATGGATGTGAAACGTGGGCAATGAGCACACAAGATGAAAAACATCAAATGGCTATGGAAATGTGATTTCTGAGAAAAATGCAAAGAATACCATGGGCAGTCAGAAAAACCAATGAGTAAGCTTTACAAGAATCAAATGAGAACAGTAAAATGATTTGAGAAAATGTTGTCGGCACATTATGAGTAGAGATAAACTACATAATTTAGTGACAACTGGCAAGATTGAGGGGGAAAAGAACAAGAGGAAGGCAGATAATAAATATCTCGATGGCTTTACTACATGTCATAGTCGAGACAAAAACGCAAGAACTGATCCATGACTGGTGATCGTGTGAGATGGCGTAACGACCGCGGACGCTAACGGCTGGCACATGATGATGATTGCAGTTCAATATTAATGTTTCTTGATCCTAGAGCTAGTTAGTTAGCTAGTTGAAAGATCATCCTCACTGCAATCGAACCATTCAATCCATAAGTGCTCGGATCCCCTTTGCGAGCACATATATCAAAAAATAAAATAGATTTTCGTCTACAGTCATTTACAAGCCACAGTTTCATCCCAATTCTGAATGTCTTACGGATTTCATGAATTTCGTTTGAAGAAGTAAAGTGCGCTCCATTTTCTCATTACAGCTTGAAAGTTTCGTTTCGTCAACACTCATGGTTAGGCAGACATGTCGGTTATAGATTTACATGTGCAATATGAGCTAGGTCACCGGAAGGACAAGTTATCTGTTCTTTCCACTAGGTGTCCCAGGCAGTTGTCATAGTACCCTACTCTATCAAACTTGTGTGTCTGTGTATGTGATCTGCAACGATACACCGTTATCGGCACTCTTCCGACTGACGGGTCTAAATAGTTCTGCAGTGAATAAGTGATTAGGGTTAGGGTTAGGGTTAGTGTTAGTTATATAAAATTATTCACTGCAGAACTATTTAGACCCGTCAGTCGGAAGAGTGCCCCGTTATCATTTATAGCGGTTTATAGTCAGATGGCACCGCATTGTTAAGAAATTCGTTCAGGTCCCAGGCCATTCGTATGGATGTGGGTTTAAACCCAATTTCTAACCTTAGGATTTCAAAACAATTTTTTCCCGTAGTGAGTTAGAAGACGCAAATTATAGATTGCACAATTTCTTGCCTGGCTATTTCGTTCCGGGAGGGGGTGGGAGGTCTCGTGTCGAAGTGGTTAAGCTGTTTACCTCACACTCCTAAGGTCGTGGGTTCTTTGTCCTGACCCCGTCGTCCCTTACACGAGTGTAACTTACTCCGGGTCTCTGAGTTCGTTGCTGGAGCTACGGAGTGATAACTTTATGCAACACTATCGGCAGGCTGAAAGAGACTGAGCCGTATGGGATAAAGCCGGTGTCAATGAAGTCGAAAACATTTGAATAAATCTCGATGCGAAACAAACACATGGCCACCGAGCCGGCAGTGTCTATCCACTACGCTACCGTGGTTCCCTTATCACGATGCAAATATTTCAATAGAGAACTTCTGGAACGAACGAACGAACCAACGAACGAGCTTTATATTAAAAGGGCCACAAAGTGCCCATAAAAACTTGACTGTCTACGTCTAATTCTTCTAATCAGTTACGGTTTCCATTTATTTCTTATACGACTTGCTCATTGGTTTTTCTGTCTGTCCTTGGCATTATTCGCATTTCCCTCAGACACCACATTTCCCTCATAAACCACATTTCCACAGCCATTAGATGTTTTAAATGTTATCTGCTCATTGTCACCGCCTCACATCCATACAAAAATACAGGTTTTATGCAGCACTTCAACACTTTTTCTCTCGTTACAATTGACATCTTTTTATTTTTCAGTATGTTTTCCATTTCAATCGTAGATTGATTAGAGAAATTAGACGTAGACAGTCAAAATTATTTGGACATGTTATGAGAAGAAATGGACTGGAGAACTTAGTGGCAGCTGGCAAGATCGAAGGGAACAGACCAAGAGGAAGACCGAGAGGAAAATACCTGGATGGCTTGGCCACATGGCATGGACGAGACAGGAACACTGAGCTGATCCACGACTCTGGTGATCGAGTGAAATGGCGAATCATGACCGCCCACGCTTTCCGGCATGGCACATGATTGATTGATTGATTTCCATTTCACAAAAGACAAACCAATCCCACACTGGGAATGATTAATTAAAAGTAAAAGACTAAAACTTAAGTCACTTATTGAAAATCTGGACACATACTGACAGAACATAAGTTAGCTAATGTCCTTTGCAGGATGTTTCAGTCAACCCCATGATTTACTGGTTGTTTGCGATTTACTGTGTAATGTTTACTTCAGTAGGTGCATAACAAAGATTAAGAGTAGAATAGGGCAAGCAAAATCTGCATTTCAGAAAATGTAAAGTATCTTATCCAATAAGTCACAATCATTGAATGTAATAAGAAGAGTGCTGAAGTTCTATTTAGAGCACGTATTAGCTGCATGGTAGTAAATCTTGGAATGTAAATGAATAAATTAGGAAGATCTTGGAGGCAACAGAGATGTAGTTCCTGAGAAGAATGTTGCGAATTCCTTGGACTGCCAAAGTAAATAACATCGACTGCCTGAAAGAGGCTAAGGAATCTAGAACATTATATACAACAATAAGAAAGAGACAAAAAGTTTGTTTTGCCATATGATGAGAAGAGAGGCATTGGAGAATACTGTGACGACTGGAAAGATCGAGGAGAATAGAGGCAGATGCAGACCAAGAGAAATGATGCTGGATGGATTGAGACGGTGGCATAGAGGGATATCAGCAGCAGAGTTGTTCCATAACACCAAAGACCACGATATATGGAGAGACATAAACGCCTACGCCAGCTGGCATGACCATTGATGATAAGGATGAGTGTAATATTGTTGTCTGAGCCGCCGAAGCCTCATACCATCGATCAGCTTCCAAATTGCCTGAAGCTGATTTTGAACCATCGAGTTCGAACCATCGAAAAAAGAGGCAAGTGACATATTTCAGCCACGTTAAAAGACATAACACTCTTATAAAAACCATACTGGAGGGTAAGGCTAAAGGCAAGCGAGGAAGGGGTAGACAACGATACAAGTGGGAAGATAACATCAAGAGATGGACGAACAGCAATTTCAGTCTGAGATAATGTACACTCAAGGCGAGCGAAGGACAGTATTGGAGATCCATTGCAGCCAATTTTCATTGTGGAGACGGCACCTGATTGATTGATTCAACATTTAATATGACCAAAGTGTATGTCTCCTTGTCGATGATGTTATATTTGAATCAGTGTTCTCGCATATTAAGATCGTGCAAAAGTGTTTGCCTGGATCCACGGAGAGTGTCAGGTCTTAATCAGTTTTGACTGAGCTACCTACCGTGTGACAGTAGACGGTACTGGCTGATTTCTGTTAGCGCTGAATGTTGCGTCTTGGTCAGATATGACTGAACTACCGTATGACTGTTGACGGTACTGTTAGCAGCGAATGTTGCGTCTTGTCAGATATGACTGAACTACCGTATGACTGTTGACGGTACTGGCTGATTTCTGTTAGCAGCGAATGTTGGTGCACCGGGGAATTGTGAAAATGCCTCTCACAAACCCCTTAGTCACAGGTACCTACATAAATAGATAGAGTAAATCAGCTAGTTATGTCAGCGTTGCTGAATGGATATGCGCTCTTACTTTTCTCACTTTTAAACTTCCGGTGTGCTGATGCCGAGGTAGCTGTGTCAACCCTGCACCGGACAAGTGGGATAAGATTTTGGCTTGGCGACGTAAATTACAAGTACCTCAGAAGTCGGAATGGGTTCGCCTGATGGTCAGGGACACTGGTAATAGGGAAAGCTCATCCACATGCAAAAATCAGTTCTTTGCTACAAGAAGGAGCGTGTAGGACTACGCTTGAGTTCAAAGTGAGAGAGCGCAAAAAAAAAAATGATAGATGAGCTTGGAGTAGTGTATTGGACGTCTAACCTTATCTGACAGGGGCGAAATATTCCCAGATTTCGTCAATACGGTCCATATGTTAAAAATAACCTGGCAGCTGAAATCTAAAACAGCTGGCCCCAATGGCTTGGTGCCTATACTCAATGAAAACCCTACCCACAGAAGAATATTCATAACATGTTTATTTCTGGTATAAATAAATGCAGTTAAAAAACTTCAGCGCCTCGGAATTCGTGCACTGAACTGAGATTCTGTTTGTGTAATCTAACGGAGAAAATGTGGCACGTGTGGAGATGATAGTGTGCTGTAACAGTGATCCAACACACACACACACACACACACACACACACACACACACGCACACACACAAACACACGAACACACACGCACACACACTCGCGCGCACACATACACGCCCGCGAACACATAGGTAACACAGTCTTATTGTACGTTGTGCGTTTGACTCGTGCTCCGAAGGTTGTGGGTTCGATTCCGGGCCGCACCCTTCGGTTTACGAGTTAAATGTTTCGGAGACTCCTGTGGGTCGTCGCTAAAAGCTACGGAGTTCGTGCTTTGTGCGACGCTTTCCGCGCTGCGGAAAGAGACCGAGCCATATGGGATAAACACCCGGTGCAATGAAGTCGACCCTGTCGACTTTTAAGCGACTTTAAGTCTTATTGTACACATTCAAAAATAGCGTTAACAAGCAACTAGACCGCCCTCATTGCACCGGGTCATATCCCATATCACTCGTTCCCTTTGTGTATTATATGTATGGATGTACATATGAAGGTATATGGGTGTTTACATGTATATGTGTGTATTTGTGTATGTATCTATTTGTCTGTATTTATGAGCTGAAAGAAATAATATGCAATATATATCCCAATTCACCATACAATACAATACAATACAATACAATACAATACAATACAACACAATACAAGACAACACACCACAATACAAGACAACACACCACAATACAAGACAACACACCACAATACAACACAACACAACATCCATACCACAACACACCACAACACAACACAGCATACCTCCACACATCACACCCTACTATAACATACCACAACATAACACAACACAACACAATACAACACAACACTGTACAATACATCTTACAATAAAGTCTATCTATTTTACTTGCCCGAATTCCAACGTCTTCCCACGCGCAATAACATCGGACTCTTTATTTATCAACGTCTTTAGACGCGGAGTAATATCTCGCCCTTTTCCTAACCCCTTTTACCACTTTCTAATCAGCCATGCCATGACTTTATCTAAAATTTACAATTCTGCTCTTTCAAATTGCCCTTCCTGTAAGTAATTTTACTTGTTTCAGCAGACACTTGATTACCTGTCTGTTTATGACATTCCTTGAATCTCTTAAATAATTTCATGTGCATGGATGTTACTTCCTGTGCCGCGATTCAAATAATGTATGGACAATTCTAGAACAAAGATTACTTTCAATTAGGCTTTTTGATTTCATAGAATAAATTCATATATTTCTCCGGAAGAGTACAAAACTGTAGGAAGTGGAACACAAGGGGAAGTACTCTTATTTGTATCAAGAACCGTAATACGGAGGGTAGAAGGGTTAACGGTGGTCTTGCAGAGAATAAATAATCAATTTATTCTAGAGAACAATGGTCGGTAGTGTAAACAAATTGACTGCATCATTTGTGAATACAACAGCGCGACTGTTATAGAGATGTGTGTTTAAGTGATTTGATTGAGTGGCAGCTGAATGAAGCTGTCTGGTCAGTGACAACGAAAGGTTACATTGAGAAGAAGGAAATGGAATTAATAAAACAGTGATGTGGCATGCCAGTAAAGACCTGGGGGTGTATTGAATTAGTCCTGCATTTGTTGGTGATTGCGCTGTGTACGTGGGATTATATTGTTGGTATTGATGTTTTCAGAACTGTGGTATCAATTGTGTGAGGTGCGATGTGCAATTAAAAATATCCATTGCACAGAGGAGAAACCACAATGACATCCTTCTGTACGCATCCGTATAATCCTTTGAAATCAAAAAGATCGACTTCATTGCAATGGTTTTTATCCCATAGTCCTCCATCCTCATCTTCAACAGAGAACGAAGAGTCCCACTTCTTCTTCTTCTTCTTCTTCTTCTTCTTCTTCTTCTTCTTCTTCTTCTTCTTCTTCTTCTTCTTCTTCTTCTTCTGCTTCTGCGTTCATCCGGAGTGTTTTTTCCCAAACGTAATTGCGTTGTGCCCGGTT
Source organism: Cepaea hortensis (assembly GCA_963921405.1). Lineage (NCBI taxonomy): Eukaryota > Metazoa > Mollusca > Gastropoda > Stylommatophora > Helicidae > Cepaea > Cepaea hortensis. The sequence goes on along the minus strand of OY992876.1, from coordinate 218,275,675 downwards.
ATGCGGCCGTAGGCCTACACATCCGACTTCAGCGCGCGTTTGTTGACCGGGTTAGCCTTCCCGGGTAGTCCCAATACTAATGGTACCGGTAGCAGTCTGATTATGTGTTCCACTTGCCTTTGTTCGTTTGAATACTTAACCACACACACACACACACACACACACACACACACACACACACACACACACACACACACACACACACACACACACACACACAATGTATTATGAAGCAGTTTCCTGCCAGGGTTCTGTGGTGCGATAAGATCACCAGATTGTGTATGTCTGTATGCAGGGAAGGATAGGTGGCGTGTCTTCCTCTCACATGGCGAGATGACTAACGGAGGCCTCGAAGTCAGACGTCACTTATAACATTATCAGCTTAGATCTCTATCAACGTAGGTCAGCATGGCAGAATGGATTAAGACGGGTGGACTTAAACATCCGGCGTGCTGATGCCGAGGCAAGGGCTTCAACCCCATCCACCGGACAAATAGACCAAAATATTGACCTATCATCCTTGACATGCGGACGTAATTTACAAGTACCTCTGAAGTCTGAGCCGGTTCGCCTGATGCCGAGGGATACTGTTAATAGGAAAAGGTAATTCCCACGCAAAATTCAGTCCAGAACTACTATAAGTAGTGTGTTTGGACTACGGTTGAGTTCAAAGCGAGAGAGCGGAAAAAAATCCCTATCAACTACGTTAGCGCGATAGAATACCAGGAGTGTGTGTACTTCTTGCAGCAACGTACGGCAGTGAAACATGGACATTTAACACTCTTCACCGGCACCTTACCGTGTTGACAGACGATAGATTGTTACATTGTGCTTCTAATTGTGCTTCAAACACCTACAACCCATGGTGGTAGCGAATGTTATACCTTTCCATAGCAAAAAGCTTGGGTTGAAATGTTGAGACCATGTGTTGCCCATGCAACATGATCCCTCTCTCTGCCTGTCTAGTTTACTCCAGAGGAAAGGTAATACCAATACGTCTAAAACTAGATAAGCCGCAGAAGCAAAGCCATAATCTAACTGTTCCCCTGTAGCAGCTTCGAACCAAGACCAGCTGCCGACCAAGGCGTAGGGCCTCATCTGCCCTGCCAATACATTAACTTTAGGTTGCATTTCCTGGTACCAGTTACGGCGTCTACCCTACCAAATGCGCACCTCCGCCCGAAGCCGTTGGTATAATGTGGGGTATCAGGTTTGGTGAGCGCAGCCCAACATTCGGCACTAACAGAAAGCAAGTAGCACTGTATACAGTCATACGGTAGCTCAGTCAAATCTGACTAAACCTAACACCACACATTGAACGCATCAGCCGAAAAACAGAAATGCTCCTTGGGAATAAGTGATACAGAACGGCAGGAGAAATTCTGTGGACGACACGCGGAAGAAACAGATATACTCAGCAAGAAATCAATTCTGTAAAAGATTGGTTATTATGATAAATAACATTGAGGCAATTGAAATATTTTGGACATGCCAAAAGACACGATTATATGGGAATGATAATTATGGAAGGAGGCGTAATGGCGAAGAGGAAACGTGGAAAAACACAGCCTAGATGAGTGCAGGATGTGGTATATAATTGACAGAAGAGAACATCAGCTGGTCATCTGGTTTATGAAAGAGAGAAGTTTCGAAACCCTGTTTTGTGGGCGGTATTCTTCGCGAGACAAGCCACTGGATGATGATAGGAATCAGATAGGGAGTCACCGTGGCCGAGTGGATAGCCACCCGCCTCTCGCTCTGAAGGTTGTGGCATCGATGCCGGATTACGTCGTTGTGTTCACGGGGGCAATTTTTTTTCGGAGATATCAAAAATTTAGTATTGATAGAAACAAATGAAAGAAGTCGAGATTAAAGAACACATGGCTACAGGAAAATGGTCAGCTACACTGGAACAATTTTATCAGTGTTTATGTCACTAATGAATTCACAATTTCGAGAATACACATCTTGTCTATCACATCATACGGATGATAATCATCGACTTTTTCGAAAGAAGAAAATTAGAAAAATAATACAGAAGTCTATAGGAGCATTTATAACACTATAGTCTGTTTACTTTTGTCTGTCCCAATATAAAATTCCGTATCTCAGTAACCAACTGAGGGAAAATGATGAGATTTAGTATATAACCTTATCATTATGTCCACCCAACAAATTTTTTTGTGTGTTCTGGAGATTGTACAGCGGATTTCAAAGTTTGTTTATATGCGGTATATAATTTATGGGTCAGAGATTAAGTCCACATTTTAAAATCTATTACACCTTCACCCAGACACATCCGAGCATTTAAAAATTTTTCTCGTGGTTCACGTACTGCGCGCAGTTAAATGGGGGTGTTCAGAGGTGTCGTCAATGTGGGTTCTTTCATGAAACGTGATTATATAAATAAATATAAAACTAAATCTTACCATTAATATAATATTAATAGCTAATATTTGAATGTGTGAATATTGTTCAATGGGATTGAATGTGAAATTTTGTACACTTCAATGCATCGCTATGAAGTTGTACACATATTTTTGTCAAGAAGCTGATCGCAGGAAACTGTTTCTTACTGTTACATATCCCGAAAAAGAACAGTGCATGCATTGGGTTTGAGAAAACGGTCATTTCGTCGATGGGTGCAAGAATCTGGAATGAAACCAACATGCAATAAGCAAACGGTAGGTGGAAATGCAATTGTAGACAGCTTTGACAAGGGTGTCATACGGCGAGCTATTATACAAATGCTGGATGCCAAAGAAACAGTGACTGTAAGAAAACTTAGGATTTGGTTGAGAAAGAACAATAACATACAGCTATCCAAAACAACTTTGTGGAAAATTATAAGGACATTAGGTTTCACTTTTAGAAAGTACAAGGGAGGTATAAATATCCTTTGCGAGCAACCGCATTTAGGAGCCAAGAGAAGCAGATACCTACGAGAAATAAGGTAAATGCGCAAAGAAAATGATGACATAGTGTATTTGGATGAGACTTGGATCAATTAGCACCACACAAGTGAAAAGGATTGGCAATCAGTGATAAAGCGAAATGTGCCCAGTAGTAAAGGACAGCGTTTGGTCATAGCCTGTAGTACTCATAATGGCTTATTACAGACTACTGGACTCGTGTTCGTATCAAAGCATACAGACAATAGGGATTATCATAATGAGATGAATGGTAATGTATTTAGAGATTGGCTCGACAATACAGTACTTCCATACCTTGATAGACCGCCTTGTCTAATCATGGACAATGCATCATATCACAATGTTGTTGCCCAAGAAGACAAAATGCCTACGGCATCGAGCACAAAGGAAGCAATAAAGATATGGCTCCGAAGGGAAAATATACCATTTCCAGAAACATATTTCAAGCTACAGTTCTTGTCCCTTGCATAACAGGCGCAAAAAATAAAGAAATATCAAATCGACAAGTTGATAAAAGAGCATGGCAATAGGTGCTTGAGACTTCCACCGTATCATTCTCATTTAAACCCTATATAACTTGTGTGCGCAGGTTGCAGGTTGCAGCTGGCAATTCTACATTCATATTGTCTGGCGTCAGGATAGTAACCCAGTCCGCGCTATTAAATATTGATAAAAGTTACTGGAAAAAAATTGAGGACCATGTGTTGAAAGAGGAAGAGGACAATTGGAGAAAGGATGGATTGAATTTTATGCAACCGAGAGCAGTCATCAACCTACAGGAATCGTTCGACACAGATTAAGGTATGGGCAGATCGCAGACCTTTATATACGTGCACACTTACTGGGATATTTTGCTCCAACTATACAGACGAATTGCAGGCCCTAAACATAACAGCATCAGCGCAATGTCAATAGCAACAGTTTGTATTCCACAGTGATGAATTTTCAATTCCGCAAGCCCCCAGCTGGGTATTTAAAAAACAAACAAACAACACACACACACATTAAGCGCATTGAAATCCAACAGAAGAGTAATATTGCGGTGGAAAGTGACACATTGTGGCATAACAAGAAACGTGAGAGCAAATACGTTGTCAAATTAGGGGACAATACACGTACATACGAATCAATCTATAAACTTCAATGAAAAGAGTACCAACATCTTGGTCGTTAAGAAGAAAGACCACTACAGAGACACTGACAACTATTTTTATAGTGCAAAATAGGTAATCATGTTCCGTCTCTGAATGGTAAACAACAGAGTAGACAATCTTTCACGAAGATTCAAAGCGGGTCTGTCACCCATGTGTACGTGTGAACAAACTACAAAGACAGCTGAACTGATCCTTAAAAATTGACACATGATGACTAAATTGCGGTATCATTTCTGGTCACTCCATACGCATATTAACGCACAGCTATTTGGAAGCTTTCACTAACTCAATATAAAAATGCATCCTAGTAGCATGACTCCTTGTGTACACATTATTAACCAGCAGCTGAAGAAACAAGAGGAAATTGAAAAAATAATAAGGTAAGTGTCGCATAATACTGGAGAATTCAGATCCAGAATTGATGAAAGGTCTGAAGCCGCCATTGCTAGGCGCCACAACTATTTGATGTGGAGAAATATGTTCCCAATTTCAGACACCACCGGGATTCCAGGAGAAGTCCCGAGATCAAAGGGAAACGTTGGCATTCTGTTTGCCCGGATCTCAGGAGAATGGAGAAAGGGGGGCGGTGCCGTCTTGATTGAAGTCCGGTCACGTGAGTGACGTCACTCGAACAACATATTTGTGCTGTTTGAAGTTAACGAAACTTGCGTTCAGTCAGTGGATGAACTACAGATAACGGGAGTGTTTTTGTGTTCCTAGTTCTAATGGAGAAGAGGATTTACGGGAATCTCCTGTGTTTTGGAAACTGTGATGAATTGTGAATTCCGACTCCGAACAGGAACACTAGCATAAGGTAGTCTAGTATTAAATAAAGCTTAGGACTAGAACATTGAGATAGTGTGTTGTGTGAATGTAATCTAGGAGCGTCGGCCGCAGCTGGCTGTTGCCTAGCTTAAAAGAGGTAGAGTGATATATCATTTCACTCGGCAGGGTAACACCAGTGTAATGGGATGATATTCGGTGAGATTTGGGATGGCTGGGGGAATAGGGGAAATGTAAATGATGGGATATTCCGGTAGGGAGGTCTACCGGGGCTCCTGTGGTTGTCCGTTTGGTCTTTCCTGTTCCTTACCACACAAATGTGAAGACTATTCTGCCTTTATGCCAGAGTTAACCAGGATAAATATCTGAGTGGGGCATTGACCTACAATCACATCTAATAGGTCTGAATAGGGTTTTTCTCTCACAGAATGTTCTCTTTTGACAGGTTCCACGGTGTAAAAGAAAGGAAGCATTACTACTAGGTGTGGACAAGGCCAGTCACACTGAGTGATATTTTACTATACCGGAGAAATTAAGGACAGCTGGGAGAGGAGTAAAATAGCAGTTATACTGAGTGCAGTTATATTAAATGGCCTCGGAAATGGGACATCGTTCCAAAAATTATAAACTAATAGAAATCAGGAGTGTTATCCTGAAAGGGCCAGTGTAGCAGTGATTGAGTGCCTAAGGCAGTTGTTTTTATGAAACTATTAATACCTCCATAGACAATTACAATATTAAGTAGAGAGGTGGAACAACAGTGATTTTACAGTAACTATGACTATGTCGAGTGATGATAACTATTAGGTTGTAGAGAGGTTGCAGAGTAAAGACATTCATTCAGTAACATACGGCAACCGGTCTGAAAGTTTTCTTTAAACTCACGTGAGATATAAGGAGATCTTCGTCGGTATCAGGATTTTAAGGAACATAATAGGTACATAGTGTGTTCCTGATTCATGGACATTAATAGGCCATATTCAGTATTGGAGAACAGTCACCCAGACTATATATGATTAACTCCAAGAAGTCAACCATTGTCCGGAGAGAGGCTTCATTCGGTGAGACCTGTTCCGAACTTACTGTGGTGTGATTTGGCATGGCCTAACATGATGAACGATCCTGAGCTCACTAATCTATTCTCACATACACCCTAGAAAATACTACATATTTCCACACGCAAACAGTGCACACACACACGTGACACTTTTCTGTATTAAATGTTTTATTTTTATCATTTGTTAAAATATAGTCTAGTGTGGGTATGTTCTGAAACAATATGAAGGGTATTGTTTAGTGGTAAGAAGAAGAAGAGGAAAGAGAGAGATAGTGTACCTGAGACTGACAGGGGGTATGTAGACAAAGGTCCGACAGAAGCCCAAGCAAAGGAAAAGGATTTTAAACAGTGTGCCTGTTGACTCCACTTCCCCCCCCCCCCCCCCTTCCCTAGGGACGACTGGCGACAGTAAGAAATATATTCCGTATACTTTCCTGTAAATTTTCACATTATTTACCCAATGCCTCTGTAAATTCTCTGTCTTTACTAATATTACACATTGCACCCCTCTCGGGAGTCTCCGTGGTGAAGTAGTCAAGCCGTGTGACTCGGGCTCCGAAGGTTGTATGTTCGATTCCGGGCCACGTCCTTCATTTCACGAGTGCATTTTTTCGGAAACTTCCAAGGGTCGTCGCTGGAGCTACGGAGTTCGTGCTTTGTGCGACGCTTTCCGCGCTGCGGAAAGAGACTGAGCCATATGGGATAAAAACCCGGTGCAATGCAGTCGACCCTGTCGACATTTAAGTCGTTTTTTTTTTATTGCAGCCACTCCAATACGAATCTGGCTACGCCTTGTACTTGTGTCGTTACCCGAAATGACGTGCTTTACCTAAAATTAGTTTGTTAGCGTGAATTCACTATATTTTCACCAAAACATCAAAGAATTGTCGCCGATTTCGATGATTTAAGTTGCCTTTGGACCTATCAAAGACATATTCCTTGGGTGGGGGTAATTATTACTTATGGGACCCAGGCTGGACTAACGTAGGATCCCACATAAGTTTTATAAATATCCGCCTCTAAGGGTATTCGAACATATGCCCAACTATTCCTCCTCACGACGCTTCACGATAAAAGCGCAGGATGGTGATGATGATATCTAGTGACAAGCTGAAATATGTTTTAATAATCTATCTCATCTCATCTTGTTCCTCTTGTACCTAGCAATGTCAAGGTGAAGCATAAATAGCGGGAGAGTGCCCGTTTATGGGCTTCACATATCGAGATTCCTATAGACTCGGTTCCTCCCTCTGTTCATCATTTCTGGTTCCATTTGTATGTACATCATTGCTTATTGTGGCATACTGTTAGTTGGTAACCTAGTTTTGTGGCCAAACCATTTAACTTATTGTTTTCTCATGAAATGTAGCGCTGCTATAACCCCCAATTCAGTCACGATTTCATCATTTTTAATTTTCTCTCTTCCTGATACATTGAGTATTCGTCTCAGGAATCTTATTTTCTATTGTTTTAATGTTTCTTTTCTATTTTTCTGTCAGTGTCCATGTTTGGCATTGGTAGCATAGAGTTGGTAGGTAATTGTGTTGTAGAGTGCTTTTTTAGTATCTACTGATGTACAAGTATGTTTTTCCTTTGGTGCTGGTGCCATTTGTCTTTAGTGCATCTATTTTCGATGTCGTCTTCTGATTTACCATTTGACAATATTTTACTTCATAAGTACTTGAAGCTCTTTACCTGTTTCAGAGGGTGTTCTTTTAGACAAATCTTTGTTTTTTTTTTTCTTCTTTGGTTATAGTTATTACTTCTGTTTTACTGATGCTAATTTTCATGTTATGTTCCTTACACATTATGTATGTGAACTTGTAATTCTGCTTCGGATTTTGCTATTAGTGTTTGAGCGTCCACAAATATGAGTTATTTAATGATGTGTTTTGCCGTTGGTTCTTCTTCTGTGTTCTATTCTTCATGCAGTATGTTGCTGTCTCTGTTTGGCTGGTTTTATTATTTTTTTCTGTCTAATCTGTCACGAAACCAAAGAGGGCCTCAGACGGTTCAACACACTCCCTCTTTATCTAAACCTCTGTTGTGTCTTTACCATACCTGTATGCATGTGTGGGGAGTTCTACTCGTCTATGACGATCTGGGACACTTCCCTTGGTTCTCGATGGAGTTTTATATCGGGGCCTAGTGAACTTCAATAGTCCCGAGAAATAGAACTCAACTGTCTGAATGTGCGTAGATACGTTTGTATTAAAAGTCGTACATTCGGACATACTTCGGGAATCGTGAGCTGCCCTCACTTCGTGTAAACAACCTTAGAGGCTTTCGGCGGGTTCCGTCATTGAGTATTACATTAATGGTCTGATACGAAGTTTAGCTTCTGGGATCTATAAATGGGGACAATTCTTTGAAGGGAGACAGAAGATACAGTATAGCCCGAGCTATTATTGCAAAAAACTCTAAGGCCAGTTTTTTTTTACAGTAGGCTATGAACAATAAAAAAAGGGAGGGGAGCCTGGGGGGGGGGGGGGGGGGCATGATACAACATAGTCATACTCCGGATCTTATGATGAACTTTTCTGGGTGTCCTCCGTTTATTCTTACCGTGCATTCACTGCTGTTGTATAAGCTTCTACATAAGTTTGTTAGATGTGCACTCACTCCATGTCGTATAAGGATATCTCAAAACTTGTTTCTGTATATTCTATCAAATGCCTTTTCTTGATCGACAAAGGCTAAGTAGAGGGTTTCATGAAATTCGATCCATCTGTACTGAAAGCTCTACCAAAATGACCAGCACTGTCGTAAATGGAATTTAATGGACTCCTCTTATACATCATCTTGATGATCTGGACTTGGCTTACGACACTGCCCTCTTGTTTCACACATGAAATTAGATGCAGGATTAACTAAAAATACTAGATGGAAAGTCACAACAATTAGGTTGAAAAATGTATCATCATCATGTGTGTCAAACTGATAAGCGTGGGAGATCATGTTTCGCCATCTCACACGATCAATAAAGTCATGGATCCGCTCAGTATCCACATTCTACTAATGAGGAATCAGATTCGCTGGGCTGGTCACTTGACTCGCATGCCAGATCACAAACTCTCTAAGCGAATTTTTTTTTACGGCAAGCTTTTTTAACGTCAAGCATTCTTTGCCCACATTGTCAAAGAACATTTCGAGCCAAAAAAAAGGCCTTACCAACCATCTGAGAACTCACGGCTCTATACTTTCATCCCCACTGGATGAAATGAATGGTCATCATCATTCTTGATGGTCAAACAACATACCACCATCATCATCATCATCATCATCATCATCATCATCATCATCATCATCATCATCATCATCATCATCATCATCATCATCATCATCATATACCATGCCGATAAACGTGGGCGGTCATGTTTCGCCATCTCACGCGATCACCAGAACCATGGAACAACTCAGTTTTCATGTCTCCACCATACAACGTGGCCAAGCCATCCAGGTATTTACTTATCTGCCTTCGCCATGTTCTTTTCCCCTCAATATTGCCAGGTTGTCACCATGTTCTCTAGTTTATTTCTTCTCATAGCAAGGCCAAAAAATTGTGACTGGCTACGGTTAATTTCTCTAATCAGTTTACGGTTTTAATTTGCTTCTTGCAGGACTTGATCATTGGATTTACTGTCTGTCCACGGTATTCTTTGCGTGTTCCTCAGATACCACATTTCTACGGCCATTAGCATGTCCGAATGGATAAAAGCGCACGTTCTTAAATTTCCGATGCGCTGATGACGAGCTCCCAAAACACTGTTGATTACATCACGACAACTCATCTGTCGCTGTAAACATGAGAGAACGAACAGAAAAAGAAGAAGTAGATAATTCATTGAGGAATTTTCATATAGTTTCTTGTCGTGTAACATGATCACATATGTTGCCAGTGTAAGTATCAAATATGAAGTGTGATCTAAGAAACAAAACTAACCAGAGTCTGTTATCTATTCACCATCAGTATATGTGCAAGAGGTTCGCTTTCATTACACTGGGTTTTATCCCATATGAGAAGTTACGACTGCAGCAGGATATAGCAATGGCAGATAAAAACAGTTAGTATGTGTTTTACTGCGAAAAAGAGAGAGATAATCACCACAGACACAATGTACATAACTTACAGACCCCCGGGAGTCTGTGAGAGAGATAATCACCACAGACACAATGTACATAACTTACAGACGCCCGGGAGTCTGTGAGAGAGATAATCACCACAGACATAATGTACATGACTTACAGACGCCCGGGAGTCTGTGAGAGAGATAATCACCACAGACACAATGTACATAACTTACAGACTCCCGGGAGTCTGTGAGAGAGATAATCACCACAGACACAATGCAATAACTTACAGACCCCGGGGAGTCTGTGAGAGAGATAATCACCACAGACACAATGTACATAACTTACAGACCCCCGGGAATCTGTGAGAGAGATAATCACCACAGACACAATTTACATAACGTACAGACCCCCTGGAGTCTGTGAGAAATTTGTCGCAGCCCACATTCGAATTCAAAACCTTTGGAGAGCCAGCGAAAATATCAAATGCGAAGTGTGGATGTAAGAAACAAGGGCATAAACTCACCTAGATACGTTTATCTGTGTCATCAGTGTGTGTGCGGTCTGGAGTTGTCTGTGTTATCAATGTAGTGTTGAAGTAATAAGGGTCTATGATTGAAGGACGGAGGATTCGAGGAAGCAGATCATCAGTAGAAGTGAGATAGATAGATAGAGAGAGAGAGAGAGAGAGAGAGAGAGAGAGAGAGAGAGAGAGAGAGAGAGAGAGAGAGAGAGAGAGAGAATAAAGATGAAGAGAGATGGAGACTGATAAAGATTGATAGAGAGAGAAATAAAGATAGAGAGAAATAGAGAAAGAAATAGAGAAACAGATAGAGAGATATAGGGATAGATAGATAGAGAAATAGAAAGTGATAGACAGACAGAGAGAAATAGAAAGCGATAGAGAGAAATAGAGAATTAAAGAGAGAGAGGGGGATAGGGAGAGAAATAGAGAGAGAAAGATAGAGAGAAATAGAGCAAGAAAGAAAGATATAGAGACACAGAGAGATAGAGAGATAGATAGTGATATATATATATATATATATATATATATATATATATATATATATATATATATATATATATATATATATATATATATACATACATTAGCTGACCCGGCCCGGCTTCGCCCAGGCCCTGGAGGGGATCTATCTATCTATCAGTCTGTCTGTCTGCTTGTTTGTCTGTCTGTCTGTCTGTCTGGCTGACCCGGCCCGGCTTCACCCAGTCCCTGATGGGGAGCATCTCATTTAATTCATATCAATCAATCAATCATGTGCCATGCCGGAAAGCGTGGGCGGTCATGATTCGCCATTTCACTCGATCACCAGAGTCGTGGATCAGCTCAGTGTTCCTGTCTCGTCCATGCCATGTGGCCAAGCCATCCAGGTATTTTCCTCTCGGTCTTCCTCTTGGTCTGTTCCCCTCGATCTTGCCAGCTGTCACCAAGTTCTCCAGTCCATTTCTTCTCATAACATGCCCAAAAAATTTTGACTGTCTACGTCTAATTTCTCTAATCAATCTACGATTTTCATTTGTCTCTTGTAGTACTTGGTCATTGGTTTTTCTATCTGTCCATGGTATTCTTTGCATTTTCCTCAGAAACCACATTTCTGCAGCCATTAGATGTTTTTCAGCTTGACTGCATATTGTCCAAGTTTCACATCCATACAAAAGAACAGGCTCTATGTATCCCCTCAACACTCTTTTTCTCATTTCAATTGACATCATTTTATTGGTCAGAATGTTTTTCATCTTACTAATATTCATATAAGTAGTCATATAAGCTCTCCCGTTCCCGACTATCTGTCTGTCTGTCTATCTGTCTGTCTGTCTGTCTGACCCGGCTTCACCCAGTCCCTGGTGGGGAGCATCTCATTTAATTCATATACGTAGTCATATAAGCTCTCCCGTTCCCGACTGTCTGTTTATCTGTCTGTCTGTCTGATCCGGCTTCACCCAGTCCCTGGTGGGGAGCATCTCATTTAATTCATATACGTAGTCATATAAGCTCTCCCGTTCCCGACTGTCTGTTTATCTGTCTGTCTGTCTGATCCGGCTTCACCCAGTCCCTGGTGGGGAGCATCTCATTTAATTCATATACGTAGTCATATAAGCTCTCCCGTTCCCGACTGTCTGTTTATCTGTCTGTCTGTCTGACCCGGCCCGGCTTCACCCAGTCCCTGGTGGGGAGCATGTCATTTAATTCATTCATATAAGTAGTCAAATAAGCTTCCGTTCCCGACTATCTGTCTATCTATCTGACCCGGCGTGGTTTCGCCCAGCTCCTGGCGCACAGTAACTTAAAAGAATGTCCTTCCACACACCATTCATTATTTTTAATGAAAACTGTTTTTAATCACCGACATGACAGTTGATAAGTTTTGTAAGCAGAAAAAGATGGGTTAAAATGTTATGCATAATGCATTATTTTTATGCAAACTTTAAAAATTCCTTAAAGATTATATCATTATTTAATATAACTCATATGCCTAAAAATAACTATAGACAAAGAGTTTAACAATAGTGCAGGTAAGTCCAACAATATGACTATAAAGTATATAGAAATGTTATTAAAAGTTATGCCCCTTGAAATAACTTTTCTAGAGTGAAGTCCCCCTGCTATATAGACATTATATAATGAAAATGGAAAAGTAAATGTTATTAAATAAGTAGAAGATTTTACATTAAGAAATTATTATAGTCGGTTGCACAGGAATGAAAGGAAAACGTGTAGAAAATTTCATCTCAATCGGATGTACCGTTATCGAACGCATCCAATACCCACAAACCCACAAACAAACATACACTCTGTTTTATATATATATATATATATATATATATATATATATATATATATATATATATATATATATATATATATATATATATATATATACACTACCTAACCCGGCCCGGCTTCGCCCAGGCCCTGGTGGGGATCTATCTATCTATCTGTCTGTCTGTCTGTCTGTCTGTCTGTCTGTCTGTCTGTCTGTCTGTCTGTCTGACCCGGCCCGGCTTCGCCAAGCCCCTGGTGGGGAGCATCTCATTTAATTCATATAAGTAGTCATATAAGCTCCCGTTCCCGTTCCCGACTGTCTGTCTGTCTGCCTCTATCTGTCTGTCTGTCTGTCTGTCTGTCTGTCTGTCTGTCTGTCTGTCTGTCTGTCTCATTCAACATCTCTTATGAAGTAATTCTTTGACAACAAAAGAACAATAAGCATTAAAATGCATGAAAAGTAACTCGTTGAGGAAATGTTTAACATGAGCATCATAAATACCCAACGTGGGTGTAATGCGCCGTACATATGAGAATGTTGAAAAAAAATTAATGTGCTGTTGAAGAAAAATAAAATGATGAGTTAGAAAATTTTAACTATTTAAATAGATGCATTATTTTTATGAAAACTTTAAAAATGCCTTAAAGATTATATCATTATGTATTATAACTCATATGCCTGTAAATAACTGTAGACAAAGAGTTTATAAATCTTTGAAAACAATGCAACAATCTATATATAAAATATATAATAATGATATTAAAAGTTATGCCCCTTGAAATAACTTTTCTTAAGTTAAGTCCCCTCGCTATATATAAATGATAATGTAAATTTAAATATTAAGTTTTAATAAGTAAATAGCTCTCTGTACACTAACAAACTGTGACAATTGGCTGCACGGGAATGAAAAGAATACATGTAGAAAATTTCATCTCAATCGGATGGACCGTTATCGAACGCATAAAGAACAGACATACATACAGACATACATCGTCTTTTATATATATATATATATATATATATATATATATATATATATATATAGAGAGAGAGAGAGAGAGAGAGAGAGAGAGTTAGAGAGATATGGGGTGGCATAGATAGAGAGAGAATTAGAGAGATAGAGAGATATATAGAGAACAAGAGAGTCAGACAGAGGTAAAGAGAAAGAGAAATAGAGAGAAAGAGTGAAGCAGAGATTGAGTGAGAAGGAGAGAGAATAGAGAGAGAAAGAGAGAGAAAACAATAGAGAACGAGAGATAGCGAGATAAAGACTGTCATCTCGTCATACCAGTTGAACTCTAACACTCAGCCAGCCCTGTCAATGGCGTTATTAGTTAATTCCTGGTTCTTTACAGGACGTCGCAATCATCCCGAGCATTTCCCCCTGTTTTCCGATTTACTAGGAACTGTTTACATTCAGTAGTCTGTAGCTGCTTTCTGAACCACCTACACTCATGCAATCGAATTCAACGCAACGCAGTCTGCTTCCAAATTGCCTGCAATTGATTTGGAACACTAGACTCGGTTTGTCGAGGAATTGCAAACTTCGTTCACTGCCTCTAATCAACAACCGTGGCTACCAATGTTGATGATGAATAAATTCAAATCCCGAGAGAGAATTATAATTCCGGAAGTTCCTACCCCAAAACATGAATTTGAACATGACCGCCCTATGGATGTTCTGGCATACTGCAAACTTAAGTAGTTAATAACTTAGGAAATCTGTAAACCTGGAAACGCAATTAGCTCTCTTATTTCATGTCGTCATGGCACCAATCCTCGTGTCGAAAATTGCAACACGCCTCCCATCTTGACATCAACAACAACCGGGTTTAAATCTAAGGAAACGGAAGACAACTCCAGATATTGATTGGCATAAATTATCTTCCCATTGATGCAATCCAAAGTGGGAGTTTGCGCCGTGGGAAACTTCACTTTGGGTGGGCGAAAATGGTGGATTTGATGTCAAAGCGTTTGTTATATTAGCTTTATTGTTTCATTTCTGATGTATTGAGTTTATGATTCACACGCGACACAAAGCCAGGTTCAAAGATGCTTTTATGAAATGAGCAACGTTGTGAAAAATAGAAACATCATGACAAGTGAAAAACCTAATTACTGACAAGTTCTGTGTGTTCTGTTCTTCTGCATGGATGTGAGTACCTGGCAGTGAATTATGCCGTGATGAAGAAATTTGAGGCAATAAGGTGTGGTTTTTATAAGAATATTGAGGAAGTCGTAGGCGGAGAAGAAAACAAATGCTGATGTATCGGGAGCTGTAAGTTACAAGATCACTGATTAATAGTTAGTTAGTTAGTTAGTCAACAGATTATCCTCATTGCACAACGAACAATGAAAGAAATAAAAAAGAGGCAAGTGAAATATTTCGGCCATGTTAAAAGACAACGATATTGGAGGCAAGCTGAGGGCAAGCTAGTAAGAGGTAGACAACGATACAAGTGGGACGATAACATCAAGAGATGGACGAACATCAATCTAAGAGAATGCACACCGAGGGCGAGAGACAGACAGTGTTTGAGATCCACAGCAGCCAAATTTTATTGTGGCTACAGCACCTTATTGATTGATTAATTAACGACGATCTATTAGCCCATAAGTGCTCGGTATCCCTCCTCCGTATCTCCTTCAGCGTGGAGGGACTGACCATCCCAGTTCCGTGCTGGTTGGCTATTATTTTTGGGTCCCGCATGTCTATCTAGTCTAGCTTGACCCTGTTGGAGGTGATGTTGCAGGGGTTGTTGGGGGTGTTGGTGGAGGTGATGTTGGAGATGATGTTGGGGGTGATGTTGGAGATGATGTTGGAGATGATGTTGGAGGTGATGTTGGAGATGATGTTGGAGGTGATGTTGGAGGTGATGTTGGAGATGATGTTGGAGGTGATGTTGGAGGTGATGTTGGAGATGATGTTGGAGGTGATGTTGGAGGTGATGTTGGAGATGATGTTGGAGGTGATGTTGGAGGTGATGTTGGAGGTGATGTTGGGGGTGTTGGTGGAGGTGATGTTGGGGGTGTTGGTGGAGGTGATGTTGGAGATGATGTTGGAGGTGATGTTGGAGGTGATGTTGGGGGTGTTGGTGGAGGTGATGTTGGATGTGATGTTGGAGGTGATGTTGGAGGTGATGTTGGAGATGATGTTGGAGGTGATGTTGGAGGTGATGTTGGAGGTGATGCTGGAGGTGATGTTGGAGGTGATGTTGGAGGTGATGCTGGAGGTGATGTTGGAGGTGATGTTGGAGGTGATGTTGGAGGTGATGTTGGAGGTGATGTTGGAGGTGATGTTGGGGGTGTTGGTGGAGGTGATGTTGGGGGTGTTGGTGGAGGTGATGTTGGGGGTGATGTTGGAGGTGATGTTGGAGGTGATGTTGGAGGTGATGTTGGAGGTGATGTTGGAGATGATGTTGGAGGTGATGTTGGAGGTGATGTTGGAGGTGATGTTGGAGGTGATGCTGGAGGTGATGTTGGAGGTGATGTTGGAGGTGATGTTGGAGGTGATGTTGGAGGTGATGTTGGAGGTGATGTTGGGGGTGTTGGTGGAGGTGATGTTGGGGGTGTTGGTGGAGGTGATGTTGGAGGTGATGTTGGAGGTGATGTTGGAGGTGATGTTGGAGGTGATGTTGGAGGTGATGTTGGAGGTGATGTTGGAGGTGATGCTGGAGGTGATGTTGGGGGTGTTGGTGGAGGTGATATTGGAGGTGATGTTGGAGGTGATGTTGGAGGTGATGTTGGAGGTGATGTTGGAGGTGATGTTGGAGGTGATGTTGGAGGTGATGTTGGAGGTGATGTTGGGGGTGTTGGTGGAGGTGATGTTGGGGGTGTTGGTGGAGGTGATGTTGGAGGTGATGTTGGGGGTGTTGGTGGAGGTGATGTTGGGGGTGTTGGTGGAGGTGATGTTGGAGGTGATGTTGGAGGTGATGTTGGAGGTGATGTTGGGGGTGTTGGTGGAGGTGATGTTGGAGATGATGTTGGAGGTGATGTTGGAGGTGATGTTGGAGGTGATGTTGGAGGTGATGTTGGGGGTGTTGGTGGAGGTGATGTTGGAGGTGATGTTGGAGGTGATGTTGGGGGTGTTGGTGGAGGTGATGTTGGAGGTGATGTTGGAGGTGACGTTGGAGGTGATGTTGGGGGTGTTGGTGGAGGTGATGTTGGGGGTGTTGGTGGAGGTGATGTTGGAGGTGATGTTGGGGGTGTTGGTGGAGGTGATGTTGGGGGTGTTGGTGAATGTGATGTTGGAGGTGATGTTGGAGGTGATGTTGGAGGTGATGTTGGAGGTGATGTTGGAGATGATGTTGGAGATGATGTTGGAGGTGATGTTGGAGGTGATGTTGGAGGTGATGTTGGAGATGATGTTGGAGGTGATGTTGGAGGTGATGTTGGAGGTGATGTTGGAGGTGATGTTGGGGGTGTTGGTGGAGGTGATGTTGGGGGTGTTGGTGGAGGTGTTGTTGGGGGTGTTGGTGGAGGTGATGTTGGGGGTGTTGGTGGAGGTGATGTTGGAGGTGATGTTGGGGGTGTTGGTGGAGGTGATGTTGGGGGTGTTGGTGGAGGTGATGTTGGGGGTGTTGGTGGAGGTGATGTTGGAGGTGATGTTGGAGGTGATGTTGGAGGTGATGTTGGAGGTGATGTTGGAGGTGATGTTGGAGATGATGTTGGAGGTGATGTTGGAGATGATGTTGGAGGTGATGTTGGAGGTGATGTTGGAGGTGATGTTGGAGGTGATGTTGGGGGTGTTGGTGGAGGTGATGTTGGGGGTGTTGGTGGAGGTGATGTTGGAGGTGATGTTGGGGGTGTTGGTGGAGGTGATGTTGGGGGTGTTGGTGGAGGTGATGTTGGAGGTGATGTTGGAGGTGATGTTGGAGGTGATGTTGGAGGTGATGTTGGAGGTGATGTTGGAGATGATGTTGGAGGTGATGTTGGAGGTGGT
>OY992876.1:218232949-218250449 GCA_963921405.1 Cepaea hortensis | reverse complement strand
GAATACTCTCGTCACGTGACGCGACGAGAATTAGCAGTGGTTCGAATCGCAAAAGTGACTTATGAGAGTATGGAGCCGGTCGCTCAGAAAGTCGTGGCGTGCTGATGAGCGTAATCTAGCCTAGGAATCAACATACAGCTGAAAGATGCTGGTGTTGACCGCAATATCCTGAAAACAGGATGGAAACGCGGGAAAAAAAAAAAGTAGTAGTAGTAGTAGTAGTAGTAGTAGTAGTAGTAGTAGTAGTAGTAGTAGTAGTAGTAGTAGTAGTAGTAGTAGTAGTAGTAGTAGGAGGAGGAGGAGGAGGATAAGGAGGAAGAGGAGTAGTAGCAGTAGTAGTAATAATAATAGTAGCAGTACTAGCCAGTAATAGTTGTAAAGTAGTAGTAGCAGTAGTAGTAGAAGTAGTTTCAGTTTAGTTTAGTTTAGTTCATGGATCAACATCACGGCACACGGGTGCAACCCATAAGTGCTCCGTTCTCCTCCTAACTCAAACCTGAGTCTGGAGAAACTCAGCTCAGTGCACTAACTCCGTAGCACAGCCGAGGATCCTGAAATACTTTGGGTAGATTTTTAACTCGAAATTTTGCCCGGGCAGCGCCGTTAGGCTACTCTTTTTCGATTTCCAACTGCCAAGTTTACGTGCACACTAATACACACGGGCGTCCGATCTCACTACCCAGAGACCAGGGGAAATTACTGGAAGTACCGGTGGATTTTTTAAATAAATCCCCACCGGGGCCTGAACCCGGGACCTCCAGATCTCGAGGCGGACACCATACATAGCGACCACGCAGCCCCCCCCCCCCCCAGTAGTAGAAGTAGTAGTAGTAGTAGTAGTAGTAGTAGTAGTAGTAGTAGTAGTAGTAGTAGTAGTAGTAGTAGTAGTAGTAGTAGTAGTAGTAGTAGTAGTAATAGCTAGTTGTAGTAGTAATGTAGTAGTAGTAATAGCCAGTAGTAGTAGTAACAGTAGTAGTAGTAGTAGTAGTAGTAGTAGTAGTAGTAGTAGTAGTAGTAGCGGATGATGCCCTCAACGCCGTAGAGGCCCTGCCAACTCTTGACCACCTGGACACACTTCCCACCACAACAGAAGTGTGCTATACATGAGCTTGCGTCTTGCAAGGCTCCAGGTAAGGATGGGATTCCAATAGAGGTAATCAGGAGTGGGCAAGACACACTCACTCTACAGATCCACCAGCTAATAGAGCTATGCTGGCGAGAAGGACATGTCCCACAGGACTTCAAAGATTCAAACATCATAACGCTGTACAAGAACAAAGGCGATCGGAGCGACTGTAACAACTATAGGGGTATCTCACTTCTGTGTATTGTTGGGAAAGTATTTGCCAGAATTATTCTGCGCATACTTCAGGTCCTGGGAGATCAAGTCTACCCGAATCACAGTGCAGCTTCCGTCAGAACCGGTCTACCATTGATATGATATTCTCATTGCGACAGATTCAAGAAAAATGCTGGGAACAAAATCAGCCACTGTTTATTGCCTTCATCGACCTCACAAAGGCATTCGATTTGGTCAGTCGTGAGGGTCTGTTCAAAGCACTAAAGAAGATTGGCTGCCCACCAACTCTTCTGTCCATTGTGGAATCGTTCCACACAGGCATGAAGGGTATAATCAAGTTTGATGGCTCAACTTCAGAAGAGTTTGAAATCAAGAGTGGAGTTAAGCAAGGTTGTGTGCTAACCCCCACCCTCTTTGGGATATACTTTTCACTTCTATTGAAATATGCTTTTCGTGATCAGGATGCCGTTATATACATTCACTCACGCTCAGATGGTGGCCTCTATAATGCTCATAGATTGAAGGCCAAGACCATAATTAGGAGGGTACTAATCAGAGAGTTGCTTTTTTTCGGATGATGCTGCGATTACGACCCACTCTGAGGAAGAATTACATCTACTATCTGCATTCTCCAATGCTTGTTCCGAATTTGGTTTAACAATTAACAAAAAGAAGACACAGATTATGTCACAAGGTGCACATGATGTACCATCAATCTTTATTGACGACGCCGAACTGGAGGTAGTAGACCATTTTACATATCTAGGATCAGAGGTAAATAGCAAATTATCCCTAGATCAGGAAATCAACATCAGGATTGGCAAGGCAGCAACAACAATGAACATGTTAGCAAAAAGAGTCTGGGAGAACAGGAAGCTTACTGCCAAAACAAAAGTCCTCGTCTACCAAGCCTGTGTCCTTAGTACTCTTCTTCATGGCAGTGAAACCTGGACAACTTACTCTCGCCAAGAGAAACGTTTAAACAGCTTTCATATGCGGTGTCTGCGAAGAATACTTGGTATTAAGTGGCTAGACAAAATCACAAATACTGAAGTATTGGAAAGATCAGGTTGTGTGACGCTGTATTCCATGCTCAGTCTTCGTAGACTTAGATGGAGAGGACATGTTAGGAGGATGGATGATGGTAGAATACAAAAGGACATCTTTTTTGGTGAATTACAGACGGGTAGGAGATCTCAGGGTCGGCCTCTACTACGATACAAAGATGTGTGTAAGCGGGACATGATTGATACAGGCATTGATAATGCACATTGGGGGAAAGTCGCCGCTGAACGTGTTGCATGGAGGGCAACTATCAGAAATGGAATAAAGACAAAGGAGAAAATGATTGCAGATAAAGCACACACAGAGCGTGAGAGACGTAAGATGGTGCACAATTGTGGAAATGACCATGTTTTCACATGCATCTACTGTGGGGAAACATTTGCAGCAAGAATTGGCCTTACCAGCCACACTCGCCACCGCCATGGGTCGTAGTTATTAAGCCTTTTTGAAGCACAATGTACCAAACTATCGTCTGTCAAGACGGAAAGGTGCCAATGGTAAGTAGTTGTAGTAATGGTAGTAGTAGTAGTAGTAGTAGTAGTATTAGTAGTAGTAGTAGTAGTAGTAGTAGTAGTAGAAGTAGTAGTAGTAGTAGTATTAGTAATAGTAGTAGTAGTAATAGTAGCCAGTAGTATTAGTAAAGTAGTAGTAGTAACAGTAGTAGTAGTAATTGCCAATAGTAGTAGTAAAGTAGTAGTAGTAGCAGCAGCAGCAGAAGTAGTAGTAGTAGTAGTAGTAGTAGTAGTAGTAGTAGTAGTAGTAGCAGCAGCAGTAGTAGTAGTAGTAGTAGTAGTAGTAGTAGTAGTAGTAGTAGTAGCAGCAGCAACAGTAGTAGTAGTAGTAGTAGTAGTAGTAGTAGTAGTAGTAGTAGTAGTAGTAGTAGTAGTAGTAGTAGTAGTAGTAGTAGTAGTAGTAGTAGTAGTAGTAGTAGTAGTAGAAGAAGAAGAATCAATAGTATTGGTAGTAGTCGTAGTTACATCTGATCTGGACATAAAGAAGTTAGAAAAACATGCCTTACATGCAAGGTGTAAAGCAAATCACAACTCAAACATGTCTTACACGCGAGCTGTAAAGCAAATCACAACACAAACATATCTTACACGCGAGTTATAAAACAAATCACAACACAAACATGTCTTACACGCTAGTTGTAAAACAAATCACAACACAAACATGTCTTACACGCTAGTTGTAAAACAAATCACAATAAAAACATGTCTTACACGTTAGTTGTAAAACAAATCACAATAAAAACATGTCTTACACGTTAGTTGTAAAACAAATCACATATGACAAGCTCTGAGGAGTATATGGTACATGGTGCTAATTCCATATTCGGATAGACAAGAGGAGGGTTTGGTTGTGAAGACGATGAATCTAGCTTGATGGAAAATGTGTTAATCTAGCTTGACAGAGAACTTGTTAATCTACACTTTATTACTATTACATACACTTTATTATTATTGCATACTCTTTATTACTATTCCACACTCTCTATTACATTACGATGAGTTAATGGAAGAAGAAAGCGTTAATCTACTATAAACACTGTATAGAGGACGGTGTGTCCGCAGAGTTCAATCAGTGTGCGTTTAAACTTCAGGTGCGGTGACGGAGGGGTTGGGGAGTCAGTCCACACACCGGTCTGCCTATTGGACTGAAACGTGGACTTCGCATTTGTAAATCAATGACAAACAACGGAATGTAAAATTTCACAGTAATTCAATCTCGGGTTGGGACTGACCGCAACGTCCTTCAACAAGTGTGTGTGTGTGTGTGTGTGTGTGTGTGTGTGTGTGTGTGTGTGTATATATATATATATATCCACGGTATTCCTTTGTGATGAATTGCCTGATGCAGACAATTCAATCTACTCTACACCTTTTAACTGATACCATGACGTAGGATAATATATCGCCACATGTCACCTACCATTTAGACAGAAGGGAGATATATCGCCATATCTGACCTCCCATTTCGATATAAAGAAGATATATCGCCATATGACCTCCCATTTCGATAGAAAGAAGATATATCGCCATATCTGACCTCCCATTTCGATATAAAGAAGATATATCGCCATATCTGACCTCCCATATGGCCAGAAGGAAGAAATATCGCCACACGTGACTTCCCATCTTGGCCAGAAGGACTTTATATCGCGTTAATAGGCTCATCGTGTTATTTATTTTGCTTCGTGTTTATTGTTAATGTTGCATATCCCTTACAGAACGTTGCAGTCAACACCAGTATTTTTCATCTGCTGTTGATGTACTAGGCAAGATTACGCTCAGTAGTTTGCCATTGCTTTCTGAGCGACCGGCTCGCATACCTCCGTATTTTACAAGAGCGGCGCGAACCTTCGTGGTATCTTTCGCAACTTCAATTCTCAGAGAACGGAAATTACATGATAATACTTGTTCATTTGATTGTGTACCATGTGTGGTCCAAACCTACTCTTTGCTTGTCACTGAATCAGTTAATGTCTTTATACCTCCCAAGACCAGACAGTGTTAACTGAAACCCGTCCTTACCGAGACAGCTGGTACTGTAGAGGACGTACTAGCGTTGACATCAATGGTGATATAGACATGTCAAACACACGGTATAGAACAGCAAAAAATCAAGCCTTTCAACAACGAAGCCAATAAGACCATTGCGTCGGTGGTTCAAGCGTAGGTGAGCTATTTCCACGTTAAGGAATCGATTCGTGAATCATCAAAGAAACAATTTCTCAGAATCATTCTTTCGATTCTCACGATCCCCTACAGGAACGAGGCACTATAAGAGAAACTCTACATAAATTACTGGATTTCTGACGTTGATAATCTGTCGTGCACAGGATGTTGCACAAGCTCACCCTCAGTGTTAACTAATGAAGGAACAAGTCAATTATCTAACCACGGGCGTTTCCTAAAACATACCTCCTGTTAGATGTAGGGCTAGGAGAAGCCGAGTTATCTGTAAACTAATCTCCATTCGAGTTGAGGTATGGAGCTCAGGACAAAGCTAGCCACTTCCCTACATTCACTTCTTCAACTTATATGAGAGCTAATCAAAACATGTGAATTAGACTGGTGGTGTTGAAATACTTTGATAAGGTCTCAAAATGGCGAATAGATTAGAACATTGTTTTGTGGTTCGGTTGGGGCACATTTGTGTAATGCGTTTGGAGCATTAGTTTATGGTGCTGTTGTGACATTACTTTGTGATGCGACTGGAAAACTACTTTGTGGTGCAGTTGGAGGACTACTTTGTGGTACAGTTGGAGGACTACTTTGTGATGGGATTGGAGAAATCCTTTGTGATGCGGTTGGAACATTACTTTGTGGTGCGGCGAGGGCACTAGTTTGTAGTGCTGTTGAGGAACTACTTTGTGATGCGATTGGAGAACTACTTTGTGATGAGGCTGGAGCACTACTTTCTGGTGCGGGTTAAGCACTACTTTGTGTTGCGATTGAAGTTCTACTTTGTTGTGCGGTTGGAACATTACTTGGTGGTGTGATTGAAGCACTACTTTGTTGTGCAGTTGATACACTATTTTGTGGTGCGGTTAAAGCATTACTTTGTGTTGCGATTGAAGCACTACTTTGTAGTGTGGTTGGAACATTACTTTGTGGAGCGATTGAAGCAATAGTTTCTGTTGTGGTGAAATCATAACCTTGTGATGCGGTTGGGGCACTACTTTGTGGTGCGCTTGGAGCACTACTTTATGGTGTGATCTGGGCACTGTTAGGTTAAGTACTATTCACACACTTTATTTACAGTTTGGGTAACATATAAAGGATAGAAGTGCCCCTTTGGATATATAGAATATTGGCAGTACACGAGACAGAAGGCTGTGGACAGACATGATCACCAACACCACACTGCATGGACTATAAGAAGATTAACAGTATACGAGATATAAGTCTGTGGAAGACATGATCACCAACGCCACACGTCATGGACTATCAGAAGATTGGCATGAAGAAGAAGAAGAAGAAGAAGAAGAAGAAGAAGAAGAAGAAGAAGAAGAAGAAGAAGAAGAAGAAGAAGAAGAAGAAGAAGAAGAAGAAGAAGAAGAAGAAGAAGAAGAAGAAGAAAGAAGCAGAATATGATGCTCAGTGGCAGACCGGCCGCGCAGTGGAAGACCCAGAATCACAACTGCCGCCGATGATCGCTTCATACGGCTGCGTCACCTTAGGAATCGATTTGTATCTGCGTCCTCCACAGGCCAGTCAATGTCAGGAGCTCGTCGAATTTCAGATCAAACGGTCAGGAACCGGTTGTACGACGTTGGTCTTTGGGCTAAAAGACACTACACAGGTTCTGAACATACGGATCGGCATCGAGAGAACCGACTGCAGTGGACGAATCAGCATCGTCAATAAAATGTTGTACAAGTTTGCAATTAAAACTACAATAATGTTGCGTTTCTTTAATTTTTTTTTTTGTTGAACCGTATATAAAGGAAACGGGACAAACACGGTTATTAATGAATCACCTGTGCCTACATCATGTATGAATTAATCCGCACAATTGCTGGTACTTAGAAATCACATTTATACAAAAATACGGACAAATGCGTTATTTATAAATCGTACAAACCGTCATCAAGTATGAATTAATCCGGAAATCTTGGGATAAATGCGAGTGTCTATGAATCACAGTTGCTAATACCACACATAAATGAACTACGACGACATTTAAGACCCTTCATGAATCTGTTGTGCCAACATCAAGTATGACTCCCTATTGATTCTCTACCCCCTTCCCCACCCCCATTCCTTAGAACTAGGCGTAGTCCACAGTAGTGTTAATACTGCTGCTTGTTGCCGCTACTAGGAATGTAATGGAATGATCTGTGTATGCCGATTAACTTTCCCTATTACCAGTGTCCCTCGCCACCAGGCGAAACCACTCCGACTTCTGAGGTACTTGTAATTCACGTCCCCCAGTCAAGGACAAGAATAGAAGAATAGGACAAACAAAAATTTCATTTTGTCAAATGAAGAACGTTTTGTGCAATAGGTCATTGTCCTTGAAAGTCAGAAAGCGAGTTCTTACATGTTACATAGAATACATTTTAACGTACGGCTGTGAATTCCGGACAATCACTAAACAGGCGGAAAACTCCATGGAAGCCACGGAGATGTGGTTTAATAGAAGAATGCTGAAAATTAATTGGACAGCCACAATGAGCAATCTGGAGGTTTCGAGGGAAGCTGAGTCGCAAAGGCAACTTATCACACTGTTAATAAGGAAAGGTAATCCATGCGCAAGATTCAGTTCAGAGGTACTAGAATTAGTGTGTAAGGACTATGCTTGAGTTCAAAGCGAGCGAGCGAATAAAAAACCCAGAAGAAACAGTCATGATGTTTTGGCTACATAATGAGAAGAGCAGAGAGACGAATAGAGACGGCTTGTATCTATAGCAAAGAACCTCAATGGCTCGGAAATGCTGAAGAAGAAGAAGATTATGAGAAAACAAAAACTGGAACATTTTGTGACAACCGGAAAGATTTGCGGAAAGCGAGATGGAGGAAGACATCGTGAGATTCTTGACACTCTTGTGTCATGTTACAGAAGTGAGTAAATACACGAATTGATCTAAGGTGATGGAGAAACCAATAAAAAGATTTCATGTGCAACGAGAAAAAAGGGTGTTGCGGTGCTACATAGACCCTATGCTTTTGTATTGATGTGAAGCGTGGACAATGAGCAAACAAGTTGAAAATCATGTGATGAGTGTGGAAATGTGGTGTTTGAGGAAAATGCAAAGAATACCATGGGCAGACAGAAAAACCAATGACAAGAAACATATGAAAATCGTGAAGTGATTAAAGAAATTAGACGTAGGCATTCACAATTTTTGGGTCACGTTATGAGAAGAAATAAAGTGGAGAACTTGTTGACAACTGGCAAGTTAGAGGGGAAGACAAGGCAGAGAAGTACATATCTGGATGGCTTGGCCGCGTGGCATGGTTGAGACAAGAACACTGAACTAAATCATGACTCTGGTAATCGAGTGAGATGGCGAAATATAAGCGCCCACTCTTATCGGCCTGGAACATGATGATGATGATAGAGATGGCAATGATCGCCCACGTCTGCCGACAAGACACTTGATGATGATGAAGTCAAAGAAGAGATGTCAACATTTGAGTCCAATTGCCTGGTGTTGTATGATCACACATGTCTATATCTTACTTAAACAAACGTAGCCAACACATACCAGCATTTCAGACGGAGTAACCTGGTGAAGTGGTTACGCTGTCTGCCTTGCCATCCGGAGGTTGTAGGTTCCACTCCGGCTGACGTTGTTCGGTTCACGGGTGCAATTTTCTCGGAGACACCAGGGGCTCGTGGTTGGAGCTACGGCGTTTGTGCTTTGTGCCACGTTTTCGGCAGGTCCAGCCATATGGGATCACACCCAGTGCAATGAAGTCGATGCTCTTGGTTTTAAAGCTGTTTTACCAAATTATTTGAGAACCACATGTGCTTACAAACCAGGGCGAACTTGGAGGCAACAGATATGTTGTTCCTGAGACGAATGTTGCTAATATCTCGGCTTGTCAGAGTAACGAAAGTTTGGACAATGAATGTTTCGAAGAAATTAATGAAAGTATAACATTATAAACAACTATACAAAAGTTAGCTGCATATCCTTTACAGGACTTCGCAGTCAACCCCAGCATTTCTGGTTGTTTGTGATTTCTAAGTAAGTTTCCGTTCAGGTGATTGCTATTGGTTTCTGAACGACTGGCACATACCATTTTATAAAACTCAACGCAATGCGGTCTGATTCCAAATCGCCCGCAGCTGTGTTTTGTGCGCGGTATGCGGGATTACGAATTACGTCCGTAACCCCTTCAACACAGAAAAGACATATACAAGTATAGGAACGAGATAGACAACATTTATTTATTTATTTATTATTATTTTTTTTTTGGGGGGGGGGGAGGGGAGGAATTCGGGGTGTATTTTTAATGACTGTGCAGTGTTTGAAATATTGCCGTTCAAGTTTTGTATTTACCTATTATGTTGCATGAACTTTACATAGGGTAAATACAAAACTTGGACCGGCAATATTTTCAAATACTGCACAGTCATTATAAATACACCCTATATAATGAGAACTGCCGGTCTCTCTGGCTGAGGGGTTACAACACTCTCTCCGTAATCCCGTTTATCACGCAGAGTCTCGTAGCGGGAGAGAACTGGGAGCTGTTCGACCCCCGCTGGTGACTTGCGGGATAACTGAGCCGGCCGCTCAGAAAGCAATGGCAAACTACTGAGCGTAATCTTGCCAAGAAATCAACAGACAGCTTTCGGGGTCCTGGCTAAAGTCAGTAGGATCGCCGATTCCTCCGAAGTCGGAGAGTGTCTGCCTGTACGGCGAGGAACCACCAGTCTGCACACCAATAAGCCAGACATGGGACAACGGATACTCACGCAAACCTCAGGTTCTGCACGACATCACACTGATGTTGGACAACAGGATGCTCTCATCCGACATACAGGACTTCACGTTGGAGCTCAAGCCAACGAACACAAGCAAGCAAGCAAGCAACAGACATCTGAAAGATGCTGCTGTTGACAGCGATGTCCTGTAAAGGATATGCAAAAAAAAAAAAAATAAAAAAAAAAATAAATAAATAATGAGAACTGAGAGACATTGAAGAACTTCGTGACCACTAGAAACATCAGTGGGCAGACGAAGGAAATTATGCTGGATGGACTGAGACGGTGGCATGGAGCAATATCATCAGCAGAGTTGATCCAGAACACCGAGGACCGAGATCTCTGGGGACACATATGACCGCCTACGCCAGTTGAAAGGGCATATGGTGTGATGGTATTAATCTGCCTAAATCATCTTAGAAGAAAATAGAGAACATATCAGATCATTTATGGATCAGACCTGCATAACAATCGACGACTCGTGTAAACATTTTCATTTCCAGGTTTTTATACTTTTCCGTTTCAATCTATATTATTTCTCTGCAAGCCTAGACGCATATCCCGTTAATTCAAATTGCTTTCGCTCAGAATTTGATTAACTTTGATTTGGCAAAACTTGTCAGGCGTATAAGCACACATAGATATGCTTTCTCACATTCACATTTACCTCTTCTGTTATCTGTTGGGGTATCATCCTTGCACTCCGGACAAGTACGTAGGTGCTCGGATCATTCCCCCCCCCCCACCTCCCCCCTCACTCAGCATATGCGTCAGCGTCCGGTATAATCCCAATTCTGTGTTGGTTGACGAGGCCCCTCATTCTCCTGATGTGCCTCTAGTGTCTGGCCGTGCCAATTCTTACTCCCGAATCGCTCATTCTGGACAACGATGCAGATTCACTGGCGTTAAATTCCTCCGCTTTCCATATCTCTCTAAGGACATTACTAACACCGGCACGATCTATGGGTTGGCCATCTGCAGGGGATGCAGAGCCTGCATGTTTATCAGCTCATTCATAACCCCAAACTCCTACATGTCCTGAGACGAAGGTGAAAGTGAAAATGCGGACAACAGATCTCTGCAGCTTCTTCTTCTTAAGATCTGAATCAGTTTCCTGCCATGAGTCTCTGATGTGATAGCGCCATCGCATTTTGTAGGCCTGGATGCATGGATGAACATGTGGCAAGACTTTATCTCACTTAGCAGGCGACGAGCTCATGTCCCGAACTCCCGCCTCACCTTGATCATGACCTTATCAGTGCAGCTGCTGATAAACTTCTCTAACGCGCCCTCTGTCCCCTCCTACCCTCGGGCTTAAAGGCGCTACAACAGGAAACCGAGAAAGCTGAAGTCGTCATCACCATGTGCCATGGCGATAAGCCTGAGCAGTCATGGTTGCCATCTCACACGATCACCATCTGGCTCCGAAGGTTGTGGTTTCGATTCCGGGCCGCGTCCTTCAGTTCACGAGTGCATGTTGTCTGAGACTATTGGGGGGACGTCGCTGAAACTACGGAATTCGTGCTTCTTGCGACGCTTTCGGCGCTGCGGAAAGAGACTGAGCCATATGGGGAAAAAACCCGGTGCAATAAAGTCAACCCTGTCGACTTTTAAGCGACTTATTAAGCGACACGATCATCAGATTCTTGGATCAGATTTATATTCGTGCCCCGATTGCGCCATTGTCCGCGCAATTTCCTAACCGATCCGCCAAAACGCCCGCTCATGTGTTTTAAACAGCCCTCTATTTCTGCTATTCTGTTGGTTGCAGAGTAAAGAACTTTCCACTGATAGTATTAACATGTTGTCTCTCAAAATCCACCAATAGTTCTTTCATGCCGTACCTTCTCTAGGCCAAATAAAGTGACTTATAAAGATACGAGGGGGATTGAAATAAAAACCTTAACTGTTGTTTGGGGTTTTGGTGTGAATATATTCTTAAAAAGTGTATCATTTCTCGATGTAGTCACTGCTGCGTTCAATAAAAATCCACCAGTTCCGATAAAGTGCTTGGATTCCTGTAGAAAAAAAAAGAAATCTCTTGGTGGCGTGTGTGACCATTCTTGCACCACCTGCTGTACCTCTTCATTAGACCGATACGTTTTCAAACTTCCTACTCTACTCATAAACTTGCTGGACTGATAGGCATACATCACCATACTGGACCCTCATTCGACAATGAATTTCTGTATGTTTCACCCCTTCACTGATCAATAAACGGATAACAGAACGCTGCTCCTCTTTGGCAAAAGTTGGGCGGCCATCTTTAAATTGCCATTATGACGTCACGATGATAGCCTGCACCGTGATGTCACGTGATTAACACTCTTGACGTCCTTAACAACAATATAAAAGGTTACAACTCAATGGTATGGTTATTGTGTTCAATGATCTACCACACCTTTGAGATTTTCGTACTGACTATGAAGTGGATTATGAAGACATCAGTAACTACCATGTGTATTGATTAATGAACTCTGTCAAAAAAGCTTGATGATCGGCACTTCGCCAATGACACTACCATCTTGTTTCACACATGAAATCAGTTGCCAGATACATAACAGATTCTGTGCCAAACAAAAGGTATGTTTGAACCAAAGAAAAATTAAAGACTGAAAAATAGGAAGTAGGCGTGTGTCACAGTTATTGCTTAAAGGTTGTTAACATGGTAGCAGACATGCATTATAACGCATGACAACATGTCGGTGATTTATAAGCCCGTGACAGATACGGGAAGTCGCTTAAGACGAATAATCATCCCATGACACTTTATCAGTTAAACACACGTGATGGGAGGTCACCCATTATGATGTTTATTTCTGAATGTTTACATTTCATCAAAGCATTCTCCATGGCATTATAAAATTCCTATACACTATCTTCACTGCTTTCTCCTCAAGGGGCATATATTTGAATGACTTTTATGTAAAAGGTCTGCCGAATAATTTTACCTGTCTGACACTGTCCAATATCCTTAAACAGATTTTGATGTTTTCCTATCCAAGATAATTTCTATAACTCTTTTCCTATGTACTCTGAAAATCCCCCCTCCCCCCTGTCTTAATCCCTGTACTTTTCCATCTCGTCTCACACATTCCTAATATATTAATATTCTATCTTTCCATTTCTTTTTGATGTTGTCCAATTTTCCGTCTGCGCTTAAAGTACGAACATTCCATGTTGCCGATTTCAATGTTGTTGTCCTTTACTTGTGAAGTCCTGTGATTTGACGAATTATGAAAAACTAGGCATCATTAAAGAAGGTAGTTTGAAGGTATTATTACAAGTGGAATGCATTTGTTTAAGAATCTACAGGGCAGGAGAGAGAGAGAGAGATCGAGAGAGAGGGAGAGAGAGATGAGAGAGATTAGAGAGAGATGATAGAGAGATGAGCGAGATGAGAGAGAGAGAGAGAGAGAGAGAGAGAGATGACATAGATAGAGATATGGCAAGATAAAGAGTGAAAGAGAGAACGAGAAAGATAGAGAGAAACAGCGAGATAGAGAGAGAATTAAAGAGAAAACAAGAGCTAAATCGAGATAAAGAGAGAGACAAACAGTGATATAGACACATGAGATATATAGAGAGATAGAGAGAGATAAAGAGAGGCATAGGGAGATACAGTGAGAGACAGACAGATATATAGATAGATAGATAGATAGATAGATAGATAGATGGATAGATAGATAGATAGATAGATAGATAGATAGATAGATAGATAGATAGATAGAAAGATAGATAGATAGATAGATAGATAGATAGATAGATAGATAGATAGATAGATAGATAGATAGATAGATAGACGGATGGACGGACGGACGGACAGACAGACAGACAGACAGACAGACAGACAGAAAGATAGATAGATAGATAGATAGATAGATAGATAGATAGATAGATAGATAGATAGATAGATAGATAGATAGATAGATAGATAGATAGATAGATAGATGAACTGAATTGAATTGAATTGAACTGAACTGAACGTTATTTAAAAAGGGTTACAAATTGGGCACATAGGCCCGTCTTACATTCAGACCTTCCAATCACTCATCTTTCGTTCATCAACAGTGCATAATACATTCACATAGGAAAAAAAAAACATCGTCAAATGAATGATGTATGCATAAGCAATGCATATTATCATGTTATGTGACACATCCCCCATACCACACAGACATCCCGCACCAACTCACACACACATCCCTCACCCACTTACACATCCCCCACACACCACACATCTCTCCACCCACTAACACATCCCCTCACGAACCCAGACATCTCGCAACCACCTAAACAAACATCCCTCATACACATCCCTACCTACTCACACATACCCCGACACACACAAACTTACCCACACACACATGCTCCACCAACCCAAACACACACACCCCTAACCACACATATACCCCTCCCACACACATCCCGCACCAACACACACACACACACACACATCCCTCATCCACTCATACATCACCCACCCATACCCTCACATCTTCCCATCCACACACACATTTTCCCACCCACTCAGACATTTCACATCCACCCACACACCCCACCAACCACACATACATCCCTCACCCACACAATCTCCCACCCACAAACATTCCCCCACTGACACACACATTCCCCCCCCCCCCCCCCTGACACACGCATCCCCCACGCATACACACTCCCCCACTCCCCCACACACGAACCAAAACATTCACCAACAAACACAACCCCCACCTACAAACACCCACACATGCCACTACCCACCAACACCCAAGCAAACACACAAACCCAAACACACATCCCCCTCCCATACATCCCTAACCCACCCACACACACCCCATCCTTACACACATACCTCAACCCATCCACACACCTCCCCACTTATCTCTGCACCCACCCACACATCCCCCACCAATCCACACTCATCTACACCCCCACTCACCCACTCACACCTCTCCCTTCACACACACGTCCCCCACCCGCACACGTCTTCCCCCCAACACACACATATTTTCGGACACACACACAACCCCCACTCACACACATCTTCCCACCCACAAACACATACCCCACCCACACACTCACACCAACACATATCCATCCACTTATTTACTCATCCCTCAACTACTTACACATACTTACCCCTACCCACCCGTCAACACATACATCTTCCATCTACCCACCCACACTCACACACCCCAACCAGTCAGCCAAACACACATCTCCCACACTCACATACATCCTTTACCCACCCTCACACCCCACACCCAATCACACCTCCCCCACCCATCACCCACACGCATCTCCCCTCCTACACAACACCACACTCCACACACACCCCCATCCACATCCCCACCTACACATCCCTCACACACACACACATCTCCCCACCCATCTCCCACCCACCCACACATCTCGCACCTACAAACACCCTCACCACCCACACATAAATCCTCCACCCACCACACACCCACCCATCCACACACACACCCCCACCCACACACACATCCCCACACCCATCCCCCACACCCATCAAACACCCATCACACACCCATCCCTCAACCCACACATCCATCACTCACCCAACCACCCACATACACATTCCTCACCAACACAAACCCCACCACCAACGCCCACACACTTCCACCCATCCACTCAATTATCCACCACCCACACACATCCCTCACCCACAGACACACATCCCCCACCCACCACACATCCCCCATTCACAACCCCTCCATACATGCATCCCCAACACCCCCTCCACACAAACACACACACACACACACACACACACACATATCCCCACATACACACTCACACATATCCTCACATCCAGACACTTACATGATGCCTCACATAATCACCGAAACTAGTATGAACAAACTCCCACACTTTACACACACACATACACTAACGATTGCCGTGAGTATTCTCGCAAAAATTGTAAAAATTGGAGAAAAACTGTACATATATATTGTGTAGCGTAAAAATTAGTGATGTAATTCAACTCTGTCTGTCTGTCTGTCTGTCTGTCTGTCTGTCTGTCTGTCTGTCTGTCTGTCTGTCTGTCTGCTCTTCGTACACACACACACTCTCTCTCACACTTACTCATCTCTCTCACCAACACTAACTCTCTCACCCACTCTACAGTAATGTGCATGTGTTCGTATTATACATGATTATATTAAGTGGCATACACAATTATAATATGAAAGATGAGAATACACAAAACACTATGGAATCAAGTGGCATTCAACATGATATGAAAGATGACAATACAAAAAAAATATGGAATGGCATGTTACATGACATGCGTGCGCTGATCTCTCTCTCCCTTATTGTATACACACATACTCACACAGATGCGCACCCAAAAACATCGTCTCCCCGCCAACCCATACTTCCCGCACCTACCCACACATCCGCCATCCACACCATCTCACGCCACCCACACACACAGTTCGCACCCACCAACACACACATCCCCAGCCAAGCATCTCTCCCCACCCACATATACATCACCACCCATCCCCCGACCAACACACACTCACCCACCCACACTTCCTCCACCCACTCACACACCCCAATCACCCATCGTCCATCCACGCATCCCTCAACATAGATAGATAGATAGATAGATAGATAGATAGATAGATAGATAGATAGATAGATAGATAGATAGATAGATAGATAGATAGATAGATAGATAGATAGATAGATAGAGGGAGAGAAAGATGGAGAGAGAGAACTTTATTTTAAAAGGGCTACAAATTGGGCACTTAGGCCCGTCTTAGAGAGAAAGAGAGAGAGAGAGAGAGAGAGAGAGAGAGAGAGAGAGAGAGAGAGAGAGAGAGAGAGCCCAAAAACATATAAAGAAAAGTATAAGAAAGTAAGATGAACAATACAGGGAGGAAAGGAAGGGGGCTGAATGAGATAGCACACAGGACAGCTTGTCTTGAGTTGTTTAAAGGCTCTATTCTGTTTCTACAATTGCAGCTACAAGACATGCTGCAATAGAAGAAACAGAATAGGGGACAGAAAGTTAATTGGCGATCAGGACTCCTAACAGCTTTCTTCACTTGTCACAATACTTCTTTCAGAAGAAGCTTTATTCATCTTCTTTGGCTGAATTTTTTGTTTCTTTATCGACTTCTTCATGATTGGTTGGACTTTGCAGGTAAACTGTTCCACGAGAGATATTATCAGTCCTCCTTGGTGGACTGTTACGAGTTTTATAGCAGGCTGTAGCGCTCTGTTCTTTGATGACGTTATGAGCCCCGATAACACATAGTTATTCATTGAGCTTACATCTGTAATGTGTGCTTGTTCGAATGAGTTATTAACGCAATCGTGTACACGGCGTTCGAAACACAGCTGCAGGCGATTTGGAAGCAGACCGCCTTGCGTTGGGTTTCCTTCAATGATATGCGTGTCGGTCGTATAGAAAGCTATGACAAACTACTGAACTGCGACGACCTGTAAAGGAAATACAGCTAACTTTTTTTTTACATCTTTAATATGATTTTGTCTACAACAAAAAAAAAAGGAAAGAGACTCCTTGAGTATCAATAAAACAGTAACAATGGTTATATCAAATAAAAAGATAACATCTAAATGTGAGATAACAATAGAAAGGAAAATGCTTAACCACATTTAACTACCTAGGGACATTTATAACATCAGATCGAA
>OY992876.1:218160449-218227949 GCA_963921405.1 Cepaea hortensis | reverse complement strand
TTTAAGGGATTTCCAGGCAGCAGTTGCAACCAATAGACACACTTGGTTCTATATCTTCATGAATTTATATTTCTAAGTATGGTGTTCAAGTTTGGTCAGGAATGGTTTATTTTTATTTTTTTATTACCTGCTAACAGTCTTTCGCGTTACCGACTCCAGAGAAACCTGTAGTTTAAAGTTAATGAAATGATAGGCAGTGACAGAGTAATGTAAAGTAGGTCACGTGGGTCCTTGATGAAGTGAGCCCTCTTAAACATTAGGCAGTATTCAAAACAATGCATTACCTTGGTGAATTTAAACCGAGAAACCACAAACTATGCTGCATCATTTATTACCTGGCATATTTTGATGTATTTTGTAACGTGACTACTGCAGGGTTATGTATCATATGAGGTGAATAAATGCATATTTAACTAAAACAAATGATACATTTGAAACTATGGTGGGGATGACACATGTTCCACATTCAAAAATGCATGTGACTATATATTTTAATTGTTTTAGCTAAAGTATTTTTGAATGTTGACTTCTCGTCCTTGACTTGGGGATTACAAGTACCTCAGAAGTCAGAGAGGTCCTGATGGCGAAGGACACTGGTAATAGAGAAAACGACGCCACAGGCAAAATCAATCATTTGCACTATATGCAGTAGCATGTATATGTACCACGCATGAGATTAAAATGAGCGAGGCCAAAAAAAAAAAGCTTTAGTGCTATGCCGACTGGCATGGAGGATCATTCTTCCCCACACCTATTGGTCTCTGATGAGACCTCTCCGTACATTGAAAATAAGCTGTCAAGGCTCTTCTCATGCTGTCATCCCGTATCGCGAGCTGAGTTGAGTTGGGATAAGAACCGATATCACTGCACTTAAGGCATTCCCATACGCGCTCCGTCCCCTCGTTCAACAGCCAGCGAAGAGTAATATTAATAATCTTTCCCACTGTTATCTAATTAAAAGTTCTGGTCTTCCCTCTCAGTTTTGAGATTCTTCCAGAACTCCCGCCGATCCCCTGCAATATAAATCTTTCCACAGACCGGTTCTCAATATGTTCCCCCGCCTTCTCCATTTGGTTCCACGACCACCTCTCCCTTGTCCATAGGTAATCTACCACCAAGAGGTGCATTTCCTGCAAGAATATCAGCCTGTTCATACCTCCGCATTCCCACATGGCCAGGGCATAAAATCCATACAATTATCACAATATCCTTGATCTCTTTTGTCAAAAAATGTTCCAGTTTCCACAACCAGTTCCAATGATTCTCTTCCCATGTTATGGGATTGGGGGGGGGGGGGGAGTGACTGCTGAATCTTTTTTATGGTTGTAATGTGTTATCTTGGTGTCTTCTCAGTGGTTGTTTATGTTGGCTGTCCCAGAGATTGTAAGCATTCTGGAATAAGTTTTCATCGGGTTATGGTTGTTGTTTGTCCATATTGCCTTGAGAAATACGAAGCTGGTATAGACTTACTTGTTGTCCCATAGGTTGAAACCTTACTTTCTGATGACAAACAATGGTACATCACTCCTCACCATGTTTATTTCATTCTGTATCTAGATGATTGCAGGTCTCTGTGGCAAAGGTCTTAAGGACGCGATTCGTAAGCCCGCTTACCTACGTTCGAAACACAGTTGCGACCGATTTGGCAGTAGACCGCATTGCGCTGGGTTTTAACGAGTTGGTATGGAACAGGGTGTTCAGAAAGCAATGGTAAACTACTTAACGTAAAAGTGCCAAGACATCAACAACAGTAGTAAAATGCTGGTGCTGACAGCGATGTCCTGTAAACAGGATATGCAAGGGAAAATAAATATAGAGGATTAACGGTTTAAAGGGCAGGTGATGGATTTCACTGCACATTAATGAACAGATACATTATCATAGCCCAGAGAGAATGGAATGGCAGGGAGTGACCAGACAACCTGGTCAACATTTAGTACTCCCTGGACTGGCCAGACGGACATATAATCAGAATGCATCTGGTCCTATTAGAACTAGGACTCTTCATTGGCTTTTAAAGATGAGGATAAATCACGTATAGGAGTGCACCGAATGATGTGATGTCGTTTCTCGACTCAAATCAACACAGCGTGCCTCAGGTGGGATGATGACAGACCCACCCTTCACAGCTTTCAAGTAAACCGATATAAAACATCAGCGTCTGTCCGTGTGGTATAAACAAGAGATAAGACAAGCGACCCAGAACCAGAAAGAAAGAAACGATATCTAGTCACTACCGCCACTACAATCATAACTTTTATATCGGGACTTAAGCTAATGGTTTAAACTTTTATACGAATCACCAAAATACGAGAAGCACAATCTTTAATCTTAACTGGAAGACGATCACAAGTAACAAACCGGACGTCGCGGCTGAAGCCTTCTTTAGCACACAAACAACAAACACACACCGATACAACTATATGAACAAATCTACATGAACACACACACACACACACACACACACACACACACACACACACACCTGTTTCCTTGTTGTAGACTACTGGACATGTATCTAGTAGAATACCACGTGTATGATTATAAAACTCGGCTTGACCGGAAACGTAAACTTTAGTCCAAAAAGCCAATTTTATGAAAATTAAGACTGCGGCTTTCCGTACAGTGTTGTGTCTGGTTTGCTGAAACTCTTTTCCTTGGGTTAAAAACAAGAAATCAGACATTGTCTTTGATTCTTGGTGCAGTTTTTCATTTGTCCGCGGCACGCTCGCCGTCATCTGTAACCATTTATGTCGCCGTTATGACCACCCATGTAACTGCGAATATTTTATCCTTATCCTTCATGGTATCATCCTAAAGCGGTTAGAAATTACATGCATGTCTTTAACAAGAAGTCGCAATCAACTCGGGCATTATTTTGTTGCACGTTGTGATTTATTAGGCACGATTATGTTCAGTAGTTTGCTATTGCTTTCTGAACGAGCAACGCTCATATCATTGTTTAAATAATCAACACAAGACGGGCTGCTTCCAAATCTCCTACAAATAATTTCGAATGCAGTATGCGGGATTACCAATTGCATTCTCCACCCCTTCGTTACGGTAGTAGATTTACTCATGTAAAATGAGTCTAAAGTGAGTACCAGAAAATGTCTTGAGAAAGTAAGGCGGCCGGCTTGATACTAACCACATCAGCCTTCAGTGCCGAGTGGTCCATACAAATATGAGCCTAGCATCACATGCCAAATGCCCTCTAAGATGTGTAAAGGGATCCTTGGCTTACTAGAGTAACATATAAATATGAGCGTGGCCGAAAGTTTAAGAGCGGTCGCTTTTAAACTTCCCGTACGCTGATGGCGAGCTATCCACACTGGTCAGTTTGACTTAGAAGTTGACTTGTTCAGACAACAATGGCAAACTAGTGAACGTAAAAATGCCTAGTGTATCAATTTGGAGTTGATAGCAACGTCCTGTAAATGATATGCACTATTGTGGAGTAAACTATAAACAGACATAGTCTATATAATATACAATATAAACAGAAATAGTGTACATAATATACAATATAAACATAAAAAGTGTACATAATATCAAATATAAATAGAAATAGTGTACATCATTTAAAATATAAACATAAATAGTGTACATAATATACAATATAAACAGAAATAGTGTACATAATATACAATATAAACAGAAATAGTGTACATAATATACAATATAAACATAAATAGTGTACATAATATCAATTATCAACAGAAATAGTGTACATAATTTAAAATATAAACAGAAATAGTGTACATAATATACAATATATACAGAAATAGTGTACATAATTTAAAATATAAACAGAAATAGTGTACATAATTTAAAATATAAACATAAATAGTTACATAATATACAAAATAAACATAAATAGTGCCAATAATATAAAATATAAACAGAAATAGTGTACATAATATACAAAATAAAGAGAAATAGTGTTCATAATATAAAATATAATCAGTAATCGTGTACATAATGTAAAATATAAACAGAAAAAGTGTACATAATTTAAAATATAACAGAAATAGTGTACACAATGAAAAATATAAACATAATTGCGTACATAATATAAAATATACACAGAAATAGTTTACATTATATAAAATATACACAGAAATAATGGTAATGTTATAAAATATAAACAGAAATTGTGTACATAATATAAAATATACACAGAAATAGTGCACATGATTTAAAATATAAACAGAAATAATGTATATAATTTAAAATATAAACAGAAATAGTGTACACAGTATAAAATATAAGCAGAAATAGTGTACATAATATAAAATAAAAACATATATAGTGTACATAATATTAAATATAAACATAAATATTGTACATAAAAACTATTAACAGAAATTGCGCACTTTATATAAAATGTAAACAGAAGTAGTGTACATAATATAAAATATAAACATAAAATGTATACATAATATAAAATATAAATGACAATTGTGTACATAATATAAAACATAAACCAAAATAGTATACATAATATAATAAAACATAAAATGTGTACATATTTTAAAATATAAACATAAATAGTGTACATAATTTAAAATCGCAGTGAAAAAATTAAATATTAATAGCTTTAACATATTCAGTGCCAACAAAAAATAAGTTTGAACGAAACAGAAAATGGAAGGCGGAAAATGGGAAGTAAGAGTGTGCCATGGTTTGTCCGAAAAGTTGTTAATATGGCAGCAGATATGTTGTATTATATACCAAATGAAAGGATGTTGCTCAAGGAAAAAAATACTGTATTGATATTTTAATTGAGACAAACTTTCGCAATGTCAACATTTTGGCGATATATAAACCCATGGCAGATAATGGAAACCACTTAAGACGATTAATCATCCCATATTACTTAAGCAGCCAAGTCACTCAGGGAAGAATTGTAAATTTATGGCGGGGAATAGAAAAAAAATGTAACGTAAACAATCTCAAACAGCAAAGCCTAGCACCTTATATCCATATAAGGCGGTAGAGAAATACAGTTTGAAAATTGTGAATACGTGGAAGAGACTCGGTGTTTGATGTATTCAGTATCCCACCGGCCGTCTTTACTTCCCAAAACAATTGTAGGTACCCAGCTTAAGCTAGGGTCGACCTGGGAGAAAATGTCACTTCTAACAAACTGCTTCTTTGCGGATTTGAACACACGACAACCGAACCTGCTGGCGAAAACAGTATAGCTGAATTACTATTGAGGAGATAAGGGAGACAATAATATAGCAGAATCACTAGTGAGGAGGTAGGGGAGAAAACAGTATAGCTGAATCAGTAATGAGGAGATTGAGAGAAAACAATATAGCAGAATCCGTAATGAGGAGATAGGGGAGACCACCGTATAGCTGAATCAGTAAAGAGGAGGTAGGGGGCACAGCATAGCTGAATCAGTAATGAGGAGGTAGTGGAGACCACAGTATAGCTGAATCAGTAATGAGGAGGTAGGGGGCACAGTATAGCTGAATCAGTAATGAGGAGATAGTGGAGACCACCGTATAGCTGAATCAGTAATGAGGAGGTAGGGGGCACAGTATAGCTGAATCAGTAATGAGGAGGTAGTGGAGACCACAGTATAGCTGAATCAGTAATGAGGAGGTAGAGGGCACAGTATAGCTGAATCAGTAATGAGGAGGTAGTGGAGACCACAGCATAGCTGAATCAGTAATGAGGAGGTAGGGGAGACCACAGTATAGCTGAATCAGTAATGAGGAGGTAGTGGAGACCACAGTTTAGCTGAATCAGTAATGAGGAGGTAGTGGAGACCACAGTATAGCTGAATCAGTAATGAGGAGGTAGTGGAGACCACCGTATAGCTGAATCAGTAATGAGGAGGTAGTGGAGACCACCGTATAGCTGAATCAGTAATGAGGAGGTAGTGGAGACCACAGTATAGCTGAATCAGTAACGAGGAGGTAGTGGAGACCACAGTATAGCTGAATCAGTAATGAGGAGGTAGAGGAGACCACAGTATAGCTGAATCAGTAATGAGATAGCAATGGAAAGGAATGCTTAGTATCCGTAGGTTGAGCATCTTTGCCCCAATATTAATAAAGAGCAAAAGAAGAAAAAAAAGAAGAATAGCTACCAAAAGCTATTAGTTTGTATATTGTTTTACTATGTCTCCTGGTCCCTCATTCTTACTCATGCTTGTTTAACAGCCTCAGGTATTTTCCCGGCAATAAATATCTCTGTGGATTTCATATATGAGTTACCTGAAAACGTTGGACGATGTCAAGAACCGTTTTGAGTCAATGAACTAGATAGGTCATATACTAACGAAAGGATGTTTCGTATCCTTTGTAGGACCTTAAGATTAATCCCAGGTTGAGTTTCTATGTTCAGTAGTTCGCCATTACTTTCTGAACGAGAAGTTAACTAAGCGATGCAAAGGTTGATTCTGCTACCTCGCCATCAGCTCAATTGAATATTAAAGCTAGAACGCTCTTTTATTTTTAATATATTCAGTTCGGACCAAATAAAACGTAGGTTCAGACCAAATAAAACGTAGGTTTGGATCTGATAAAACGTAGGTTCGGCCCAAATAAAACATGGGTTCAGACCAAATAAAACGTATGTTCGGATCAAACAAAACATAGGTTTGGACCAAACAAAACGTAGGTTCGGAATAAATAAAAGGTAGGTTCGGACCAAATAAAATTGGATGGCGGAAAATGGGAAGTGCGGGTGTGTCACAGTAATGATTTGAAAGTTGTTAATATGGTAGCAGACATGTTGTATTATACATGCAATTAAAGGGGGTTGTTTAGGAAACACAACTGTATATAAACCCATGGCAGATACGGGAAATCGCCTAATACGAAGATTAATCATCCCATGACACTTAATCATTTAAGTCTGGTCGACTTCTAACGAAAGGAAAACCACACGAAATTCGAGCGTGTATCTATTTTATTTGGCAACGTGGTACAGTATACAGCCGTTACAACGATTGTCGTCCAAAGTTCTTGCATGTGGTGGAGTTATTGTTTTCATCACGACTTCATGAAATGCTAGCTGCACTTTTGCAGAGACATGTCGTTGTACTATGAAGCACTTACGACAGAATGCGACAAACAATCATGGTTGTGGTTGTAGTTATTGTTCAATGCGTGCTTGATTTAGAATTGTGGGGGAGAGTTCTGTAACAGCAAAGAGGTCATTTAGAGAGAAACTTAGAGAGGATAAGATCAAGGATTATTCTCGTGTAACTTGATCTATGGAAAAGTATAATTTGTATGCACACCGTGCTCATAGTTTTATAAGATTCTGAAATATACCTGCAACGTGGCATCTGGCCATCTTGACAGACGATAGTTTGTTACATTGTAATTCGAAAAAAATACACACCCAAAAAAAAAAAAAAAAAAAACAATAACAAAAAACGGCAGAATAACCTCTCCTTAGCACACAGCCTGGGCTGAATTGTCGAGACCTTGTGTTGCCCATGCATTATGATCATTCTCTCGATCTGCTTTGTTAAATTCAGAGGAAAGTTGACACCAATACATCTGGAATAAGAGAAGCTTCAGAAGCTGCCGTATCAGCTAAGCAACGTTCTAACTGTCCGCCTGTCAGAGCTTTCATCCTAGAACAGTTGTCGATCAAGACTTGGGGCCTGGTCTGCCATGCCATGAAAGTGAGTCTTTATGTTGCACTTCTGGCACCAGGAAGGAGTAGACCATGGCAACATTTATAGTGTTACGGTTGATTGTGGATCTCCGTTAGATTCCGTTGTAACCCTGAAGTCCTACGCTTTTATGTTCAGATAAGTCTTGCCTTGACAAGAGCCTGCAACTGTTGGGGTGAGGTTAGAGACTTGTATCTCCACCCGGTACCAATGTATTACCTCCACGGGACCGTGTAACACAGTGGTTCTCAACCGGTGGGGAATTCCCCCTTGGCGGGAGGGGGGGGGGGCGGCTGGATTTTAGGGTTTCCCGGGGGGGGGGGGGGAATTAAGATTATTTCAAGATCGCGTTAATACAAGAACCGATTACTTGATATTATTGTTCCCTCCATACTTTACGGTTCTGTACTTCTCGCCCTTCTGAAATTCATTTTATAACGTATGTAGTCCCGCAAATCACATTTTATGTAGTCACGTCTAGACTTGTTCTAGTATGTGTCATTAATTTAGCTTCCATTTTTATGTATACTGTGTAGGGACGGGGAGGAGGGGGGGGGAATTTATAGGAAGGAAATACGATAGGGGGGAATTACATTCTGAACATATTGTGAAGGGGTGCATGGGCCAAAAGAGGTTGAGAACCACTGGTATAGCAAATATCTCTTCTGCTTGAGTTGAGTCAGGAATCTACATCACAGCACTCGGGACATTCCCATATATGTTCTGTTTTCATATTCAACAGCCAGCTCAGAGTCTCAATACTAATGATACCAGTTTATTTAGTTTGCATTTGACTAAAGTGAGAATGCGATCAACAAAAACCTAATTGTTCTTGAAATAGAAGAACAATTACTAATTTCAGAAAATTCTTAAGGCCGCATTTCGGAGAATTAAGAGTTTTTAAAAAAATTTTTTTTTTTCATATCCTTTACAGGACATTGCTGTCAACACCAGCATCTTTCAGCTGTATGTTGATTTCTTG
Organism: Cepaea hortensis; assembly: GCA_963921405.1. Lineage (NCBI taxonomy): Eukaryota > Metazoa > Mollusca > Gastropoda > Stylommatophora > Helicidae > Cepaea > Cepaea hortensis. The sequence continues at coordinate 218,219,319 of OY992876.1, read as the reverse complement.
GCAAGATTACGCTAAGTAGTTTGCCATTGCTTTCTGAGCTGCCGGCTCACATACCCCGTAAGTTACCGATGCGATTCGAACCACTGCTGATTCTTACCGTCATCACGTTACCCACGAGAGTATACGAGATTACGGAGAAAAGTCATAACCTCTAAGCCACGAAGCCGGCGAATGAAGAGTATCTTAAGCAATAAGTCACTATCAATGAATGTAAGAAAGAGTGTGCTGAAACGCTATATAGAATCAGTTTTGCTGTATGGCAGTGAATCTTGGAATGTTAAGTGAACAAATTAGGAAGAACGTAGAAGCAACAGCAATGTGGTTTTTGAGACGAATGTTGCGAATTCCTTGGACTGCCAGAGTAACTAACAACGATTGCCTGAAAAAGGCTAATGAAACTAGAACACTATATACAACAATAAGAAAGAGACAAACAGCTTTCTTTGGTCCACGACTCTGGTAATTGTGAAGCTCTGTCTTATCTCTAGTCGTGTCAGAGATTGGGTGATCCATTGTCGACAGTCTCTAGTCGTGTGGGGGGAATGGGAGCTTCATTGTCGACATTCTCCAGTCGTGTGGAGGATTGGATCCTTCATTGTCGACATTATCCAGTCGTATGGGGGATTGGGTCCTTCATTGTCGACATTCTTCAGTCGTGTGGAGGATTGGGTCCTTCATTGTCGACATTCTTCAGTCGTGTGGGGCATTGGGTCCTTCATTGTCGACATTCTCCAAACCACTGCACAGAAGAATGGTGAGGGAGAGAAGAGAGATGATATAGAGCCACACAGACAAAGGCATATAATGGGTTAAGACGGATACTTAAAACCACCAGAAATGCAGAGTATACAATTGGACAGAAAGAAAGACAGGCAGACAGAGACAAACAGACATGAATAAAGTAAGAACAAACGACAGAGATTGAGAGGAAAAATACCGACAAAGAGAATGAGTGGGGGAAAGAGAGGCAATGCGAGATAATGATAAGGGGGACGAGAATGAGGGCGAGGGAAAGAAAGACATAAAGAGAGACAGAAATAGAAAAATTAAGAGAAGAAGAAAGAAAGAAAGAAAGAAAGAAAGAGAGTGAAAGAGAGAGAGAGAGAGAGAGAGAGAGAGAGAGAGAGAGAGAGAGAGAGAGAGAGAGAGTGAGACAGACAGAGAAGCAGGCAGACTATTAACAATGTGCATATACGCACCCTTCTAACATATTTACCTCATAATTTTCTATCATAATATTTACTTCTCATATTGACATACATCTTGGAAAACATACGTATCATTTTAATGCCATAAAAACATCACAAAGAAAAACGCGGCCGGCACTAATAAATTTACAGAATCCGGTTCCAGCGCGCGACTAAATTTTCCTTACACTAATTAGCGCGCTCCGGTTTTTCTTTAAATTTTTTGCACACGCAAAACAGGTTTCGATTTTCTTGAAAATGGCGGCAAACAAAAAACATTTGCGACTTTGTTGATTTAGTTCCTGTGTGTGATGAAGACACGGCAGAAAAAAAGAGACTGAAAAGGAGACGAGAAATAAATAGGACTAATTTGTGACATGGTGAAATTTAGAGTTTGGTGGTAGTTCGGCGTGGGTTAATTATTTATGGGCGCAATTTGTGAGCACCGGGGATTTGCAGAAGTTTAAGTAAATGGGGGAAATAAGGAGGAAATAAATGAAAAATAGTGACTACAGCAGGATGTTTTGATATCATCTTCAGCCTCCTCCTCCTCCTCCTCCTCCTCCTCCTCCTTCTTCTCCTCCTCCTCCTCCACATCATCATCATCATCATCATCATCATCATCATCATCATCATCATCATCATCATCATCATCATCATCATCATCATCATCATAATCATCATCATCATCATCATCACATCGTCATCATCATCATCATCATCATCATCATCATCATCATCATCATCATCATCCAGTGCTTCTTCTGTTGACGGTAATGGAATAAATTAAGAGGGGATTCAAATGAAAACCTTAAAAGTGTGATAGAAATTACAATAACCATGTTATTGTCTTGTAACCTGGCATTATTGTTGATAACGATGCCAAGAGTGTAGTGTTACGAACGTGGCATTATCGTGCAGACGAACACGATGACGTCATAAGGACAGTTTAAAGATGGTCCCCCCACTTTTGGCATGCACCAAAGAGTAACAGCGTTCTGTTATCCGTTTATTTTATCAGTGACCACCGCTTTAGTGTGTACCACATCCCCCGTACTTGCCAGACCTAGCCTCAAGTGATTTCTACCTGTTTGGACAACTCAAATAGTCATTGGGAGACAAGACTTTTTCGGTCCAATGAAAAGATACAGCACGTGGCTGCATGAGTGGTTAGATACGCGACCAAGAAATGCTTTTTTTCCACAGGAATCCATGCACTTTATCGGCACTGAAGGACTTGCATTGAACGCAGTGGTGACTACATCGAGAAATGATTTTACTTTTTCAGAATATAATAAAAAAAAAAAATTAACCCCTCTCGTGGTATTGGGGAATCACCAATGTAAAGCTCATGGAGAGATGTAGACAAATACCAGCCCTTTCATAGTATGAAGGAATCACCAGTGTGAAGCTCGCGGAGAGATGTAGACAAATAACAGCGAATCAGGAGGTGAGGAAAAGATTCTGGCGCTGGGTGAGTTATGAGCTACGTATGGACATCACATCACTCAGGACATTCCTACACGTGCTCCACCCTCTCGTTCAACAGCCAACGAAGAGTCATACTGCTAATCGTTCTAACAGCCATCTGAATGAAAGTTCTCCTGGTCTTCTCTCTTAGTTTTTAGAGTTCCCTCTTAGTTCTTAGAAAATCTACCTCAAAGCGGTGCATTCCCTGTCGGTCCATCAGCCTGTTGACTCCCCTGCACACCCGCATGACCAGGGCAGAAAATCTATACAGTTCTCACAATCTTTGACTTCTAAGGCAAGACAAGCCATTCTTCACGAAGCATTCCATTCTCCACCTTACTAAGCATACTCCTTGAGTCCGTACTGAAGACAATGTGTGTTACAGTGGTCTCCTCTAACCAACGGAATGCCGCTGTTAATGCTCCCACCTCCATTCTCATGCTGGAGGTCGTAGTGACACGAGGTACTACTCATATGCCAGGCAATCCTGGATATGATACACAATGAGACAACCTGAGAGTAAGATAACAAGAAATTCTCCCTCATAAACTCACGGAGAAGAGAAATATAAACAGAAAGGATTAATATGGGCAGGGCATGGGCATAGATGAATGAGATATCTAAGGATATAAGTATTTGGGATGAGTAGGATCAGAAGGATATTCTTAAAGATGTAAAAAGCAAGAGGTTCGATGTGATATACAAACACGTCTCTACTAACATCCGTCTAGTGACGCTTTAAAAATACCAATCCCTAACAATTACAGTTTAAGTATCTTACTTAATGTAGGAGAAGAAAAGAAAACAGAGCCTAATTTATTTGGCATTAGTTAAAATTTTGGCCTTAGTTTGGTTCACGTAGCTGGCGAGACCGGGACTAAATTTGAAACAAAGGGTTCTTTGTAGCCATTTTTGGTTCAGGTGAACAAAGGAGACGGACGTGCTTTCCCTGCGGGGAGGGAATTTTGCCCTAAAACCCATCATTCTCTGCAGCAATTGGTATGTTAAAATCTACATTATTAATACGTATTTATGTATTTTTCTAAGGTACATACACCATTGTTTTTAATTAAGAATTAGTTAAAATGATAAATCAACAATTCTTGTAAACTAGAGTCTGAATGATGTTTAGACTGGGCGCCATATGTGTGCCACGCTGTCAAAATATTTCCTATGCTTTACAATTTCATATTCCTATGTTAAAATCTCTTATAGGCATTGTGAACTTATATCTAACTAGCAGTGCTTATAACCTATAAATATTATGTGTACTGTAGAGTATCAAACTCATGTCAGAAACACATTCCAGAAACTCTTCTCAATGTGGGAGCAGACTCCTGATTCATACCTCACAGTAGAGAACTCGTTTCTGCCAATTTCATATTCCTATTAATAACAACTTCTATGCATTGTGAACTACCTCTCACTATTTATGCTTAGAAATCTGCAAATAATCTATGTACTATAGAGTATGCAACTCTAAAGAACACTTTAAAAGGAACTTTTCTCCATGTGGAAACAGACTACTAAGCACACATCTTATAAATGTACATTTATTTGGGGAAATAGTGTTCCTAATTGCTAATCTGTAACTTGAAACTATCGTTAACATATTGGTAACGACCCCAGAAGGGCGATAGACATGTAATATTTTCATAAAGATGCTAGGAAATTGCCATTCGGAAATTGCCATGTTTGAGAATATAAATTCAAGAACAAAGAAAGTAAACGCATGATATAACCAAGCCTTGAGTCACACCGCACCAAGGGTGATAGACACCAGGAATAATATTATATGTTCCGAACACGTAACAGACTGCATAAATCATTTTTAATAGATAAGAAATTCTCCTAAAAAATAGCAGCACTTGGCAAAATATATCACAGCGTTCACTAACCTCATGCTGCTGTAAGTAGTGGGTGAAACAATTTATGTTTTAGTTTATGGATTAACCCATGAGGAAATCCAAAAACATAGGCTCCTTGCATCATCATTATGATTCATTATTATGTATGATTATCATGTACTTAATATCAGAGAAATGTACACGATGGTTTTCTCTGTTATGAGAATCATTAATCATTCTGTCCTGATTGTTACTCTTTATTGTGGGAAATACACATTGTAATGTGACTCCTGTGGAAACAAGAAATGATGTATGAAACCTGTGTATGTCAGTAATTAAGAAGACAATGTTGAATAGCCTTGGCCTAATGCTGATTATAGTGAAGGAAATGAAATAAAATAGCCTATGGATGGGTTATTCTCTTCAAGTAGAGAGAGAGGCAATATCAACATGTTTGGGTGGACAGAATGGCTTCACTCATCAAATAGTTCCCATTAACAATCGCAGAACAAAACATAGAGTTAAAAGATACCCCGCTCACTATCAAAGCTAGGAAAGCTCTACAACAAGCGATGAGGGACATGGAACTGGGAAACCCACTCCGTCCCCTTAGTTTTTTGTAATTGTGTTGTGAAAATGTTAACATAACACAGTAGGTTAATGCTCGTGTTGTATTCTTGTCATCCCTTTCTATAGCGAGTGGTGGATTTTGTGGGACTGCATTGCATCACTATCAACTGGAAACTGGGTCAAAAGCCAGAAAATGATAAATGACAACCTATCCTAAAACAAAGTCTGTGCCAACACAACAATGTTTACTGCTGCATATATTAGCTGCCATAGCCAGCAATAGACACATTTGAAGACAACTGACTGCGTAATTGATGAAGTCCTATTTTAGTAGGAAAATCCAGGATGGACTTCGGAATCTAAAATCGACAAAGGTAAAAGATCTACAGAGTAACTGACAACAGGTATCGTCTGCTTTACTTCTGAGAAGTACCACCTGAAGCCTCATCACTCAGCAACATCAGTGAAACTATAGGCAAATCCTACCAGTTACTAAAACTAACAACAGTGAGAACCCTTCAACTGTCGATTGGATTACCAAGTTTATATCCAACTATGGATAAGTCTTCGAAAGAAAGTCTCATAGCAGCAAGTCAAACATAAGGTTCAAGACACTCCACACCGAGTTCTAGATATGAACGCCACCTCAAAGAAATGGGAAGACACTGAACTACACGAGATAACAACAAGGTCAACTCCAGGCCATAAGTTGGACACCAACTGAAAGAATCAAGTCATCAACAGCAGGTTATAGTCCTGACTACCAACTGCAACATACCATTCCAAGTTCAAAACAGGTCCTATACCTGAATACCAACCCAAAGACACCGAATGAAGCTAGTGGAGTAATTATGTATACACTCACAGCAGGAAAAATACATTGGACTGTTTACGACTCTGTTTGTGTACTGGAATTATTCATCTTCTGATCCATGTATGTGCAGATCACTTCTGGACATAGTCACAGATACTACCATTGGATGCCTCGCAGCCATATAAGTTCCTATACTGGACTATATAGTAACGACTACCTCTTGCTGGTCCAATGTCAGCCTAAATGCCATGGGTTATAGACTCGCGACTTGGTGGGTGTAACACTTTTGTGAACATAATAAGGGATTCTGATATCGGAAGCAGAGCAGCTGAATGGACGTCTACTTGGCACCATGTATGGTGAAATGGGAAAGTACCTTCTGCTGAGCTTAAGTGGAAATTCCTGGAAGTTAGACCAACCAAGGCCTCAATTTCAAAAAAGGCACCGAGCCTACTGCAACAGTGTGTTAGAAAATTCTAGCCCGTGGAGGGATATGTAATTGTGAGTAATTTCTATTCTTGGATCATGGAGTATGATTTGCACCGGCCAATTACAAAGTGGATATAATTATTAGGAACACAACTGAGTGCATTTATTTCGGTACCCAGATAATGGGAATAGGATCTAATATACATAGGAGATGAACACTGAACCGTACAACAAGAGAGTAAGGACAGTAAACAACTAATTAATTAGTTAATATTATGTAATGAATGTAGTGTTTACTTTTGTTGAACACATGCCAATGTTTTTTTTTAAATCATTAAGGGTCAATGGTGTTGGGAACCAACTATGTATTGGTGGGTTTTTGAAGATTGTTGAATGTTGGAGGAACATGGGATTGCACTTTTAATGTGTTTATGATCTGTCATATTTCATATCATGCCTGTTCCAGTATTTCACTATGGTCAATATATGTTTGTGATTGTAGACTGCTGACATATTTCATGTAAATGTATACATATGTCAAGTGATGCATATTCATGAAGAGCACAGTGGCCATTACATTTGTCTATTTGTACTCCAGATCTTGATTTAATACCTGAACTGTTTGTCCAAATTTGTTGATGTGTACATCAATTAAATGTGATGTTTGTTCAACAGTGGTTGTTTCTATGTTTTAACAATCAATATCCTCTAACACTATAGTAAATTTAAAGGGTGATGAAGTGGGAAGGGAGACCTATACACAGATGCCATTGTTTCAAGGATTGAAGTGTTTTCTCCTGGTGTTTGTCTTAAATATCCCTGATCACCTTGCATTCTACCAGTGACCAGAGAATCAACTAAACCCCCTAGACACATTTAACATAATATTCTCATAAATTAAAATCCACATCCCACATTCGACTCCAATGCACAGGGTTCTCTTGTCACAGAGGTATTGTATAGAGTTATTGCTTTTCAACGGAGAAGTAAGGTACCTTCTTCCCTCCGCTAGATTAAGGGACACCCTTAAGCAAGGTGGAGTAACCGTTTAATCCATCCACCACCCACGCCCCGCCCTCCCCCGTTTTGTGTCACTTGAAGCCATGGATGCAGGTGGTGGATGGAGTTGAAGATCAGATTATTGTAGTTTATGGTCTCAAATTTCACCACGGTTAGCAGTGGATTTCATGTTTGGAAATAAGGGCTATGGCATCGACTAGTATAGTCACTGCTAAGAAGGAGCGCAATGGCAAACAAACTTCTGTAGAGACGCTAAGATAATACTGTTTCGTAATTTGACAGACTCTGGTGATCGTGTAAGATAGCGAATCATGACAGCCCACGCTTATCGGCATGGCACCTGATTATGATCAGGCCTTGGATACCCAAAGCACGAACTCTCTGATTCCAATGATGATTTTCAGGGGTTTCAGAAAAAAAGTTGCACTCGAAATCCGAATAGTTAGCTGCATATCCTTAATACAAGAAGGAGAAGAAGAAGAAGAACAAGAACAAGAAGAACAAGAAGAGAAGAAGACGAAGAAGTAGTAACAGTAGTAGTAGTAGTAGTAGTAGTAGTAGTAGTAGTAGTAGTAGTAGTAGTAGTAGTAGTAGTAGTAGTAGCAGCAGCAGCAGCAGCAGTAGTAGTCGTAGTAGTAGTAGTAGTAGTAGTAGTAGTAGTAGTAATAGTAGTAGTAGTAGTAGTAGTAGTAGTAGTAGTAGTAGCAGCAGTAGTAGTAGTAGTAGAAGTAGTAGTAGTAGAAGTAGAAAAAGAAGAAGAGGAAGAAGAGAAGTAGTAGTAGTAGTAGTAGTAGTAGTAGTAGTAGTAGTAGTAGTAGTAGTAGTAGTAGTAGTAGTAGTAGTATTGGTGGTAGTAGTAGTAGTAATTGTTGTTGTTGTAGTAGTAGTAGTAGTAGTAGTAGTAGTAGTAGTAGCAGCAGTAGTAGTAGTAGTAGTAGTAGTAGTAGTAGTAGTAGTAGTAGTAGTAGTAATAGTAGTAGTAGTAGTAGTAATAGTAGTAGTAGTAGTAGTAGTAGTAGTAGTAGTAGTAGTAGTAGTAGTAGTAGTAGTAGTAGTAGTAGTAGTAGTAGTAGTAGTAGTAGTAGTAGTAGTAGTAGTAGTAGTTGTTGTAGTAGTAGTAGTCAAAGAAGAAGAAGAAGAAGAAGAAGAAGAAGAAGAAGAAGAAGAAGAAGAAGAAGAAGAAGAAGAAGAAGAAGAAGAAGAAGAAGAAGAAGAAGAAGAAGAAGAAGAACAAGAAAAAGAAGAAGAAGAAGAAGAAGATGAAGAAGATGAAGAAGATGAAGAAGGTGGAGAAGGAGGTGAGGAGGAGGAGGAGAAGGACGAGGAGGAGGAGAAGAAGAAGAAGAAGACGACGACGAAAGAGGAATAAGTGGAGAAGGAAAAGAAGAAGAAGAAGAAGAAGAAGAAGAAGAAGAAGAAGAAGAAGAAGAAGAAGAAGAAGAAGAAGAAGAAGAAGAAGAAGAGGTACTGTTATGGCATTGAAATATCCTTGTCCACACGCCAAAGACAACATCGTCATCGCAAGACTCAACCCGTATAGAAGATATGTACACTGCCTCAGGAACCAGAATTGCGAGACACATAGGCTGCCCCGGCGCCATGAGGCAATGAACACTGTCATTAGGTGGAACCATCCAAACACAGAGGCTAGAAGAATGTTTTACGCAGCAACCCAAATCACCAGAAAGTAGAAAGCACCAATACAGGATAAAAAAACAACAACTTTGGTACCAGATAAAGAATATACAGAATAGGGACCAGCATTCTCAAAAACTGCTGATCAGTGCAGCACAGGAAATCCTGGATGGATTGAAGAGCTGGCAACAGATACTCGATCAGAATATGACACCTTGGCTGAAATTAAAGCCGATATCTATATCACTGTGATACAAATTCAAGAAAACAAATTGAGTTTTATAAAGAACCAGTCACCTCATATAGGTGGGGAAGCTACATTGATTGTTAGAGACGCATGCCAGTCGACCTTTGTTATGAAGGTAGCAGCTGATCTGATATTATAAAGACTGCGTCAACAGTTATTGAATTGAATTGAATTGAATTGAATTGAACTTTATTTTAAAAGGGTTACAAATTGGGCACGTAGGAACTTCTTACATTCGGCCCTTCCAATCACTCATCTTTCGTTCATCAACAGTGCATGATGCATTCACAAAGGAAAAAACAAACAAACATTGTCAAATGAGTGTTGTAAGCATGTAATACATCCCCCTTCCCACACACACACACACATATCCCGCACCAACCCACACACACACATCCCTCATCAACTCACACATCATCCACCCATACCCAAAAATCCCCCACCCACCACTCATCCCTCCACACACACATCCCCCCACCAACCCAGACATCTGGCACCCACCCACCCACACACATCCCTCAGCCACATCATCACCCATACACATCTCCCCACCCACTCACACATACCCCAACCCATACATACTCACCCACACACCCCCAATCACACACACATACCCATCCCACAAACATACCCATCCCACACACACATCCAACACCAACCCACACACCCATCCCTTTATATTATAAAAATAAAAGCTTGTTTCCTTGATATTAAAGATATCGCCATGAGCTACATTTTCACAGATACCCGATACGGTTGTCACTACACACATTCGGCTTTGAATTCTTTGCTGGCAAATGCGCAACACATACATAGCTAATCATATGCTAGGATACATCAAAGTGTAAAGTTAGTTTAACTTTTTGCTGCAGCCTCTTTTTAAAAGAACTAATTTTATGATTAAAAGGAAAACAACATTTTGCAGCTGGCTATTATTGCTAAAATTACTGTTTTGTTTTATTATTCTGACACGTGTTTTATTTTCAACCGAACAAATTTAGCATCAGCTTCTATTTTTGAGCCGAAGACATCTTGTATTTTATTATTTCTTTCAGCTGAGAAAATCTAGTATTTTGTGTACATTTTCACCCAGTTCACCCCAAAAAATATTAGCTTATACATTATGTCTTCTATTTCAGGATTGAATGCGATGTCCTGTAAATGACTTGCAAGTAACGTTTGTCTGGAAGATCACATCTAGTTATTTCTTCTTTTTACAAAATCTTACAATTTATTCTAATTTCAATGGCAGAAATCTAATATTTTATGTTGTTATTCAGCGTAAAAGACATCTAATACGTTTTTCCCCATTGTTAGTGGAACAAATAGAATATTTTGTTTTCTTTTTCAGTGAAAAAATCAAATAATTCTTTGATATATATATATATATATATATATATATATATATATATATATATATATATATATATATATATTTTAGTTTCAGTTAAACACTACTAATATTTTCTGATAGTATTTCAATGGAACACATATCATATTTTTTTTATTTTTCATTGGAAAAGGTTCTTAAGTTGTCTTTTAACTTCACTGGAAATAACCGCTCTTGAATTTGCAATTTACAGAAAATTTCAAAGAATACTGTGGATTAAGAAGAAAGAAAAATACTTACATTCAAGATATGAACATCGGAGAAATTTGGATTATAAACAACATCTTGTATTTAAACAAAAATTTCAAAGCAATTTCCTGCTATTGGTCTATGATAAGACCATCGCATGACGTAGCCCTGAGTGCAGGGATAAATAGGTGGCCAGTCGTTCCCTCTGTTGACGGACGGCCGACTGCAGGCGTCGTCGGGCCGCACTCATGACATTAGCGGGTTAGTTTCATATCAACCGCGCCAAGCGCCTGCCAGAATAATGTCTAGGAAGCTAATATTATTTGGCCATATTAAAGGTTAGATTGCTTTAGAAAGAACTGTGATGAAAGACGTCTTTCCTGGAAGAAGCGGCAGCGGTTGTCCAGCACGGCCATGGACACAGGGCATTGATGACACCTCGGGCATTAACTGATCCAATTATTTTTCCGCGTTTCCATCCTGTTTCAGGATATTGCGGTCAACATCAGCATCTTTCAGCTTTATGTTGATTCCTAGGCTAGATTACTCTCATCAGCACACCACAACCTTCTCTGCGACCAGCTCCATACTCTCATAAGTCACTCGAACCGCTTCCAATTCTTGTCTGCTCACGTCAACCACGAGAGTATTCGGGGTTACGGAGAAAGCTGCTAACACCTCGGCCAGGGAGACCGGCAACTGATCCAATGTTGAAGGATAATATATCGTCAACAGGCGGACAGATTGGCTGGCTCGGCAAAACTTGGTGGAGTATTGATGCATGACAAGGCAGACGTGGTTGCGGCCTTGTGGGAGCACGTGTACACCTGAGAGGAGCAAATGGATCACCATAGTCTGGTAAGAATGAGGCAGCGAGGAGTGACGAGGGGATCTGGCCGACGCTCAACGCTCAGAGGAAAGGCGAGATGGACATATAATCAGATTGCTACTGGAACTATTAGTGTTGGAACTCTTCGCTGGCTGCTGAGGATGGGGACGGAGAGCTTATGGGAATGTCCCGAATGCTGTGATGTCGGTTCCTAAATCAATCAATCAATCAATCAATCGTCAACTGTGACCTCCCATTTGGACAGAAGGACGACATATCGCTATACTAGGGTCATCGTGTTATTTGGTTTGTTTCATGGTATCTTCCGCAATTTTAACGCTCAGCGAATGGAAACTTATAACACTTTTTCATTTGATTACGCACCGTGTTAGGTCCAAACTTACTTATTGTTTGGTACTGAATCAGCTAACATGTTTATAGCAAGGGAACTGCCAATGGATCGAGAGTCTTCGCGTCGGACCGTATTTGAAGCAACGTCCTGACGAGGACATTCTACATGAGGATGATTTGTGTTGCAGCAAATCTACGTAATAATTTCCTTCTGTTTTAAACGGAAAGTATCAAATAATTTCTTTCCCTTTTTAATGACGCTAATCTTATATTTCCGTTTATTTTGTCAGGGGATAAATCAAAAATATTTTCATTTTCAGAGGAAAATACACTCATTTTGTCTCATGCGTTATTCAGGCAAAATGTATTCAACCTAAATTAAGGTAAAACAGTTAACAACGAAAAGGCGTTTCGTATCTTTTATTTAACGAACATTAATCATAGTGCTCAAATATAAGGAGGCTTTAGCAATTAGATGCTTCCAAGCAATTTTATGCAGACAGAAAGATTTCGTTTTAAATTCGCGATTGCCGCGGAGATAACAAATGCTCCACATTGGACTGTTACCATTGACTGTGTTTTTTAAGTATTTCAGAGAAAGTATAATTCATATTTTCACATCATATGATATATAACTCTGCAGTATACATTTGATGCGATGCAGCGAAATATGCCATGCAGAAAATAGTGCAACCTTTTGTTTGTGACTTCTGTGTTAAAATTCACTAAAGGAAAACATTGTCTTAAAAGCAGTATACACAAAAAGAGCAGCACTAATCTTTTCATTTTCTTGGAGCCACAATGGATGCTTGCAGATTGAATTATTCAACCTAAATCCAAAAGGCACATTCAGGTATTTGGCATATTTTACTAGAAAAATCAGGCACTCTATTAGGTACAAAGAAATATAATATCCGTCAGATTCTCAGTCGTAGGATGTATGCAGTTCTTCTCCACATGTTCGTATTTGGCACCTTTCATAACTGAATTGAACTGAACTTCTGCCCCACCTTCCTAACAACGATGGATTTGTGTTTTAATATTATTACATTTTCTAATTTCATGTTTTTCTTTACATCAGTTTGTGTTGTTCCGTTTCTGACGAAGATTACTATAATCGAAACGGTGTGTCGTAGTATACTGATTTTATTATTTATTTTATTATTATTTTGGGGGATTTCCCCCTGTTAATTAAGTTTAACATTATAGAGCTTGTTGTAATGTATGTACACTCTGTCTGTGTTTAGTATAAATCTCACTGTTTCGTAGAAGTTACACATATCTGACTGTTTTTATGTCCCTTTGTTATTTCCTGATGCAGATACTACTTCTCTTTTCGACACATTGAATAACTTATAATCTTTTTCTGTAAATACGTTAATTAGAGGACCTTTTTACAACTTCATGTGATCACACATTTCCATGGCATGACGCAGAGCTGTTGAGAAATCACTTTTCTCCCCCTTCTCCTCCTCCTCTCCTCTCTCTCCACAAATATTTCTATTTGTCACAAATTCTAGTTTTTCTCTTCTCATAATGTGGCCTCAAACAATGACGACTGCCTCCTTCTGACATCTGTGGTATATTGTTTTGTGTTGTAGACACAGTTAAAAATTTTAGATTATTCCATTGTGGTCTTTCATAACATATGTACATGAAGCTAGCTTCGGGCAGAGTGGAAGGCTTCAATTCAGCAATCAAATATAGAGATCCTTTCCTGGATTTCAACACCCCCCCCCCCTCCCCAACTCCAAAAAAAAAAAAAAACATGCTGATGTGGAGGGAAACGAACAGGCGGACAGACTGACTGGATCAGCACTGCTGGGTGGCGTATTGGTGCGTGATTCGGTAGATGTGGACGGGGCCCTTGGGGATTGTATGTATAGTGCATAAGAACTGATAGATCATCACAGCTTGGGGACAATGGTGCTGCAGGGAGTGACCAGAAAATCTGGCCGTCACTCTGTACTCTCTGGAAAGGCCACACATATATAAGCTAATATAATCAGATTGCTAATAATACTTTTAGTATTGGAACTCTTCGCTGGCAGTTGAAGATGAGAACGGAGCACATGTGAAAATGTAACGTGTGCTATAATATCGCTACTTGAAACACCTCAACTCACGATTCGTACCCGGGAATAAAGAACGTGGTGCTGCAAGCTTACACCAACACCACGTTCCATTGCAAAATAAAATCCCAAAACATTCTGGTTAACAAAAAACGATGCGGGTGAAGAAATAATTTGTCCACCATCTCTATAAGCCATTAGTTTGGTAAACACGAATCATTTTATCGTGTCGTCTGGGGCATTCAGTTTGTCGTGGTTCTTTCTTGTTTCCATTCTTGCGGTCATCGAGCTAATGTTTTTATTCACTGTGTCAGGTCAGATTTGCTATTAAGGTTTTAAAAAGGGTTTTAACTATTCGTTGTCTTAGTGACCTTGTTGTTAGTGCACATGCCTGTCCATGCAGTGGTGTCGGTTCAATTCACAGAAGAGACAGGAGTATTGTTTCCGACCAGTACAGCTCTGACATAGACCCACGCTCTTAAACTTGGGTACCAGTCGTGACATCGATCCAAGCTCTTAAACTTGGATACCAGACATGACATCGATCCAGGCTCTTAAACATGGGTACAAGACATGACATCGATCCAGGCTCTTAAACATGGGTACAAGACATGACATCGATCCAGGCTCTTAAACATGGGTACCAGACATGACATCGATCCAGGCTCTTAAACATGAGTACAAGACATGACATCGATCCAGGCTCTTAAACATGGGTACTAGACATGACATCAACCCAGGCTCTTAAAGATAGGTACCAGACATGACATCAACCCAGGAAGTTAAACATAGGTACCAGACATGGCATCAACACAGGCTCTTAAAGATAGGTACCAGACATGACATCAACCCAGGAAGTTAAACATAGGTACCAGACATGGCATCAACCCAGGAAGTTAAACATAGGTACCAGACATGGCATCAACCCAGGATCTTAAATTTAGGCACCAGACATGACATCAACCCAGGAAGTTAAACATAGGTAGCAGAAATGACATCAACCCAGGATCTTAAATTTAGGTACCAGACATTACATCAACCCAGGATCTTAAATTTAGGTACCAGACATGACATCAACCAAGGATCTTAAATTTAGGTACCAGACATGTCATCAACCCAGGATCTTAAATTTAGGTACCAGACATGACATCAACCCAGGATCTTAAATTTAGGTACCAGACATGACATCAACCCAGGATCTTAAATTTAGGTACCAGACATGACATCAACGCAGGAAGTTAAACATAGGTACCAGACATGACATCAACCCAGGATCTTAAATTTAGGTACCAGACATGACATCAACCCAGGATCTTAAATTTAGGTACCAGACATGACATCAACCATGGATCTTAAATTTAGGTACCAGACATGTCATCAACCCAGGATCTTAAATTTAGGTACCAGACATGACATCAACCCAGGATCTTAAATTTAGGTACCAGACATGTCATCAACGCAAGAAGTTAAACATAGGTATCAGACATGACATCAACCCAGGATCTTAAATTTAGGTACCAGACATTACATCAACGCAAGAAGTTAAACATAGGTATCAGACATGACATCAACCCAGGATCTTAAATTTAGGTACCAGACATGACATCAACCCATTATCTTAAACATAGGTACCAGACATGACATCAACCCAGGATATTAAATTTAGGTACCAGACATGACATTAACCCAGGATCTTAAATTTAGGTACCAGACATGACATAAACCTAGGATCTTAAATTTAGGTACCAGACATGACATCAACCCAGAATCTTAAACATAGGTACCAGACATGATATCAACCCAGGATCTTAAACATAGGTACCAGACATGACATCAACCCAGGATCTTAAACATAGGTACCAGAAATGACATAAACCCAGGATCTTAAATTTAGGTATCAGACATGACATCAACCCAGAATCTTAAACATAGGTACCAGACATGACATCAACCCAGGATCTTAAATTTAGGTACCAGACATGACATAAACCCAGGATCTTAAATTTAGGTACCAGACATGACATCAACCCAGAATCTTAAACATAGGTACCAGACATGATATCAACCCAGGATCTTAAACATAGGTACCAGACATGACATCAACCCAGGATCTTAAACATAGGTACCAGAAATGACATAAACCCAGGATCTTAAATTTAGGTACCAGACATGACATCAACCCAGGATCTTAAACATAGGTACCAGACATGACATCAACCCAGGATCTTAAACATAGGTATCAGAAATGACATCAACCCAGGATCTTAAATTTAGGTACCAGACATGACATCAACCCAGGATCTTAAACATAGGTACCAGACATGACATCAACCCAGGAAGTTAAACATAGGTACCAGACATGACATCAACCCAGGAAGTTAAACATAGGTACCAAACATGACATCAACCCAGGAAGTTAAACATAGGTACCAGACATGACATCAACCCAGGAAGTTAAACATAGGTACCAGACATGACATCAACCCAGGATCTTAAATTTAGGTACCAGACATGACATCAACCCAGGATCTTAAATTTAGGTACCAGACATGACATCAACCCAGGATCTTAAATTTAGGTACCAGACATGACATCAACCCAGGATCTTAAATTTAGGTACCAGACATGACATCAACCCAGGAAGTTAAACATAGGTACAGACATGACATCAACCCAGGCTCTTAAAGATAGGTACCAGACATGACATCAACCCAGGAAGTTAAACATAGGTACCAGACATGGCATCAACACAGGATCTTAAAGATAGGTACCAGACATGACATCAACCCAGGAAGTTAAACATAGGTACCAGACATGGCATCAACCCAGGAAGTTAAACATAGGTACCAGACATGACATCAACCCAGGATCTTAAATTTATGTACCAGACATGACATAAACCCAGGAAGTTAAACATAGGTACCAGACATGACATCAACCCAGGATATTAAATTTAGGTACCAGACATGACATCAACCCAGGAAGTTAAACATAGGTACCAGACATGGTATCAACCTAGGAAGTTAAACATAGGTACCAGAAATGGCATCAACACAGGATCTTAAAGATAGGTACCAGACATGACATCGACCCAGGCTGTTAAATTTGGTTACCAGACACTCTTCAGAGTTTTCTGGGAAGTGTTTCGGAAGGAAAGGCGACCCGTAAGGAAACTGTTCGCCCCACTTCGTATGTCGCCTTATCGTTTCACAATCCAATGGCGCTATCTAACATGGAAACAATACAGGCTACAGAAGCTGCCAGATCACCAAAGCAATGCTCCTGTCGGAGTTTCGATCCTGGACCAGTTGCCAACCAAGGCAACTTTGAGCCTGGTCAGCCCTGCTATGTCATCACTAGCTAACAGAGCAGGAGATAAGGACAGTTCTATTGACCTGGCACTGAATGACCCACCACTCACTGCAGTAAGCAATGGGTTGTCTTGGGACACCATGGCATTGACCATCACCCGTGCAGCACCTACTGGTGGAAAAAGGCATCACCAAGAAGAAAACCAGCAACATGCACAACCGTCCACCTCCGATATCACAGAGCAGGACGTGACGACTATAAATAAGGTCCGATAAGCGTGAGGCTTCTTTCCTACTCTATGTGTGCTATTCTCAATCATGACCTAAGCGGATCCTAATATGCCTCTCCACGGATGTGAAACTCCAGTATCGACTTTACTCACCCCGCCAGTTTCTAGGCTTAGAATTAAAAGTAAGTTGCGTGTTCTTTATAGGAAGTCGCAGTCAATCCCACAATTTTTCTGTCTGTGATTTCTTGGCAAGTTTATGTCAGTAGTTTGCCATTGCTTTCTGAACGCCCGGCACTTATACCAGTATGAAACCAGCGAAAGGCAGTCTGCTTTCAAATCGCCCGGCACTTATAACAGTATGAAACCAGCGAAAGGCAGTCTGCTTTCAAATCGCCCGGCACTTATACCAGTATGAAACCAGCGAAAGGCAGTCTGCTTTCAAATCGCCCGCCACTTATAGCAGTTTTGAAACCCGCGAAAGGCAGCCTGCTTTCAAATCGCCCGGCACTTATACCAGTATGAAACCCGTGAAAGGCAGTCTGCTTTCAAATTGCCCGGCACTTATACCAGTATAAAACCAGCGAAAGGCAGTCTGCTTTCAAATCGCACGGCACTTATACCAGTATGAAGCCAGCGAAAGGTAGTCTGCTTTCTGAACGCCCGGCACTTATACCAGTATGAAACCAGCGGAAGGCAGTCTGCTTCGGAAGGCAATCGCCCGCAGCAGTGCTTCGAACTTGGTAGGCGGGATTACAAATTGCTTCCATGACCACTTGGCCACAGCGAGGAGAGGGGAAAGATAAGGCTGTAACACAGTCCTCGTGGGGATGGAACGTTGGTTCCTGGTGCGGACAAACATTTCTACACCGACATCTATCCGACAGATGCACGCGATCTTCAGTTGTCAGACAACCTGAACGACTATACGTATAGTATTAGATATATAGTGTTTCAGAGGAATCTAAGAAACCCATCAAAGAGATACTGCACATAAGTTAGATTAGCCTACAGTATTGATTGCAGACAATGATCACATTTATTATATGCGGTTGTTGCACACAGTGAACAACTGGGGTTCGAATTAAATTGTAAGAAGACAGATTATGGTAGTCACTAAGAAGAAGGAAATACCACAATGTAATATATAAATAAATGGGAATATTCTTAAACAAGTGAATCAATACAATTATCTCGGAACAGTCATAATAACATCTGATGGAAGGTGTCTTGAAGAGATTAGAACAAGAATCGTCATGGCGAAGGTAGCCTTGTGCAAGATGAAAAACATACTGACCAATACAATGATGTTATTTGCAACGAGAAAAAGATTGTTGAGGTGCTACATAGAGCCTATAGTTTTATATGGATGTGAAGCGTGGAAATTGAGCAGACAAGCTGAAAAACATCTGAGGCTGTGGAAATGTGGTTTCTGAGGAACATACAAAGAATACCATGGACAGACCGAAAAACCAATGACCAAATCATACAAGAAACAAATGAAAACCGTAAACTTGTTAAAGAAATTAGATGTAGACAGTACAAAATGTTTGGCTACCTTATGAGGAGATAAATTGAAGAAAGAGGTGACAACTGGTAAGAGCAAGGGGAAGAGAACAAGGGGAAAGCCACGACTCTCGTGATCGTGTGAGATGGCGAAACATGACCACCTACGCTTATCAGCATGGCACATGATGATGATGAGCATACAAATACTTTATACCAGGATCCACCAAACTACGGCCCGGGGGACGTTATATCATCCGGCCCGCCGACGGCACTCGAAATTACTTGATATAAAGTATGTAACACGAGACGTTGTGATACGATTTAAATGCAAATATTATGTTTAGAATAATAGGAGATCTTCACACGTGTGGAGACATCCTGGCTGCTATGTGTTTTAAATTTACTATGTTCAATTATAAATTATTGTATCTAGATTTTCTTGTTTATTGTAATGCTTGCTTATTTTGCGCCCTTCCAAGTCCTTCCCCAGCTCGTGGTAGAGCCGCCTACCCTCTGAATTTACCATGGTTTCCATGGCAACACACACACACGCATCTTTCCCTCTCCCAGATGAGTCCCGATGTCAACACAGGTCCGATGCTCGAGAAATATTTACTTCTTTTTGCCAGTCATCCATTTTATAGGTATGCAACAAGGATTCCTCTGTTTGACCGTGATAGGTAAGTGAACTAAACGTGTGAGTAGAGGCAATAAAGTAGCCAACATAGCATAAATATTACAAAAATATTATCCCCAGCTCAGAATACTTTCCCGGTCAAGGTGTTACTCAAGCTGGTCTCTAGGCCAGTGTTTTTCAACCTTTCTGCTGGAGCAGATACTTACGCAAATGTTTACGTTGCTATAGGAAATCTGTGTGATGATCCAAGTGCAGAAATGTTACATTTAGGCGATTTCGGTCTGTTTCGGCGGAACCTCTGACTGCCACTCGTGGAACCCCGGTTGAAAAACTTTGCTCTAGGCTGTTTATTTAGGCCGGCCCTATTTATAAATTTTGCAAACCTTATGAGATATATTCTATTTAAAAAAAAAAATGTGTTGCGTATCCCTTACGTGACGTTGCAGTCAACACCAACATTTTTCAGATGCTGTTGATGTACTAGGCAAGTGTTACGCTCAGTAGTTTGCCATTGCTTTCTGAACGACCGGCTCCCATACCAGCACGTTATAACACAACGCGACATGGTCTGCTGCACAAAACGGTCGCAGCTGAGCTTCGAACGCCTGGTACCCGACGCATGAACTCTATTATCAGGGGGGGGGGGGATTATAGGGTTTCCAGGGGGTTGGGGGGGGGAATTAAGATTATTTCAAGATCACGATAATACAAGAACCGATCACTTGATATTGTTTTTACCTTCATAATGTACGGTTCTGCACGTCTCACCCTTCTAAAATTCAATTTATAAAGAAAGTAGACCCACAAATCATGTTTTATGTGGACGTCTAGACTTGTTTTAGTATGTGCTTTTAAATTTAGCTTCCATTATTACGTATACAGTATAGGGGCGGGGTGGGATCTTTAGGTAGGAAATACGAAAGGGGGGAATGACGTTCTGAAAATATGATGAAGGGGGTCACGGGTCAAATTTATAGGTAGGAAATACGAAAAGGGGGGGGGGGGGGGAATGACGTTCTGAAAATATGGTGAAGGGGGCACGGGCCAAAAAAGGTTGAGAACCACTGATCTAGATCATTCCATTTATACCAGGTGTATATTTGTGAGTCTTTGTGTTTATAGAATGTACTTGTTATCTAGAGGTCGTGTTGGCTGCGTAGTTCTATAAGTCTACTTCCGTTATCATTTCTTTCATTATGTTGGTCTTCAAATGCTCCAAGATGTTTTTCAATGCCCGCTCTGTTATGTCCTAGTCTTGTATTGAAGTCTCCCATAACCATGATGTTGTCCTGCTTATCTATTTTATTTAGCACGTCATGGATGTCTTCGTAGAAGTCCTCGCATTCTTGCTCATTATTGTTTGTATTACATGGTGCGTATATTTGTACATATGTTGTAATTGTTTGTTCTTTTATTCTCGCTGTTATGATTCATTCTGATATATATTTTATGTCTAGTGTTCCTCTTGCTAGCCGTGGTTCTATAACTATTCCTTTCTTGCTGTTCCACTCCAGATTAGATAAATGTGTAACTGTGGTGGATCTCCTTGCATCCTTCCCCCTTTATTCTGGTGTCCGCTATTCCCATCAGTCCAATTTTCCTCACTTTCATTGTTCTATAAGTTCTTCTTCTTTACTATTAAAACCGCAGATATTTCATTATGCCTATTCTTTGAATCGCTGATCTTTCTCGTCGTCCATTAACATTGCCGGGTCTATATCCATTAGGGTCAATCCGTTTATACTTCTTAGTTTTTCTACGAGCAGTATGAAGATCCCCTGTCAGCTTGCTAGGCCAGTCGCAGGTTTAGGACAACAATCTGACCATAGGGAGTCCATCCCCTATGGCGAGCCATATCTCCGTTAGCCCATGACCTCGCGGTCATGGTTTCCCAGTCTGCACCACGTTTGCAGTCAACACCATAATTTTTTTTGCTATTGTTGATGTCTTGGAAAGTTTACGTTCAGTAGTTTGCCATTGCTTTCTGAATGATCGGCACCCATTCCATAGCGTAAAAAACTAGCGCAACGAGGTTTGTTGCCAAATCGTGCGCAGCTGTCTTTCGAATGCGGGTATACGGGATTACGAACCGCGTCAGGCTGAGTCCGGCGCAAGTATTGTACAGAATACGTATACGGCCAGCGCTCATCATTTTGTCAGTTATCCGGCCTGCCGTGAAAAATGTTTGGTGACCCCTGCTTTATACCAACATTAACATTCAAATTCCACAATGTCTAAATGGAAAAACAAATGTCCAGAAGCAGTTTCATGCTTTGTGTTTATGATGTGATAGTGCGGTCACAGATTTTAGGCCTGAGAGCAGGGAGGATTGGGTGGCCAGTCTTTCTCTTAATTTGGCAAGCGACGACCCCGCAAGGCATCGAAGCAGCGTCCTGTCGTGCTCATGATGTTACCAGCGGGACTGGACATATAACTGAAGCTCTTTGGTAACACAATTACACGCTTTAAGGGGAGAACACAACTGTAGTTTAAATAAGAACTGGGTTGAAAGATTTAGTTATCTCCCTTAACAGGAATTTGGTTTTTGTTTTCGATTCAACCATTACCCCTATCGCGTTCAACCTCAAGGAAAAGTTATATTTGGGTTTATCCTTGGCTTAGATTAATAATCATGTGATAGAGTCAGCCTCAAAAGCAGCTGCCCCCTGCAGCTCCTCACAAGCTTATTAATTTGAAGGTGATTGTTGCCATAGGATTTTAATGGCTTGAAAGGAATATTTGCGAAAGGACATATTTAAACAATTTATGTACGGAAAACTCTTCAAAATCTCTTCATTTGGCTTAAATGCATATAGCATTACAACTAAACGAACCACAAGGATGCAAGTCGTACTACCTAATTGTAGTGAAAACATAGCGGAAAGGAGGAAAAGTTATAGAATAAAATAAAATGGATCTAGTTGGCTCTTTTGATGTGAATTCTCTGGAACTCTGAATTTGAATTCTACAGACACACAGAAATACACCATGACAGACAGGCAGACAGACAGACAAACAGACAGACCGACAGACAGACCGACAGACCGACAGACAGACAGACCGACAGACTGACAGACAGACTGACAGACAGACAGATACATGGATATATAGACAGACAGACAGACAGACAGGCAGGCAGGCAGGCAGACAGGCCGACAGACAGACAGGCCGACAAACAGACAGGCCGACAGACAGACAGACAGATAGATAGATAGATAGATAGATAGATAGATAGATAGATAGATAGATAGATAGATAGATAGATAGATAGATAGATAGATAGATAGATAGATAGATAGACAAATAGACAGACAGACTGACAGAAATAGACAGACAGAACGAACTAACGAACAAACGAACGAACAAACTTTATTTTCATAGGGTTAAGAATTGGTCACACAGGCCAGTCTGACATTCTGCCCGTTTTCTCTATTTCCTCTCATACATTCTTTCATTCAACATCTCTTATGAAGCAAATTTTTGACAACAAAAGAACAATAAGCATTAATACGCATGAAAAAAAAAAATCAATAATACATGACTCATTGAGGCAATGTTTAACATGGGCATTATAAATACCCAAGGAAGTTAACATACCATACCTATGGGAATGTTTATTGGCTAGTTGTAGTTTGAGATAACTTTAAATTATTATTGTCTTTTTTTAGGGAGCATGCAGTCTGTACTGAGATAGTGTTCAAACAGTATGTATAATGATTGGTGGTGTCTTTGATTTTTTGTGGAAGATTGCTCCACAAATGAGCGGCAGAGTATGCTAAGCTTTGTTTTATATAAGCCTATCCTAGGTGTAGGGACATGAAGTATATGTATTCGTTCTGTATGTCTTGCATTATATATGAATAATTGTCAAAGGTAGCTTGGAGCATTTTGAAATATGATATTGTGAATTAGTTTAGCCTTATTAAAATGTAGGCGTTTGTCTAGTGGCGGTAACTGAAGACATGCATGTAGGTTAGAATTGTCGGTG
Organism: Cepaea hortensis; assembly: GCA_963921405.1. NCBI lineage: Eukaryota > Metazoa > Mollusca > Gastropoda > Stylommatophora > Helicidae > Cepaea > Cepaea hortensis. Next base: position 218,195,597 of record OY992876.1, on the reverse strand, counting down.
AGCTTTTCACCATTAATTAAACGCACTGCCCTTTTCTTGAGTGAATAAAAGCGTTTTGTTATTTATGTGGAACGTCCATCCTAGATTGTGGAGCAATAATCAATATGCTTGTGTATGCGGGAAGTATAGAATATATTTCTTGTGGTGTCGTCAAGGAAACTTTTAATGTTGGCAAGTTTGTATACTTTTTCGGCTAATTGTTTAACGAGAGCATGAACATGGGAATTAAAGGTTAGATTGTGATCAATGATAAGACCCAGTGCCTTGAACTCGGTTACACTTTCTACAGGCTTGATACCAATGTGCAGCTAAAGAGTTCTCTGCGAGTTTAGAATGTGAAGTCTTTGCCTGGTTGCTATTAACATAGATTTTGTTTTAGAAATGTTAATTAGCATGCGGTTTGCATGACTCCAGTTAACTACACTATTTATTTCCTGTTGCAAGAATGCAAGCGTTTGTATATACTGTGGAGTTGTCTGCAAATAGATCACAGGACCATGGGAGATATAAGGGACGATCATTTATATAAACATCTGATGGCTGTAGAGATGTGGTTTCTGAGGAAAATGCAAAGAATACCATGGACAGCCAGAAAGACCAATGAACAAGTCCTTCAAGAAACAAATGAAGATCGTAAATTGATTAGAGAAATTAGACGTAGACAGTCAAAATTTTTTGGACATGTTATGAGAAGAAATGGATTGGAGAATTTGGTGACAACTGGTAAGATCGAGGGGAACAGACCAAGGGGAAGACCTAGAAGCAAGTACCTGGATGGCTTAGCCTTGTGGCATAGTCGAGACAGAAACACGGAGCTGATCCACGACTCTGGTGATCGGGTGAGATGGCAGAACATGACCGCCCACGCTTACCGGCATGGCACATGATGGATGGATGGATTTATATAAATGGCAAATAACATAGGGCCAAGTATAGACCCCTGAGGTACTTCAGTTTTAATCGTAGTGGTTTGAGATAACGATTTATTGTGTGATACTTCTTGTTTTGTGTCTAATAAAAATGATCTTTTATTAAAGTCACTATATTAAAGCTTACTTTCATTGTTTCTAGATGTTTAATTAGAATAGCATGATCTATCATATGGAATGCTTTTCTAAAGTCTATAAACACCTATCCACATAGAGTTTTGTTGTTAATATTTTGATGCCAGTTTTCTATCATGTTTGTTAGGGCTTTATGACAAGCATATTTTGGCCGAAACCTTGTCTGACTGTTAAATATTAGTTTGTGGCGAAATAAGTGTTCTGGTGTTGTTTTGTGAATGTGCTTATCTAGCGTTTTGGATAGTGAGGAGAATATGGAAATTGGCCTATAGTTACTCATGAGACGATCGTCTAATGAACCAGTTTCTAAATATGACACATTTTAGCGATTTTAAAGGCTGATGGTAAGTGACCTTTGGTGAGACATTGATTATATATACAAGTTAGTGACTAGAAGATCGCTGGTGCAGCGCATCGAAGGTTCCGAGATCTCTAGCATGTGTGCTGTTTATATTAGCTCCCAGCTGGCTTTAAAATACTTCATGAGGTTCGCCTTCTTTCTGACTCCATGACTGTAGCATGATGGAACAGAATTCCCCATTCCCAGTCCGACACATTTCATAAAGATACTTTAAGTCTTAACGGGGACCATCCCAAATAGAAGGGCTATTATTAGATCGTATGTTCTAGAACGAGTTGGGGGAGGCGGCGGTATGCGCTTGTCTTTTGATTGGTTAATAAGTAATGAGCCCACGCTATTCCTGGGCCATATTTTAAAATCTAATTAGTAGGAGCGGGGATTTCACCGGGATCGGTCGCTAGTGTGATGTGATGACCCAACAATGCCCTTAAAGATTCAATAATATATTGTTCTCTGGACAACAGGTACCACTTTAAAACATACTTTAATGTTGTGGCTAGACCTAGTGAACGAAAGAGAAGAATATAAGAGTATTTTATGAATAAAATGTGAAAGTGGAAAACCTAACTTCTGTGCGCCAGTATTCTGGATACTGCTTCTTCCACCTTGACATGTCTTTCACGCTGTATACTCCAAATGCATATCAATCCCTTGATGTGACTGGTTGCGTATGCTTGATGAATGTATAGTACACTCATGCAAAGTCGCAAACCCAAACCCCTTGTGCATTCTTCATGCCTAGGATGACTCATTCTTGAATCAACTGTACCTTTGCTCTCGCGAGTTAACATTTGGCAGTCTGAATCGGAATGAGTGATGAAACATGTACACGTTCCTTTGTAAAACGCTGAGAATGTTGGAGTGAGTGAGTTGGTGATTTAATAAATAGCCTCTCACATCTAGTGGAAGGAAAGATGCTTCAATATCCATATGTAAACAGGACGGTGATGGCACGCCAGAATTGCTAAGTCCATGTGATGCCTGGTGGCTATAAGCTCAAGAGAATTAATATAATTTCTCTTTGAAGTATTACACTGGTACCTCTACTGTTGGATGGTTCATATAAACTAGTTCCTAAGAGAACCATAGGTGTGTGAACCTGTGTCTTAGTTGGCTGAATATAATGTATGGCTCATGCAAATTTACAAGGACTAAACATGTTTTTCCCATATGTGCTTGGTGCATATGTGAACAATTGTGTATGCAATTGAGCTTCTGTTACCTACTGTAGTAGACATGAAAATTACTCAGTGGGGAAAGAGCACATGATGATGATAAAGATGATGTACCTGTGAGTCAGGTCTGTCTGAGAGAGGGAGTGAGGTCTGGCATTGCTGAGTGAGTGTATATGGAATAGGACATTCATGCACCAACATCACAGCCATAGGAATGGATGTCTGGTCTGCTAATTGGGTAAATGCCATTAGTTGATACATAATGCAGATTGCAGTTGTAAATGCCTATTTTCCATTTCCCTTCACAATGCCTGTCCCATGTTGCTATGTCACAATGATTGCTGTACTGTGTCTGGTCCTCCTTGTGCCCAGGTCTACTGTGGTTCAAACATGGTGGAACTTAGACCACATAAATGCTTGTAATTGTGTTAAGCTACCCTGTCTCAGCATATGGTCTTGTGATTACCACAGTGCATCACAGTGAAATTCACTACATCATCAACCTTAACCTTCCCCATCTTCATCTGTGTATGCTAATGTATGATAACATCATCTTTTAACAAATGTAAAGAGATGTTGTGCCATTTTGTATATTGACAGAGAACAGGAGGATGGAGGAGAGGCATCCATATATCATCTGGGAAAACTAACCAGTAGTCCCAGAATCCAGAACCAACTCTCTATAAGTGAAATCTTCTAGAACCCACAATATGGGAATTTCTTAGAGACTTTCAGCTCAGCTCTCAAACAGCTGGATATAAATAAGGGAGAAAAATAGTTCTGAAGACTTCAGTGATCATAATTATCAATGACATCTGAGAACTAAACAACAAGTCTATGGTGGTGAACCTCATTCGAGACGTCTGGTGAAATGACTGGGACAATGGATTGTTTGGCTAGGACTTATCTTAGTTAATCTCCAGCCTGGTGCTCACACAGTGTTTCAGAATGAAGACTTGTATGTAAAGTACGTGAGATAGACTGAGGAGAAAGAAGACTGGGACATATTTGTATCTTAGATCTTCCTCTACAGGAAAAGTAGAACAGATTCCTAAGTCTCAACTTCATGAACAGTCAACTCACCAGTGAAAGACAAGGCTGTAGCTTTTCTTCAAACTGTGACAATAGGGGATAATTAGTCAGACTTGGAAAATTATCATGGGGAGAACTGCAAACTGAGCTTGTCCAACACCCATCATAGGTGCTAAAAGGATTAAACAGACCAGTGGAGCAGAAGGTCCCTATGCTTGCCCCAGGTTATGGCTTATCTTGGTTTTCCCTCATTAACAGTAGAGGAAAGGATAAAAGTCAATGGTGTAGTGGTGATTAGAGAGGAGAGGAGGAGGAAAGTTTGGTTATTAGCTGGAGGAGGGTGTAGGAGTGGTGTATCATGTTTGTCTTCATGCATGTGGGACATATTTTATGCATTTTCAATGTAATTATTGAGGTGTTGACATGCCAGGAGATGGAACAATGGTCATTACTATACTCACCATCAGATCAATAAATTGTGTAATTAGTGAACCAGTGTTTGAAGTACATGTCCCCAGTGAATTTCTTGTACAGTTGCTGTCAAGTATTGTAACTGGTGACTGTCTTAAGTGCTGTGGTTGGTTATACATATTGTGAAAAGTCCTGTATAGATGTTGTCAAGTATCACATGATGTCTATCTTGTACAATTGTGGTGTAAACAATTCCTTGTGAATGTATGTCCCACTTTTGGCAGGAAACTGTCATGTAGATGTCTTGTCCAACAGATGTAAGGTACAGTTATTGTTGAAATTTGTTTGTCTACAAATAATTGAGTCCTAAAGTCCTAAAGACTAATTGAACTGATATAGGTCACAAAATGACAAAATATATAGGAGAAGATCTATGTTACGGACGAACAGCACACTGGCAACATTATGTTGAGTGAGAGGGATCCTCAGTTGTACAGGCGCTAATAGTTCAGATCTTCTCTGGCCTTGGGTGAACTATTTTTCTTCTTATATAAATTTCTGTGTAGATACATAGTAGTCTCACAGTGGGGGTTTGAACCAAAGAAAAGTGGTTCTCCAAAAAGGCTATTGCGGGAATGATTAGCTCATTTGAGTGACCTCTAGACAAAACGTGCTAAATCATATCCTTTATCTTGTTATTTATTATTCAAGATATATCTCCAGAGAACACTACAAACTAGGTCCTCTGTCAATTATCTAATTTGTCACAATGACAACAGTGTGATATCACTGATTATAAAACAACCTTATAATCATGTTTAAAAAAAAAGACAGACAGGCTGGCAGACAGGCAGACAGATAAATACACAGACATCATCATCAAGTGCCGTGCCGACTGGAGTAGGCGTTCATGGCTCTCCACAGATCTCGGTCTTTGGTTTTCTGGATCAACTCTGGTGCTGATATTCCTCCATGCCACCGTCTCAATCCATCCAGCATCACTTCTCTTGGTCTACCTCTGCCTCTCTTCCCCTCGATCTTTCCAGTTGTTACGATGTTCTCCAATGCCTCTCTTCTCATCACGTGACCGAAGAAAGATGTTTGTCTCTGTCTTATTGTTGTATATAATGTTCTAGTTTCATTAGCCTGTTTCAGGCAGTCGTCGTTAGTTACTCTGGCAGTCCAAGGAATTCGCAACATTCGTCTCAGGAACCACATCTCTGTTGCTTCTAATTTCTTCTTAATTTGTTCATTTACGTTCCAAGATTCACTGCCATACAGCAAAACTGGTTCTACATAGCATTTCAGCACTCTCTTTCTTACATTCAGTGATAGTGACTTATTACATAAGATACTCTTCATTTTCTGAAAAGCGGCTTTTGCCTGCCCTATTCTACTCCTAATCTCTGTTGTACATCTTCCATCTGATGTTATAAATGCCCCTAGGTATCTAAAATTATCAACTTGGTTAAGGATTTTCCCTTCTATTTCTATGTCACATTTTGGTGTCACCATTTTCTTTGATATTACCATTTTTACTGTTTTCTTGATATTCAAGGAGAGTCCTTTCCTTGCACTCTCTGTTACTACAACGTCTAATAATTGTTGTAGGTCTGTTGAATTATCCGCCACCAATACTGTGTCATCTGCATAGCGTATGTTATTTATATTATAACCTCCAACTAGTATTCCTGGCATCTCTTTGATCTCTCTCATTATTACTTCGCTATACAGGGAGAAAAGATCTGGTGACAAGACACACCCTTGTCGTACTCCTAGCTTTATCTGTTCGTAACTACCCTCTTTATTTCCCATTTTAATTGCTGCTACTTGGTTCCAGTAAACATTCTTTATTATTCTTAAATCTTTTCCATCAATGTTGATATCTTCCAACATTTTAATCAGTTCATCATGTTTTACTTTATCAAATGCCTTAGTATAATCTATGAAGCACAAATATATGTCTCTCTACGGGAAAACATTGTTTTGAATTTCTCAAACGTCGCCTCCCATTACCAACTGTGAAGCGATTAGATGGATTACTCAAGCTGAAGTGTAAAATATCGCTACAGGATTGTCGATTAAGTGACATTACTGTGCGAAATTGTGTATATTTCAACTTGAAGGATTTATCTAGTTAATTTCACGTAAGTTGTGGGATTTCTGCAGTATGTACCTGACGAGATGCAGCGAAATATGCCAGGCAATAAATCGTGCAATCTATTGTTTGTGTCTTCGTTATTCAAATTCACTACGGGAAAACATTGTTTTGAATATGTCTCTCTGTTTCTCTATTGACCTTTCTATTAGTGTCCGTAATGTATAAATTGCATTGTTTGTGCCCTTTCCTTCCACAAATCCATACTGTTCTTCACTAATTTCCATTTTTATTTTCTTTTTGATTCTTCTCATTATGATTCTGAGTAGAAGCTTAGTGATATGGTTTATAAGGTTAATTGTACGAAAATCTTCACAATCAATTGCTCCTGGTCTTTTTGGTATAGCTATAAATAAAGATTTCAGCATATCACTGGGTAAATATCCACTGCTGTAAATATCATTCAACATTTTGGTTAATATATCTACTCCAAATTCTCCCAATACTTCTAATTCTTCTATTGTGATTTCATCTGGCCCAGTTGTTTTTCCTTTCTTCATACGTTTCATAGCGTCAGCGACTTCTTCTTTCAGAATAGGTGGACCTTCTAAGTTACTATCTTCTGTTAATTCTCCCCTTTCTCCTTCATATAATTCTCTTATATACTCATTCCACCTCTTCATTATAGCATCTTCCTCTAATATTATCTTTCCTGTTTTTGATTTCAAACACCCTGTATTTATTCTTATTTTTCTTCCTGTAAGCTCACTGATTTGTCTGTGCATATTTTTTGTATCTTTAATGGAATTTAATTCAATATTTTGCATTGCTCGTTTAACCAACTTTCTTTAGCCTTCCCACATTTATCTTTTATTTCTTTATTTATCTTAGCATATTCTTGTTTGTCATTTTTACTCTGTTTTCTTTTGTCCATCAGTTTTAAGATATCTTCATTCATCCATTTTTTCTTAGCTATTTTGCCTCTCTCTGGTAATACTTCTTTGCTAGTTTGATGAATGGAGTCCCTTAACATTTCCCATTGTTCATCTATACTCTGTATTTTAGTTATTGCATTGTACCTATTTTTCACAGTCACTCTGTATTGTTCTTGCATTTCTTTATCTATTTTCAGAACCTCTTTATTAAGTCTCATGTTCTTAACCATTTTTTTCCCTCTCTTTAATCTTACTTTTATTTGTCCACATAGTGGTACATGATCACTATTACAGTCAGCACCAGGCATTGTCTTTACATTAATTAAAGCATTTCTAGATCTTTTATTAATTAGTATGTAGTCAATTTGGTTGCGTATTTTCTTATCAGGGCTTATCCATGTGTACAGTCGTCTTTTATGGTGTTTAAACCATGTGTTTCCAATTATCATCTCATTGATATTTGCCCATTCTATTAGCTTTTCCCCTCTTTCATTTCTTGTGCCTAAACCATAATTCCCCACTACATCCTCAATTTTTCCCTTTCCTACTTTTGCGTTAAAATCACCAAGTATTATTTTTAATTTTTGTGTGATCCAATTTGAGCCATCGCCATTTCTATTTCGTCGTAAAAGTGTTGTATTTCTTCATCACTACTGCTTGCTGTTGGTGCATATACTTGTATAATATTTATGTCTATTGGTTTACCTTTGATTTTTACCATATTAACTCTATCTGAAATACACCAGTATCCATTAATTGACTTGGCTGTTTTTTCGTCTAATATTATTCCTACACCTTTTTCATGTGTATCCTCTCCAGAATAAATTATTGTGTGATTGTCAACTATAATTTTGCCCGATCCCTTCCATCTCATCTCACTAACGCCTAGTATATTCATTTTCATGCTATCCATCTCTCTTAGAACATTGGTCAACTTTCCTAGCTCATTTAATGTCCTAACATTCCATGTTCCTACTCTAAATTTATTTATTTTAGTTATGATTTTGCCATCAGTAGCTGGATGACGGTCTGGTGTCACCTGTGGCTCATGACTGTCCCTACCGGACGAGGATGCCCTAAGACAGCCATTAACGTCCTTCACTAACTTTGATATTTGTTTTGCCATGAAGTCTTGGGAAGATAATGTGGTGGTTTCCCCTTGCCTTCCACATCCACATGGTGGTCTTTTACCTCTGCCTTTGACAGCCATTTCCGACTGTAAGGACAAGTGAGTGCCCTGCCCTGCTCAGGTGCAGAGTTGTCCACTTATTCCGGTGGATACTCGGTCCCCAGAGCTGTGTTAGCCACACCGTAGTGTGTTTCCATCCTCTACCGCGGGGAGGTGCAGTTGGGATTTTCCCTTCATAAAGTTATGGTCTCTGACCAAAACTCTCCAGTACTTTTAGAGGACTTTTAGAGGAATACACAGACAGACAGATAAATAGATACATAGATAATCAGACAGACAGATAAATAGACAGTCAGACAGACAGACAGAAAAATAGATATGCAGACATAATTATACAGATAGATAAATAGGCAGACATAAGACAAAGAGACAGGCAGCTAGCTAGCTAGACAGAGACAGACAGACAGAAAGGCAGACAGACAGACACACAGACTGATTAACTGTCGTGATGCACTCTCTATATTAGTATATAACAAACAACCATACACCATCCTTGCACTTGATCTTGTCAACCTATTTTAAAATGTAGCCCACGACGTAAGCAGAATATCTCAATCTTCCTTTATCTTTGAGATCGTGCCTGACCTAAAAGTGTCTCACGATTCATTAACATCAGTATACTAAAATTGCACATCAATTGCCTTAGTAATCAGCGCACAAAATAATATGCTAATCGAAAGTACAATGGATGGCTACGAAAATCGTAGTATCTTTCATCTACACCGAGTGTCTCGCCGACTGGAGGGGCGATCCTGCTTCTCCATAAATTCCCATCTCTGACGGCATAGATTAATTAATGTATTGACTCCCTTCCGTGCCATATCACATGACTGTCAAGATGTGTCTGTCGCCTACTTCTTCTATCTCGTTTTCCACAAGTATTTCCGGTTATCTCAACATGTTCCAGTTTTTGCCATCTTCTTATGCTGCCTGTTTTTAATGTTTGTGATAATTTGTCTTTGCGACTTTTCCTACCTCAAAATGCTAATTTTCACTGGCCAATGAATTGTCAGCATTCTTCTATGAAAGCACACATCCAAGGTTTCCTGGGAATTTTCGCTTGTTTACTGATTGTCCAGGATTCTCAGCCGTATGTTAGAAATTATTTTTATGTAACATGCAACATTTAAAATTTTTTTTTGCCAACTTCCAATGACAATAATTTATTGCAAGTTAAGATGACAAACCCTATTAAGTTTAAGCTATTCTTTTATTGTTGTTTTATTGCTGTTGCAGTTGTTTCTGATGCTGATTTTTGACAAACAATATACTCGGATCGGACATGATTAATTGAGGTGTGCACTAAATGGGTGCTGATCATATGTCATCATCATGTGAAGTGACTGTGATTCTTTTGCAATCTTGTAGCGTTCAGAACAGTTAGTTCATCTCCGCAAAGACGGAATATGTTGACGATGAAGATAAGGACGTTAATGATGCTGATGATGATGATGATGATGATGATGAGGAGGAGGAGGAGGAGGAGGAGGAGAAGGAGGAAGATAATGATGACGGTGATGAAAAAAAGACGATGAAGATGAAGATGATGATGATATTGAAGATGCAGATGATGAAAATAATGAAGATGAAGATGATGAAGATGAGATACATGAAAATGATGAATATAAGATCATTATGATTGTCATATATTTTTGAAGGGAGTGGGAGATCACTGTAGTGCATGCCCCATTTCTAACAAAAGAAGTAGAGACCCATCCTCTTCTATCTTCAATAACCCCAGAATATGAACCTTGAGTTATCTGCAGGCGTCGTTCTATTAAGTAGTCTAGGAGATATAGATTATGGCCCTGGTGAGAATAATGATTACTAACTGGGATTCTGCCTCTTCTCCACGGATTCTTTAGCTCTGGAGCCCACTTTTTGTTTATCAAATCTGAGGAAAGTCTGGAGAATTTTCTCAGCCTGATTTAGATGTAGAAAGCATGGATATTGAGCAGTTGATATATCTAGAGTCTTTTCTCCCCCAATTTAGTAAGTCATTATGAGTGGATTTATTTTTAAACAATCAAACACATAATCAATCACATTAGATTCTGACAACATGATGTACAAAGAAGATGGTGACTCAAAGATAGGGTTGAACTGATAAATTAACAGATGGTCAATTCATGTTAATCATTTATTGACTGGGCCTGAGCCTTCTGGCCAGTACATACATCTCTATTGTGATTTACATAAGATATATTAGAAAAGTTGGATATTGGACCATTGTCACAGACCATCAATAAACAAGCATCAATACATGAGAGGTCAACAAGTGTGAAAACATAGTAAACATTTTGATGTTGCACATGTTAAGTGTGAAGATGATGAATCAACAATTAAATATCAGTTTCCTGAAATTGGGTGTGGTGTGTACCAATTAGAAAGGTAACCTGGTGACTGGGATATTAAGAAAGCCAGGGTCCATTGACTAATGGATCCACTTCAGGTCTGCCCGTATAGCTCCTCTGAAGGCCTCCCCATACTTTGCTCATGGCCAAGTCATCTTCCATCTCACTTGTGGTTCATCTCTTTCTCTCGGCTTCCCTCTTTCAGGTCTGATTTGGGTGGTTAGTTTGCTGATGTGTTGGGTGGTTGTTGGTAGCCACCAAAATCACTGTTTAAAATTCACATAAATATATATAATCTTCCCAATACAATATTCTATAAGTAGGTCAGAAGAAATCTAAATTCCTGAAGTAGGAACTAGTTCCCCTCCCCTCCTTTTTTTCTCTAAGCTAGTGTTGGGTTAATTTGGGGTGGTCAGAGTTTATCACACTGTGTACGCCTTGTATCAACTGGTTCCTGCTGTATGTAAGTTCTCATTTGACCTGGGGTCAGTGAACGTGTACAGTAAGACAGTGACAAGAGTGAGAATGTGTCACGATGCATGTAAATAAATGACATACATTTATAACATTTCTTCCACTCAATGGTGTTTAAAGTGTGTATAAATAATTCTCTGTGTTTTCCCAATTAACCAACTTCTTCTTCTTCTGTGTCTAATAACTCTCTCCCATTATCTGTGGTTGTTGTGGTGTTGAGTGTTGGGTTGTGTGGTGATGAGTGGTGTTGAGTGGTGTTGTGTTTTAAGTTATGTTGAGTAATGAGTTAAGTTCACTTCGTGTGATGGAGTTCCGCGAAGCACAACTTTTCTGATGTAATGCAGTTCATAAGTGCTCTTATCTAATTAAAATTTGACATAAATATAAATATTTATCCTTCAAACCCTATCCATTCAATAGATGAAGCAGAAAGAAAAGATTGGATTTCTCTCTCAACTTTCTAATTGAAAATAGACATAGATAAGTCTGTTTTAAAACAAGGCACTTATTCTAGTACACGAACTGTCATTTTAGCTGTAGGTAGTGATAGCATTTTTTATCAGTGTCTGCTGAAATGCACAAGATTGCTTTAGAATCATCACTTCGTACAGTTGTTCAGAATAGAATGGAGTAGTATAATGCACTTCTTAAAGTTAATAATTATCTTTAAGAATATCAGAGATGTCAGTTTCATCGAAGAGAGTATTGGAGTGTCAGTTTTCCCGGGAACGGCTCTGCGTCGTCAGAATCTACAGTCGAGCATTTTTACATTTCAGAGGTTTTAATTAATAATAATACATTTCAATTGACATTACAAACACTGGATACCATTTCTTTATACCTGATACATCGGGTTCTTAGTCTAATCTCGGGAGTTACAAGCTTACCTCGGATCTAGACACTCCGCAATCCCATGTTTGAAAATTTGGTCACACCAGCTTTCCCTGTCTGTTCATCAGGCTGGTTGCAGAAAAAGTGCGGGGTTACCATATTCTGATGAAATATTAACATATGCTAATCAAGCGTTGGCGCGAAAGCGGTGTCACGTGTCTCTCCTAACCAATGGTTTTTTAAGCCTTGGCTGATGAAATCTTTCCAAGAATCCACGTCATCTGTCACTTGTGCAGTTCCAGTTTCGATGTTAAGTTTTAAGTCCTAGTCTCCGTTTGCGGTTGTGAAGTCAATTGTTTTTTATGTTGTTTCCTCTTCTTGCGTGCATGATTTGGTAAATAAATAATGGTGGTTAGCAATTATGCTACAATGATGATGAAGAAAATGATGAAGATGAAGATGATAATGATACAAATCATGATGGTGGTAAAGATGAAGATGATGAAGCTGAAGATCACACTGATGATGAAGATGAAGATAATGAATACGAAGATAATGATTCAGATGAAGATGATGTAGATGAAGATGAAGATGAACATCATGATGATAGTGAGAATGAAAATTATGAAGATAAAGATCATGATTATGAATATGAATAACATGATGATGACGATAAAGATGAAGATGATAACGATTAAGATCATGATGATGATGAAGATGAAGATGATACGATTAAGATCATGATTATGATGATGAAGATGAAGATGAAGATGATAACGGTTAAGATCATGATTATGATGATGAAGATGAAGATCATGATGATGATATAGTTGAAAAAGATGAAGATCACGAAGATGATTAAGAACAGCATAATTTGCTCAAACATGGCTCCAGCAGTTACCATTTCAGATTAGATAAACAATCAGGACGTACATTCAACTAAAACGCGAGCACACTGGCTAGCACGACTGTCCGCCAACTCGGTGGCCAAGGCTTCAAACTCACACCGAGACGGATATTTAAAACTGACCGTCACTTCCCGGTCAACCCAGCCTAAGATGGATACACTACCAGGAATTGTCTTGGGCAGCAAAGGCAGCAGACGCTGTAGTGACTGCGCCACCCCTGGAGTGTTGATTGGTCTAAACCAGGGGTGTCACACTCAATCGCTCAGCGGGCCAGAACTCAAATCACACGTAAGGTTGCGGGCCGAATAGCACAAACATTCAGTTATCCAAAAAATAAACATTTTTTAAACATTAATATAGATTAAAACAGGAAAAAGTTTTAATAATAAAAAATAATTGGTATAAACATTGTCACTCTTATGTTAGTGTGTCAGAGCAGGTGTTTGGCATCTCTTCTTGGCTACTAGTTCGTTTGTGTTGGGAGTAATGTTCTGTGTCATTGAAATTCTCATGATGGATTGCAAGTGTTCATCAGTTAGATGACTCCTGTGTGATGTTTTGTTAATCTTCATCACAGAAAACAGCTGCTCACACAGATATGTGCTACCAAACATGCTCAAGGTTCGAGCTGCATGTAGATGAAGCCGGGGCATCTCTTCAGGAATGAAACGAGTGAACTGTGCAGGCCCCACAGTGTCGCACTTTGTCTTTATTGTCCCATTACACTGCAGCTCTATTAACTCCATCTGCAAATTTGCAGGTGCAGTTTCTACATCTATGACAAATGGATTACGAAACAGCTCGAAATTACTTTTCCGTGCTTCAAAGTCATTAAGGCGCTGTACGAACTCGGATCGAAGTAAGCTAAGATTTTCAGCAAAGTGTGCATTGGGAAACACCATAGCGTTGACATAGTTTAACATTGCTTGGCAACAAGAAAAGTGAGACAGGTTGCATTGGTGCATATATTTCTCCCGTAAGAGCAGCTTTACTTGAAATGCCTTCATTGCATCATGCATATCAATGATATAGTGATCCCGTCACTGGAGCTGCAGGTTCAAGTCGTTGAGATTAGTGATTATATCAGACAGAAACGCCAACTCAAATTTCCACGTATTATCCAGAAAAACTGGAATCTTTTCCTTTACTCTCCATGAATGGATAGATTTTCTCGATCAGCTGGAAAAATCTACTGAGAACTTTTCCCCGGCTTAGCCACCGCAGCTCTGTATGATAAGGCATGTCGCCAAAGGCCGACTCTATTTCCTGCAAAAAAGACTGAAATTGGCGGTAATTTAAACCTTTGGCTCTGATACAGTTGTCGGTTTGTGTAACAGTGCTCATTACATCTTCCATGTTGAGGACTTTACCACACAGCGATCTTTGGTGTATAATGCAGTGATACGCTATCAATTCATCAGATTCTTCTGCATCTTTAACCGCATCCTTCCATCTAGTCCACTTTTTTCGCCACACATCGCCGGTGCTCCATCTATTGTAAGTCCAATGAGTTTGTCCAAAGGCGGGTTCATGTCGGTTAAACTTTGACATAGGTTGTCAAAAATGCCTTTTCCTGTCGTTGTTCCATGCTTAGATTTCATGTCCAATATTTCTTCTGTAACATTAAAACTGGAGTCCACTCCATGGATTGATTGATTGATTGATTGATTTAGGAACCGACATCACAGTATTCGGGACATTCCCATAAGCGCTCCGTTCCCATCCTCAGCAGCCAGCGAATAGTTCCAACACTAATATGAATGAAGATGTCGAGCTGTGCAGTGTCAGTCGTGTCATTACTTTCATCGATAGCAAGGGAGAATGCAACTACGTCTGTACCTTTTCCGATCAGCTGTGTTTTCACATCAATGGCCATCTCACAAACCCGATCAACAACCGTATTTCTGCTAAGGCTTACCTTTGCAAACATCTGCTTTTTGTCTGAACACAAGACGTCACACACTTTCATCATGCAGCGCTTCAGAAACTCTTCTTCTCTAAATTGATCGGCTTGATTTGTCAATTTCCTCCACCACAATAAAACTTCCTTTCACAGCAGCTTCAGTTTGTGATTGTGTTTTGGTGAAAAACATCTGCTCTGATGTTAGATGCCTCTTCAATTCTTCTACCTTCTGTAGCTTCTGCTGTGCATTCAGGCTGTCTAACTAGTCTTGATGTTTAATCTCTTAGTGCTGTTTCAGATTATGTTCTTTGATCACAGCCACATTATCTCCACAAATTTGACACACAGGTTTACCGCCAATATCTGTAAACATATATTCATTCTCCCAGCGGCTTTGAAAAGCTATGTTTTCAGAATTAACTTTTCTCTTGGTCAATTTAAAGGATAGCTGTGATTTTAAAAAGATTGTGCATCTATCGACAGACGCTTGATTGCTTGCTTGTGTTCGTTGGCTTGAGCTCCAACGCGAAGTCCTGTATGTCGGATGAAGGCATCCTGTTGTCCAACATCAGTGAGATGTCACACAGGACCTGAGGTTTGCGTGAGTATCCGTTGTCCCATGTCTGGCTTATTGGTGTGCAGACTGGTGGTTCCTCGCCGCACAGGCAGACACTCTCCGACTTCGGAGGAATCGGCGATCCTACTGACTTTAGCCAGGACCCCGAAGGGACCTATTGCCCAGGACGCTCGACGAGGACGCGTCAATAGGTCTTGGACAGTATATAACCCGGCCCTGGTGCCTTGGATCCACCTCTGCGTCCCATACGCTTGATTGATATCAGGTTAGCCGTAACGGGAAAAGGTGATGTAATATCGGGGCACTACACTATTTTCGTTTCTCATGCGTCAATAAAAAAAAACAAGCAACTAAACGTTGCTACGTCACTATAACGACGAACATCCACTAATTACACAACTTTTATTTTCGCTTATTCTGATCGAAGCGAGAACTCTCTCGGGTAGCCTATCATTCGGCGAGGCTGATAATTATGGAGTTTGATTTGCACTTTATATCGTGGCTATTAAAACTATTTTTGCCTAAAATTCTCTATCGGGCCGAATATATTTGTCCGTCGGTTGAGACCTCTCGGGCCTGAAATGATTGTACGCCGGGCCTGATGTTGCCCGCGGGCCTTGAGTTTGACACATGTGGTCTAAACAAATACAGGACTAGCACCGTATTGATGATGATAATGATGAGGCTGGTTATGAGGATGATGATGGTTATGATGATGAGGATGGTTATGATGAGATGATGAGGATGGTTATGATGGTGAGGATGGTTATGATGATGAGGATGTTTATGATGATGAGGATGTTTATATTGATGAGGATGGTTATGATGATGAGGATGGTTATGATGATGAGGATGGTTATGATGATGAGGATGGTTATGATGATGAGGATGGTTATGATGATGAGGATGTTTATGATGATGAGTATCGTTATGATGATGAGAATGGTTATGATGATGAGGATGGTTATGATGATGAGGATGTTTATAATGATGATGATGTTTATAATGATGAGGATCGTTATTATGATGAAGATGGTTATGGTTATGAGGATGGTTATCATGATGAGGGTCGTTATGATGATGAGGATGGTTATGAGGATGAGTATGGTTATGCTGATGAGGCTGGATATAATGATGAGGATGGTTATGATGATGATCAGGATGGTAATTATAATGATAGTAATGACAATAATATTGGTGATGGAGATGATTAATATGATGGCAACATGCATAGAAAGAGTCCTTACTTATTTTACACGCACCGAGTGCCGATTAGGCTATAAACAGGTTCGTCAAGCACTATATGTCCTAAGAGGCTCTTAAGACATGTAAAGGTGTCCTTTAGTTACTGACTGTATTCCAGTGCAGTATTTCTACAATCACCTCTAATTAATATGTGTGTTGACAATTAATAAAAGTTTCAATTACGAATCTTCAAAACTTAACTTAAAAGTTAAATATTACAGCTCAGAACTTTAAATTGACTCTGAAACAAGACCTCGTAAGGTTACAATTTGTTAGCGTGAGAGAATGGAATTGGAGACAGCTTGTTAGCGTTTACATGAAAACATAGGGAAAGAGAGCTGGAGACGGATGCAAAACTGGCGCTGGAGACTTGAGGATGAGCGTCCAACTTTGTAAAATACCCCCATGCCCTTCGCATTCATCACTTCTGGCAGCAACAATCCAAATTCTGGCCTTCATGTGGCGAATGTGTTAGAACTAACAGGAGAAGAAGTGACGGCGAGTCTTTAGCGCCGTAAACTCAGACTGCTCTAGATAGGTATATTCGTACAGACACGAGTGTGCATGCAAACATACATATCTAAACTGGAGTAAGAGTCTACCCTAGCAAAGAAAGGACCTGAAGGCGGAGGCAACCAGCTAGGTCGCACAACAGCAATCAGGATGCCATAGAAAACACGCGAACGAAATAAGAGGAAGCAGAAGAAGAATAACAAGGAGATGACATGGGGGAAGCCAAAGTAGATAACATCAGGAAGAACAGCTTGTGGTGAGCTGGTTGGAGGTCTATTCTCCAGAAGGAATACAGTGCATATAAGAAGAGGAATAAGACACAGAGGAATATGCGATGAAGAAGAGGATAAATAAGAAGAACGAAAAGTGGAAGAAGACAGAAAGAAAGGAAGGAAAGACAGACAGAAAGAAAGAAAGACAGAAAGAAAGATAGAAAGAAAGAAAAAAAGACAGAATGAAAGACAGATAGAAAAAAAGAAAGAAAGACAGAAAGAAAGATAGAAAGAAAGAAAGAAAGAAAGAATGAAAGACAGATAGAAAAAAAGAAAGAAAGAAAGAAAGAAAGAAAGAAAGAAAGAAAGACAGACAGACAGAAAGAAAGAATGAAAGAAAGAAAGACAGATAGAAAAAAAAGAAAGAAAGAAAGAAAGAAAGAAAGAAAGACACAAAGACAGACAGACAGAAAGAAAGAAAGAGAAAAAGAAAGAAAGATAGGAATAAAGAAAGAAAGAAAGAAAGAAAGAAAGAAAGAAAGACATATACACACAGAAAGAAAAAGAAAGAAAGAAAGAAAGAAACAAAGAAATAAAGAAAGAAAGAGAAGAAGAAGAAGAAGAAGAAGAAGAAGAAGAAGAAGAAGAAGAAGAAGAAGAAGAAGAAGAAGAAGAAGAAGAAGAAGAAGAAGAAGAAGAAGATACATAAAGCTAATTCACGAATCGATAGTTGTCTTGAGAATAAGACTGACTCCCGTTCTGAAAAGACACAATGGTATGGTCACCTGTGCTCCACAAACCTAATTCACCCCCCCCCCCCCCCCCCCACAGTACCGTTATTTCACTGAGACAACACAAATCTCAAAGACGACACAAATTGGAGGCATCTACAGCAAGATTTTAATTTCTATGACTTTCTTAATAAAGCAACTATAAGCTGTTTCATCCGGTGGTGATCTTTTTTCAATACTGGCGACACTACACTGACTGTACTCTCGTCCCAGAATGTCTTATACTTTCGCCCTCTTGAGTCCTCCGCCGTGCAAGTGTTCCAGGGATTCAAGCAGCACTATCCAGTATCTGCGGATGCAAAGAGAAAGTTCTAGACATGATACTTTCATCGTCCTGAAGGGCGAAGGTTCACCGCAAAAGAGCTAGATAACGGCTCAGGAAAAGCTCCATTGACAGGAAAATGTGTAAAAAGCAAGAGGATAGACTTCATTGCACCGTTGTTGTATCCTATATGGCCCGGTCTCTTTCCACAGGGCAGCCGGTCTGCCGAGAGCATCACACAAAGCATGAATTCCGTAGCTCCAGCGACGACCCTCGGGAGTCGCCGAGAAAATTGTAATCGTAAGCCCGGTGTTGTAGCCTGGAAATCGAACCCACACGAAGCAGGCGACGTAACCACTTTACCACGGAGACGCATCAGTCCATAGAGTATATGGAGAGATTCAAATATCATTAGGATCATCATCATCATCATCATCATCATCATCATCATCATCATCATCATCATCATCATCATCATCATCATCATCATCATCATCATCATCATCATCATCATCATCATCGTCGTCGTCGTCGTCGTCATCATCATCATCATCACCATCATCATCATCATCATCATCATCATCATCATCATCATCATCATCATCATCATCATCATCACCATCATCATCACTATCATCAAATCATAAAATAATCATCACATCACCATCATAATCACATCATCATTATCATCACATCATCATCAGCATCATGATCACATCATCTTATCATCACATCATCTTCATGAAATGATCACATCATCATCATCATCATCATCATCATCATCATCATCATCATCATCATCATCATCATCCTATTCATCATCATCATCATCATCATAACCATCACCATCATCTTTTATGAGGATGTCAACAGCTACAAGATGGATGTTTTCTGTCCTTATATTCAGATTGACGCCTGAAGGTTAACAATAATGTTGAATGTCCTTTGCGGGAGAGGGAGTGGGATTTGCGAATGCAATTCGCAGTCTAGCATACCACTTTCGAAACATAGCTGCTGAAGTTTTGGAAGCAGACCACCTGCGCTAGTTTTTGAACAATGGCACGAGTGCCGGCCGTTCAGAAATCAATGGCAATTTTTTTTTGGCATATCCTATTTACAGGACATCGCTGCAACACCAGCATTTTACTGCAGTTGTTGATGTCTTGGCAAGTTTTACGTTCAGTCGTTTGTCATTGCTTTTTGAACGACAAACTCCCATACCAACGCATAAAAAACCCAGCGCGACACTGTCTGCTGACAAATCGGTAGCTGCTGTGTTTCGAACGCAGGGAAAGCGGCTCACGAACTGCGTTCGCAAGCCTGTAGGCCACGGAGACCGGCAATGGCAAATTCTTCTTCTTCTTCAGCGTTCCGAGCCATTGAGGTTCTTTGCTGCTGATACAATCCGTCTCCATTCGTCACTCTGGTTGACCTTCTCTTGCCAGTCGTTGATTCCAAGTGCTTGTAGGTCTGTATATATATTATCTCTCCACAGTCTTCTTGGTCTACCTCGGGGTCTACGGTTATTTATTTCCTGAGTGTAAGCGAGTTTTGTTTCCCTATTATCTTCCATTATTTCTATGACAATTTTACTGTATGTAAATTTGCAAATAAATCACGAAGACCCCCAAAAAATGCCGGCCTTGAAGGTGTACGCAAAAATAAAAATAAATTTTGATTGCGCAGGGGCGTCACAGGATGCCAAAGACTGGACAATGAACAAGAAATCTGAAAGTCTAATATAGGCCCTGCAGATGTGGAAATACAGGAGAATATTTCGTATTTCATGCAAACAAAAAACAATCAAATAAAGAGGTTCTAGACAAACTGGGAATAAAAAGAGAGTTGATGAAAGAAATAAAAAAGGAGGCAAGTGACATATTTCACATTCTTATAAAAACCATACTGGAGGGTAAGGTTGAAGAAAAGCGAGCAAAAGGTAGACAAGGATATAAGTGGAAAGATAATATCAAGAGACGGATGAACAGCAATCTGACAGAATGTACAGGTTGAGAGACAGACAATGTTGGAGATCTATAGCAGTTGTGGAGGCGGCACCTGATTGATTGACTGATGATCACAAGATGGTTGCCAAGATTACCTGACATACTCCTGCTCCACAACGAAGCCGTTGCCGTCTGCATCCATCAATCTGAGGAAGTTCTCGAAGTCGTGGATGTCGAGATAGTCGTCGTTGTCCACATCGTAGATGTCGTAGAGGCCGTGGGAGAAGGCGTGCAGCTGGGGGCTGTTGGCATCCACGTAGCTGGTGTACTCGTACCTGGAGACTCGGCCGTCGTTGTCCTTGTCGTAGCCCTGCAAGTGTGCCAGAATGGCTGGTTGAAATGTGCTGTAGGTGCTGGGTGGTTGGTTGGCTGGTTGAAATGTGTTGTAGGTGCTGGGTGGTTGGTTGGGTGGTTGGTTGGGTGATTGGTTGGGTGATTGGTTGGGTGATTAGTTGGGTGATTGGTTGGGTGATTAGTTGAGTGATTAGTTGGGTGATTAGTTGGGTGATTGATTGGGTGCTTGATTGAGTGATTAGTTGGGTGATTGATTGTGTGATTGGGTGAGTAATTGTTTGGGTAATAGGTTGGGTGATAAGGTGAGTGATTGGTTAGGTGATTGGATGGGCGATTGGTTGGGTGATTGATAATGACGGTTCGTTTAGTCATTCGTTGGGCGATTGGTTGGGTGATTGTCTGGTTGAAATGTGTTGGGTGTGTAGTGACTGGGTGATTGTTAGGTAATTTGTTGGGTGAATGTTAGGGTGATCGGCTGGGTTATTGGTTGGGTAATTAGTTGTGTAATCTTTTCAGTGAATGTTAGGGTGATCGGTTGGGTTATTGGTTGGGTAATTGGTTGGGTGAATGTTACGGTGATTAGCGGGGTGATTGTTAGGGTGATTAGTTGGATGATTGTCTGGGTGATTTATTGGATGATTGTTAGGATTATTGGTTGTGCGATTGGTTGGGAGAATTATACATATAGCTTCTCTATAATTGATTGGGCATATTATACATATATTTAAAAAATAAACCGTCGTGACTGCAACAATTTGACTACGCCAAGCCGAGCGAACAGTGGATGTGTTGTACCAGCATTTGTGGTCACTAGCACAGTTGTTCATCGTGGCTTTCTGAATGCCTTTGTATGGCTCTTCAAGGAACACATTTTATGAGGGTAGTTAGTAGTAGTGTGATGTGTCAGCTGGTGACTCACAGTCACATGGAACTTCCAGGCGACTTTTTCTGACCTCGTCTCAGAAGACTAACTTCGGCTGCTCAGGAGATCGCCGACACGACACGGTGGTGAGAATTAAATGGATTACAGCAGTTGTGGATATGGGTCTTTACCAATAGGAGAAAGATCGGAAAGTTGCTCAACATGAGCTCTGGTAGCTGAAGTGTGTTCTATGTATGTAGCTGGAGGTAGATATGTAGCTTGGAAACAGTTTGTGGCGGCCATTGGAAGAGAAAAGCAACACTAACGTTGCCATCTGGGCTTTCTTCACGCACAATCACAGTGCTGTGTATTGATTTTAACTATGTATTATGTACTATTTGATAGATATTGTGTGACATTGGTTTTATTCCCCTTATATATATATATATATATATATATATATATATATATATATATATATATATATATATATATATATATATATATATATATATATATATACCGGCTCCGTGGCCGAGGGTTTATCAGCTCTCTCCGCTAACTCCGAATACTCTCGTCACGTGACGCGACGAGAATTAGCAGTGGTTCGAATCGTAAAAGTGACTTATGAGAGTATGGAGCTGGTCGCTCAGAAAGTCGTGGAGTGCTGATGAGCGTAATCTAGCCTAGGAATCAACATACAGCTGAAAAATGCTGGTGTTGACCGCAATATCCTGAAACAGGATGGAAACGCGAAAAAAAAAAAATATATATATATATATATATATACTGTGTTCACCAGAAAAGAGGCGCTAGAACCTCTTGCCCCCGGGTAGATTGGGCCCGTTAGCTTTTTTTTTTTTGTTCGCATATCCTTTACAGGACATCGCTGTCAACATCAGCATCTTTCATCTGATTGTTGAGTTCTTGGCAAGATTACCCTCAGTAGTTTCCCATTGCTTTCTGAACGACCGTCTCACATACCCCGTAAATTACCGACGTGGAGAGAACCGCTACCGATTCTCGCGCACATCACGTTACTCACGAAAGTATACGGATTACGGAGAAAGTCGAGTAACCCCTAGACCAGGGAGAGCGGCCTATTAGCTATTACAGTGGCAATCTAGGAGATGGAAAACTCCGATTATAAATACCCAAGTGTAAGGTGGACTGACGTGCCTAGGACTGAATGGCCACGGGTGAGTTGCTCGTGATGGTCGTGAACGTGGAACGTCTGGTATGCGGGCGGGGCAGCGCCAGGCGTATGGACTCCTGAGGGACATCCCCTGCCCCTTCCCTAGCAGGCAGGCTCTACTAGGGTGACCGATTATATCCTGCCTTTATATCAAACCAACTATGGAAAATAAAAAGAATTATCGCCGAAGCATCGGAGTACGTGCCTTGTGCTCGATACCTTTGACAATAGCCAGAGGGGAGAGAATGAAACGGAGGAGAAGAGGTATTGGAAAGGGGGCGGCGAAAAAAAAAGAAGAAGAGGGCTGGAGCCAGAAGAAGTAGAAGGAAAACGGATCGTTTGGGACTCAAAAATGTACGGGTTTGGTACTGGAATTGCCGTAGTGCAAAGCAACGAGGACCAATACTGGAGAAGCTGGTCTACGATTTTGATGTCCTGATGTTACAAGAACTGAATACAAACTCTGTTAAGTGCCCTGGCTATATCTTGTCACATTAACCTAACCGGGCAGAGAAGACATGGGCAGTCTTTGGTGGTCAAGGGTGGTTTACAGCATTCGATGCTGGATATGAATGGGCGGGGTCAGAAGAGTAAAGAGGTGAAGGGAATGCGGATAAAAACCGCCGATACAGCTGGAACCTGATAAATATATATGTATCTTGCATAAGCAGAGAGAGATGGGACTGGTTGAAAGGTAGAGTGGACACCTCTGGTACAAGGTATCTGATATGTGGTGATTTCAATGCCCGCGCCAAGGAATGGGACAGGTCGGGAGAGAACAGACAGGGTACTGCTCTTGCTGAGGCCTTGCTTGAGACGCATGTTGTTTGTCTAAATGACGGGATACCCACTACGCTAGCTATGAGACCGGGGGGCCCTGACACAACCTTCGACCTAGCACTTGTATCCCAACAGGCGGCATCAGACATAAAATGGAGTGTCCTTGGAGACCATGGAAGTGACCACCTCCTCTGTTCTGAGCTGATACCTAAGTCCAGCACAGTTTGGGCTATAAGAGCTGGCAGGGCATTCAGTTATGATTGTGACCACTCTTCGCTCTTGGGGCGCCTTAGATCACAGGGAAGATCTAAACCAATAAGAATTTTCACTCAACCATCATGGTGGACACCAGAGGTAGAGAATTCATGGAGGGAAAAGAGGGCGGCCATAAGGAATTGACAGAGGGTGCGGAGAGCAACCAATTCAGTTGACACAGAATTGGAGGAGGCTGAAAGATATGCAAAGGTAAAGGTGCAGGATTTTAAACTTCATGCAGCAGAGGCAAACAGGATTAAGTGGAACAGTTTATCAATGAAGTCGGTGGGGATGTGACATTGAGAAAATTCTGGAGGCTGCACCGGCAGATGAAGAGACAGGCGATGCTTGGTACATATGGTACCGTTTATGATGATAACAACCGACCTATGACAACTGACAAGGACAAAGGGAAGGCTTTTCTTGCACGATTTTTAAAATAGACCGATCAGCAATTTAGAGCTATTAGAGATAACGTCAGAGAAGCCTTGTCACTGGTCACTAGGAAGGAGGACTGTGAGATTAAGGTGGAGGATATTAGACGGGTACTGAAGCGGGCTAAAGACACAACACCAGGTCCTCATGAGTAACATAAATGATGAGAACTTGAAGGAGATGGCTCTTTGCTTCAATCTAAGCATCAATACGGCGGAAATACCCCACGATTGGCTGCATAGCTACCTGATCTCACGCCCAAAGCCAGGTAAGGATCATTCCAGAATTAATGGATACCGAATTATAATCCTGGAAAACACGTATGGCAAAGTCCTCGAAAAGATAGTAGCACGCAGGTTCCAGCGACATTTGGAAAGTCATAATCTGCTTCCCAAAGGGCTCGGGAGTTATCGGCCTGGGAAGGACACCTGGGCCAATGCTGCAACCTTTGCATGTGATGTCTACGAGGGCTTCCAGGATAAGCTAGAGACAGTGGTGATAGCTCTTGACCTGGAGGATGCGTATAACAGGGTTAGGTATGATTGGTTGATATACACACTGTTGGACATGGAGGTCTGCCCTTGCCTTGTTAGGTGGGCGCATGGGTCCCTTGATTTCTTACCCTTGTACGATTACATCTGGGTTGCCACAGGGATCTGCCTTGTCCCCAGTGCTCTGTAATATCTACATCAGCAAAATTGCAGCTATTGAGACACCAGGTGTGCGTAGAATCTTGACATTTGTAGATGATGTGCTGGTGTACAGACAGGGCAGAGACATGGCTAATTTGGTGAAAGACTTGCAGGTGGCAGTAAATAGGGTGGCATAGTGGTGCAGGGACGCAGGGGCCGTTATAAAGCAAGACAAGGCATCGGTTGTGTGGTACTCCCTGTATAACTGGATCGTCAAGGCAGATGTCCCAGGTGTTATGTTAAATGGATGTCCTCTTAATCTAGATAGTAAATTGAAGTACTTGGGTATCACCTTTAACAAGTGTTTGTCTTTTAAGGATCATGTGGAAGCTTTGGTGATGAAGGCTGGTAGTGGACTTAATGCATTTAGGGCTATGGCAGCAACCGGGGTAGATCAGAGGCTCTTTCAGGCTCTTTCAGGCTCTTTCAGCAGTTAATAATTTCTATCATTGAGTATGGTTTGGGGCTGCTGGCAGTATCAAAGAGCCAGCTTGAAAGGTTGGAGCGAATACAAAATTCTGCCATGCGGGTAATCCTGGGATGCACAAAGGACACACCAATTATATGCATGAGGCGTATCATGGCGCTACAAACAATGACGGATAGGCATAAGGTCCTTCAGGCCAAATGGTACCTGAGAGTTGCTGCAGACAGGGATCACCCGCTGCATGCCGCCATGGATATAGTCAAGGGTCATAGACTAAAACGAGGCAGGTCCTGGATGGCACAGACGGAACTTTCTATACGTCAGGTGTGTGATATGGAGACCATCAATCGTGAAATAGAGTGGGTTGAAGTTCCGGAAGACATGACGGACTGGCTCAAGGTAATAATAACACTGAGTCGTGAGTGCATGGAATGGGCAGCGGGCCGCACTGAGTTTGAAATGCAACAGCTGATCCAGAGTAACACACATCAAGGTGACAGAGTCATCTACACCGTTGGGTCAATGATGAGAAACAGACGTAGTGGTTGAGGTTTTATTGCAAAAGCTAATGGACGAGACTTGAATAAGGAGAGTCTGGTATATGAGACTATGACCTCCAACATGAGAATGGAGGTGGAGATGGTGACAGCGGTACTCAGCTGGCTGGAGGAGACTACAGCAACACACATTGTATTCATTACGTATACAAAGAGTATGCTTAGTATGGTGAAGAAAGGAATGTTTCGTGTGGAATGACTATCGCCGCTTCAGAGGTCACAGATTGTGAGAATTGCATGGATATTTTGCCCTGGCCATGCGGGAGTGCGGGGGAATGAACAGGCTGATAAGCTAGCAGGGAATGCACCTCTTGGTGGTAGATTGCCTATGGACAATGGGGAGGTGGTCGTGCTCTTGTGGAGAAGGCGGAGGAACAGATTGAGAACCCATATGAGGAAAGAATGAAATTGCGGGGAATCGGCAGGGGTTCTGGAAGAATCTCAAAACTGAGAGGGAAGACCAGTAGAACGTTTAATCAGATAGCGGTGGGAACGTTTGACTCTTCGCTGCCTGTTGAACGATGGAGCGGTGCACGTATGGGAATGTCCTGCAGTTATGTCGGTTCTTAACTCAATTCAACTCAACTAGTAATAGTGTAATGATAAAGAAATTCTGCAACAATAAAATCACCAGTATCGTCTTCATGATGATAATGATGATAATGATGATGATGACGATGATGTTGATGGTGATGTTGGTGATATACGTAATCGTCAACTGCATTCATCATTATCATTATAATCATCATCATCATCATTATCATCTTCGTCATCATGAAATTATAATTATTATCAACATTTGTATAATCACCTTCATCATTATCATCATTAGTATCAACGCAAATCACCATTTTCCCCAACTCATTCATCGTGATCACCACCACCATAACACCACTTACATCATCGTTATCATCATTTCCAACATCAACGTCATTAGCATCATCATTATTATCATCATCATCACTATCATAACCAACATTAATATTATTATTATTATTATCGTCATTCTCACCATCAGCATTATCACCGTAATCGTTACCATCTTTACAACTACCATCATCGCCATCATCATCACTAGTATCATCACCGACATCATTCTATCAACCAACAACTGGTGCTAATTTACCTTGAAGTTACTATCAATCTCAGCCAGTGTCAAAACACCATCCTTATCGGCGTCGCTGAGGTGAAACAGAATGGCTGCGGTCTGGTTGTAGGGCTTCAGACTGACCTGGCAGGAAGCATATCCTACCAGGAGGAGAAGGGCTACGGCCAGGTTACGTATCATGGCGCTGCAAGGAGAAAGTCAAGATTCCGTGAGATTGTACTTTAGCTGTAAGGAGAAAGTTAAGGCTTTGTGAGATGTACTTTAGCTGTAAGGAGAAAATCAAGATTTTGAGAGATTGTGTTTTAGCTTCAAGGAGAAATTCAAGATTCTGTAAGATGTTACTTTATATTCAAGGAAAAAGTCAATACTCTGTGAGGTTGTACTTCATATGCAAGGGGAAAGTCAAAATTTGTAGAGATTGTGCTTTAGCTGCAAGAATAAAGTCCAAACACTGTGAGGTATTACTTTATCTGCAAGAAGAAAGTTGTGACTCTCTGAGATTATACCTAAGCTGCAAGGGAAAGTAAAGATTCCAAGGGATTGTAATGTAGCTGCAAGGAAAATGTAAAGATTCCGTGAGATTGTACTTTACGTGCAATGAGTAAGTCAAGACTTCATGAGATTGTACTTTAGCTGCAATGAGAAAGTTCAGACTCCATGAGATAGTCATGTTCGTGAAATGAAAGGACAAAGTAACTATTCCGAGATTTGATTAAGTCTAGTTCTCTGCCTAAACTCCACATTAGATTCTGTCATTGCATGTCAGTTCTTCACTTCTGCGCAGACACTAATTAATGCATGTTGTAGTTTAATAGTAATCATGTTAATCGCTCTCCATATTTCTGACCCATACGACAGTACTGATTTAACGTTCCTCTTCCTTCGCCTTCATCAGCATTTGAAATTACTAGTATAGTATAGACCCACAACCATGCAGACCAAGACTTTTGTAGGACAATCCAATGTTGGTTGGATGTTGGCTGCTATTTTTCTACTTTGAGATAGACAGCCTTAGACCAACCCTTCTAAACCGTCCTTTACGACATGTTCAAGATGCCTATATTGATACTATTCGTGATATTTCATGTAGGCCACATGGACTACTCGTTCAACGTTCCAGTTAAATACTCTGTATCTGGTGCAACGTATAATTTCTTTTGACCTTCATACATTTCTCAGTGCTATGACAATTCCCTGTGCTTTCTGTGGCTAATCAACAAAACAAATATAAGCAAGGGCTCTTTTACTTTGCTGTTTAAATAATATACAAGAGGGAAATGTGTAACGCAAACGCGGAACATAAAGAAACAATTTTAATTCGATAAATAACTTAACAATCATGACTTTGTTTTGTTTGTTGTTTAAACGTTCTCTGGATTTGAACACAATCGTGGCCCACACACGTGCTACGACTTCCAGTGCGCTGGAATGAGCTTTGATAATAGATTAGCTTTCCCTATTACCAGTGTCTCTCGCCATCAAGCGAGTCCACTCCGACTTCAGAAGTACTTGTAATTTGCGTCCCCAAGTCAATAGCTAGGAGTCTATATTTTAGTTCGGCTGACCGGTGTAGGGGTTGAACCCGTTACCTCGGCATCAGTACACCGGTTGTATAAGAACTGTGTGCTGATGCCGAGGTAGCAGTTTCAACCCCTACACCGGTCAGTTGGACTAAAATGTTGATATCTCGCCCTTGACCGTGAAACGTAAATCAGGTTGAAAAGACCATTGGGTGGATCTAAAATGAGGACAGACATACAATATTGGAGACTAGTTGTGAAATACCTTTAAGGTGAAGAAGGCGAGTCGTCTGAACACAAAATACCTATGTGGTGAGGTAGAACAGATGTACGGACGCAACGCTCCAAACTGGCTGCAGAGTCACCGACGCCTTATCGACAAGTAGACTGTCTGCGAACTGAACGGATGCCACTGTCTAACGTCACGAAACGAATTCTCTGTTCTTATCTTTCTGTGTCGATTTTCTTTGAGACTGTCAGTTTACATGTACAAACAAACAATTATCGTTTTAACTCTTTCAATACAAATTACAATCTTCTGAATACCATAACACAGAAGCTCGATGGGTGAAGAAAAAAACAACACACATATACATGCAGGAGAACGTTTTTATTCAGGCCATCATCAGCGGAACAACAAAACCGAACCAATAAAAGCAGAGAGAGAGAGAGAAAAGTAGGTAACCTTTAAGAATCAGTTAATATTTGCAGACCATCAAGTGTCAATAGCAGAAGATGAAGAGGGCCTTTAGAACCATTTGTAGAATGTCAATTGTAAATGTGAGAAATATAACATGAAAATAATCATTGAAAAGGCAGAGGCAATAGGTGATAGGCAAACAGTAAAAAAATTAATTAAAATTTATAAATTAATACCAACTTATAAAGAGCATTAAAAACACCGCATTACAGATCTGTACAACTCACACACTAATTAATACTCCCGGACAACACGTGTCTGAGGAACAAGGGCGAAGAGAAGAAGAGGAGGAAAAAGAATAAGTAGAATAATAATAATAATAATAATAATAATAATAATAATAATAATAATAATAAGTGTTCTGGTCTATAAATTTTGTTTTCATTCCTCCAAATTGCCCGGGTAGAGTGTTTTAGTAGTGTGGTGTACTTTCCATAAAGCTCTGTGACGGATAGAGCTTGAATGTTAAAAATAAGGACAAGTCATAAAGTAATAGGAATTTTACAAATAACTGTTTTAAAATAGTGCGAACCAGACATGTCTTGTGTGCTATTTTTCAAAACAGTCCCCTGCTTGATAACTCAACTGGTCCGCCTGTCCACTAGCTTGCTGGTGCCGTCTAGGAAAAAGTTTGTGGCCTTATACCAATATTGCACCTCCTTCATTCATCGTTGTCATTTGCAAACTTCTAACAGAGGACATATTCTTTCATATGGTTCATGGAAAAGCCCTGATAAGAAAATACGCAACCAAATTGACTACATACTAATTAATAAAAGATTTAGAAATGATTTAATTAGTGTAAAGACAATGCCTGGTGCTGACTGTAATAGTGATCATGTACCAATATGTGGACAAATAAAAGAAAGATTAAAGAGCGGGGGAAAATGGTTAAGAACATGAGACTTAATAAAGAGGTTCTGAAAATAGATAAAGAAATGCAAGAACAATACAGAGTGACCGTGAAAAATAGGTACAATGCGATAGCTAAAATACAGAGTATAAATGAACAATAGAAAATGTTAAGGGACTCCATTCATCAAACTAGCAAAGAAGTACTACCGGAGAGAGGCAAAATAGCTAAGAAAAAATGGATGAATGAAGAAATCTTAAAACTGGACAAAAGAAAGCAGAGTAAAAATGACAAACAAGTATACGCTAAGATAAATAAAAAAATAAAAGATAAATGTGGGAAGACTAAAGAAAGTTGGTTAAACGAGCAATGCAAAAAAAATTGAATTAAATGCCATTAAAGATACAAAAAATATGCGCAGACAAATCAGTGAGATTACAGGAATAAAAATAAGAATAAATACAGAGTGTTTGAAATCAAAAACAGGAAAGATATTATTAGAGGAAGGTGCTATAATGAAGAGGTGGAATGAGTATATAAGAGAATTATATGACGGAGAAAGGGAAGAATTAACAGAAGATAGTAACTTAGAAGGTCCACCTAATCTGAAAGAAGAAGTCGCTGACGCTATGAAACGTATGAAGAAAGGAAAAACAGCTGGGCCAGATGAAATCACAATAGAAGAATTAGAAGTATTGGGAGAATTTGGAGTAGATATATTAACCAAAATGTTGAATGATATTTACAACAGTGGATATTTACCCAGTGATATGCTGAAAACTGTAATTATAGCTATACCAAAAAGACCAGGAGCAATTGATTGTGACCATTATCGTACAATTAACCTTATAAACCATATCACTAAGCTTCTACTCAGAATCATAATGAGAAGAACCAAAAAGAAAATAAAAATGGAAATTAGTGAAGAACAGTATGGTTTTGTGGAAGGAAAGGGCACAAACAATGCAATTTATACATTACGGATGCTAATAGAAAGGTCAATAGAGAAACAGAGAGACATATATTTGTGCTTCATAGATTATACTAAGGCATTTGATAAAGTAATACATGATGAACTGATTAAAATGTTGGAAGATATCAACATTGATTGAAAAGATTTAAGAATAATAAAGAATGTTTACTGGAACCAAGTAGCAGCAATTAAAATGGGAAATAAAGAGGGGAGTTACGAACACATAAAGCTAGGAGGACGACAGGGGTGTGTCTTGTCACCAAATCTTTTCTCCCTGTTTAGCGAAGTAATAATGAGAGAGATCAAAGAGATGCCAGGAATACTAGTTGGAGGTTATAATATAAATAATATATGCTATGCAGATGACACAGTATTGGTGGCGGATAATTCAACAGACCTACAACAATTATTAGACGTTGTAGTAACAGAGAGTGCAAGGAAAGGACTCTCCTTGAATAACAAGAAAACAGTAACAATGGTAATATCAAAGAAAATGGTGACACCAAAATGTGACATAGAAACAGAAGGAAAAATCCTTAACCAAGTGGATAATTTTAGATACCTAGGGGCATTTATAACACCAGATGGAAGATGTACAACAGCGATTAGGAGCAGAATAGGGCAGGCAAAAGCCGCATTTCAGAAAATGAAGAGTATCTTATGCAATAAGTCACTATCACTGAATGTAAGAAAGAGAGTGCTGAAATGCTATGTAGAACCAGTTTTGCTGTATGGCAGTGAATCTTGGAATGTAAATGAACAAATTAAAAAGAAATTAGAAGCAACAGAGATGTGGTTCCTGAGACGAATGTTGCTAATTCCTTGGACTGCCAGAGTAACTAACGACGACTGCCTGAAACAGGTAATGAAACTAGAACATTATATACAACAATAAGACAGAGACAAACATCTTTCTTCGGTCACGTGATAAGAAGAGAGGCATTGGAGAACATCGTAACAACTGGAAAGATCGAGGGGAAGAGGGGCAGAGGCAGACCAAGAGAAATGATACTGGATGGATTGAGACGGTGGCATGGATGAATATCAGCAGCAGAGTTGATCCAGAAAACCAAAGACCAAGATCTGTGGAGAGCCATAAACGCCTACACCAGCCGACACGGCACTTGATGATGATGATGATGGTTCAATTAAGTGAAAGTCCAAACACGCCAAACCTGGACTGTGCACAGCAGAATAAGGGTGGGTGTTGCCGTGCAGCAAATATACTTATTTGAGAGAAATCTCCTGCATTGGATCGTTTCGCGAGCATCAGTTTGTTCACTAGTTAACAAGAATAAGGGGAACTGCTGTAACGCTTAAAAAGGCAATGAATGAATCACCAAAAAAAAAAAAAAAAACGAGAAGTAGATTGTGAGCGTTACTGAAACACGATTACAAGAAACAAACTGGACGTTGCGGCCAAAGCCTTCGTCAGCACAGAATAAACAAACACAAACACAAACACAACCACATGAAACATACTACATGACAATATTAAGGGTAATTATCTGAATCCGTATTCGTAGCAGACAGGTTTGCGTTGGTTTCCAATGGAATAGTGGCATGAGTACTGTAGTTCAGAAAGCAACGGCAAACTACTGAACGTAAACTTGCGTGGGATTCACAAACAGTCAATCAAATGCTGGACGGCTACATGCTGTAAGGGATATACAACTCAATATTTTTCTTTATTATTCTTCCACAAATCAAATCGATAATGGGGTAGCCATTTTGTAAGCGTCAAGATGCAATCGCAAATAGCTCCATCATCACCACCCCTGCATAGGGTACTACTTAAGAGCCAGTTTGGGTCATAAAATAAGATTATACATGCACGTTATAATATTTCTGTTACTTTTTGACTTTAATAAAACCGACAATTGAAGTCGAACTCATTTTTTTTTGTTTTCTGCTGGTGTTACGTTCAGCAGTTTGCCATTGCTCCCATACCAGCACGTTATAACACAACGCGACACGGTCTGCTGCACAAATCGGTCGCAGCTGAGCTTCCAACACCTGGTACCCGGCTCACGAACCGCGTTCGCAAGCCTTTAGCCACGGAGCCGGCTATAACAACAACAATATAATAATATCGGGGTGAAGAAAAGAAGGTGTGAAGTGAAATCCCATGACAGAAAGAATATCACTGAACCGTCCAGTCAATGATACACTAGGTCATGGAGATCATTGATTCCTGCAGACAGTTCACCCAAACTCTCCTTACCCGATGTCAATTTACCGAGGTTGTTTCCCTTTTTTCTTATGGAGAAAACATTAACAACACAGGCTATCCAAGCCGTTCCACATGTACTGTATCCAATCAATCAATCAATCAATCAATCAATCAATCAATCAATCAATCAATCAAGTGCCATCTCAACAATTAAAGTTGGATGTAATTGATTTTATTTGCTTTTGCTCGCTTTAAAATCAAGCGTAGCCTGTACAAGGTGCACCGGAATGATTTTTACGTGTGGATCAACTTTCCTTATTACCAGTCTTTCGCCATCAGGCGACAACACTCTGACCTCTGATGTACTTGTAATATAACTCCCCAGGTCAATCGTGAAAATTCAATATTTTAATCCAGTTTTGTTTTGTTTTAGTCTTTAGTTTAGTCGACGGATCACCATCAAGGCACAATGGTGTAACCCATAAGTGCTCCATTCTACTCCTAACTCAAGCCTGATTCCGGAGAATCTCAGCTCAGTGCACGAACTACATAGCAGCGGCGAGGATCCTGAAATACTTTGGGTAGATTTTTAACTCGAAATTTTGCCCCAGGAAGCGCTATTAGGCTACTCTTTTTCGATTTCCAACTGCCAAGGGATTTTTTTTTACGTGCGCAACAATACATACCGTCGTCCGATCTCACAACCCAGAGACCAGGGGAAATTTTGTTACTAGAAGTCCACGTTAAATAATCCCGGCTCTCACTGGGGCTTGAACCCAATCCAACTGATAGATGTAGGGGTTGAACCCGCTACCACGGCATCAGCACACCGAATGGGTAAGAGGCTACAATGGATCTGCAATGCCGGCTTTCTCTCGCCTTAACTGAGTCAGTGCAAAACAAACAGTAAGTTTAGATCACACATGGTATCAAATAAACAAGTATTATAATGTACATTTCCGGTTCCCTGAGCAGTGAAACTGCGGGAAATACCACAAAACAAACAAAATAGCACGATGATCCTGGTATAGCGATATATCGTCCTTTTGTTCAATTGGAATGCCACATTTGGCGATATATCATCCTTTATTACTGAATCAGTTAATTGTACATTCTGTAAGAATTCTGTTCAAGTAAACAAGTACAACGCAGTTACGCCCAAAAAAATAAATATATAAATAAATTTTAAAAAGCGAAGAAGAAGAAAATACACTAGATGTGAGAATCCCGGAAAAGTTAACCTGGTCAACAAACGCTTGAAAAAGTCGGATGCAAATAACGCAGCGCTGCTGCAACAATGCAATTATGTCCAAAAAACATTTCGGACGAACGAAAATAATAATAATAATAATAATAATAATAATAATAATAATAATAATAATAATAATAAGAAGAAGAAGAAGAAGAAGAAGAAGAAGAAGAAGAAGAAGAAGAAGAAGAAGAAGAAGAAGAAGAAGAAGAAGAAGAAGAAGAAGAAGAAGAAGAAGAAGAAGAAGAAGAAGAACCACAATAATAACACAAACAGCAGCAGTAATAACAACCAACAATAATAACAACAGCAACTACAGGAGTTAATATTCTGTCAATGGGGAGCGGCGTGTTAATAATATCTGCGTTCGTGATGTTCTTTTTAAGCATAAAGGACTTTAATTACATTTAAAAAAAAAAAAATAGTGAACTCGTGACGGAATTCTGCTTGGAAAACCCCCATCTGTGCTGACATATAGGTCTCAGATAGGGAACAGGGCATCTGTGCTGTTCATTAAGACATCTGCGAGTGAAAGTCCAGGTGTGGTCTTCATACCATACTTGCTGAATGTCATAGTCAGGCCCCCGAACTTTCTTAATGGATTTGATAGTCATCATCATCCTCATCAAACTCATCATCATAAATATAATCATAATCATTATTGTCATCACCATCATTATAATCAGCATCATTATCTTCATCACCGTGATTATAATCATAATCATAATTGTCAT
>OY992876.1:218145449-218157949 GCA_963921405.1 Cepaea hortensis | reverse complement strand
TGACTGCCTAACTGCCTGCCTACCTACCTACCTACCTACCAACCTATCTACTACCTACCTACCTACCTACTTGCCTATCTACCTACCTACCTATCTATCTACCCACTCATCCACCTAATTACCCACCTACCTACCTACCAACCTACCAACGAACATGCCTGCCTACCTACCTTCCAACCTACCTACCAACCTACATACCAACCTACCTACTTACCACCCGACCTACCCACCTACCTACCTACCTACCTACCTACCAACTTACCAACCTTTCAACCGACCTACCAACCAACCTAACTGCATGCCTACCTAACTAACAACCTGCTAAGCTACCTGCCTGCCTAACCCTCTTACCTGCCTAGCTAATTGCCAACTTACCTACCTACCTATCTCCTACCTACCTACCTACCTATCTACCTACCTACCTAGCTACCAACCTGCTCACCCAGTTTCCTATGCTTTCTATATATGTTGAGTCATGATCAGACATCACAGCTCTTGCCACATTCAAATGCGCGCTCCGTTTTCATCTACAACAGTCAGCGAAGAGTCCCAGTGGCACTGAACCCAGTTGCAGCCTGATAATGTGACCATCCAGCCTTTTCTTGGAGTATTGATTGTCGGCCAGATCCTCTGGTAACTCCCTGCGGTACCATTCTCACCAAACCGTGATGCTGTACCTCTTCTTCCAGACTATACGCGTAATCCCGTTTGGCTCAAATCACATCTGCCTTATAAATAATTTTAATGAAAATTGTCACGTAGCAGTTGTCTTCTTTGTGTTTGTGTATTTCCGCTATGACGATATTCAAGGACTTCCCAGTTACCACTGACTGTGTTTTCGCCGCTTTTTTTTAGATTCGGATGACTTCCTTCGTTTCAATTTTCTGTTGAAAATTTTGCTGATAGTCTGTACACGTATAGCTCTATAGCCGCTGGGTGCTGTCCTTGTATGTAGTTCATGCGTGTTTTTGTATTCTTTCTGTTTCAAGCGTTCGTTTCGATGCCAGGAATGCTACTATCATCTCAGGCATGCACATTTCTACGAGTCTGTAAGCTAATCCACACGCAAAAATCAACTCAATGTGTTCATCATCATCATCATCATCATCATCATCATCATCATCATCATCATCATCATCATCATCATCATCATCATCATCATCATCATCATCATCATCACCCATAATCATCACCATCATCAAGGGAAAATAAAGAATGAATAAAGAATCAAATGTTCTAACAGACTGTGATGAAAGCGAAACTCATTACAGGATGATGATGATGATGATGATGATGATGATGATGATGATGATGATGATGATGATGATGATGGTGTTGTTGATAATGAAGATGGTTTCGCATTCAGAATATACTATCACCCCCATTCGTTGAAGGCTGACAAGCTATACTGCAAAAATTCTACCACTCCGTTCCACAAGCCCCTCCTTCCCCCCCCCCCCCCATTATTTTTCCCTTAGAAGTCCAGAACAACTCAATATTCAGAGATGCAGACAAACTGATCATTTCTCCTACGCCCCCCCCCCCCCCCCCTTCCTTTTTTTTTTGTTTTTTTGGGGGGGTCTCCCACCCACACCCTACTTGTTTGATTTTGTCATCAAGCTTCATTCCGCCAAACGGATTTGGAGCATAACTACACATCTGTTTTTAGGTATTTACGTCTACATCTGCAGATCTGCCTGGCGAATGGATAAGTGCGCTCGGTATAAAACTTCTGGTGTACTAAAGCCGAGGTTGCGGTTTGAAACCGTTTACAAGTCAGTTTGACTAAACTGTTGACTTCTCGTTTTTGACTTGAGGACGGCAATTAGCGATTACAAGTATCTCTGAAGTCGGAATGGGTTCACCTGATGGCAAGGGACACTGGTAATAGAGAAAGCTAATCCATAAGCAAAAATCAATCTAGAGTACTACATGGTGTTTGTAAAGTCTCATTACACTTTGTATGCAGAACAAATGTGAAAAATGAAGTAAATTATATCATAAAACAAAATACTCCACACAGTCCATTGTGAAGCAATATACAGCGAATGGTTGCCGTCTGCAGTAGAACTGGTTTGCACTCCAAACAAAGTGGTGTTATCAACAGAAGAAAGGATGTTTCAAATTTATTCTCTTTACAAAGTGTAGTGAGATACAAACACCCTGTTGAAATGGTTCCACGTGTATAAACTACGCTTCTGTTCAAAGTGAGCGGAAAAAAAATCGACATCTGTGTCTGATAGTGCCGAGATAACCACATCGACAAATCTACAATGTTCTTGGCGTGCTTCTGGCTTAATCTTGTTTCTTAATAATAACAGTGATAAATTGTCTCGTGGCAGGTTTCTGTGATGGTTCTATGATGTTGATGGTTCTGTGATGTGATAGTTCTGTGATGTTGATGGTTCCGTGGTGTGATAGTGACATCACATTTTGTAGGCCGAGTGCAAAGAGGAATATGTGGTGTAACTTTCCATAACTTTAGCAAGCGACGAGTCCTGAGTGGAACATCTGCTTGATCGTGCACTAATACCATAGCCAGGGGTGCAGACCCAGCTGATACGGACTGAGAGTCTTTGAACACCTCAAGGGAACTCTATGCAATCACGGATATGACACATATAAGGCAACACATCTGAACTTGGTCTGCCTGCAATCTTACACTTAACAGCATGTGTCGATAGAACACTATAAATCAACATCCCGGGGTCAGTATGGCCGAATAGGTATGAGCGCTCGCTCTGAAACTTCCGATGTGCTGATGCTGAGGTAGTAGGTTCAACCCATACAGGAATCAGTTGGACTAAAATGTTGAGTTCTCTTATTTAACTTGGGGGAATAAATTACAAGTACCTCAGAAGTTGGAGTGGGCTCGCCTGGTGGCGGGGGACACTGGTAATAGGAACAGCTAACTCACCCGCAAAAATCAGTCTAGTGTACACCTTTTTCCATGCCATGACATGTATTGGGCACATGGTGCTTGATCCATATTTCCATAGACCCGTAGACACTCCAAGGTCATATGGTCAATACCACGACAGCAAGAGACACTTCCGAGACACCTCAGGGTACCCAATTTAGGATGGGTCACAGCTAAACAATATACAATAGTTGTTACGTCCTTCAATGAATGTAAATATGTTAGTTGTATATCCTTTACTGGACGAATTATAAAACTACCTCTCTAAACCACACCTCCGGGTCATATACAGATTTATGCATGGTATTAGCTTTACTCATTCAATAAATCAGGTGCCGTCTCCACAATGATGGTTGGCTGCAATGGATCTCCATATGTGTCTGTCTCTCGCCCTGACAGTCAATTCTGTCAGATTGCTGTTCTTCCGTCTCTCGATGTTATCTTCCCACTTGTATCATTGTCTAGCTCTTGCTCGCTTGCCTTCAACCTCACTCTCCAGTATCATTTTTTATAAGAGTGTTATGTCTTTTAACGTGGCCAAAATGTTTCACTTGCCTCTTTTTTATTTTTGTCATCAACTCTCTTTTCATTCCCAGTTTTTGTTTTAGAACTTAGTAATTGATTGTTTTTGTTTCCATATAATACGACATATTCTTCTGTATATCCACATCTCCAGATCTCTAATCGACTTGAGCTTTACCGCACTAAGAGACAAGAATGAAAGTGCTGTTTCAGAACGTAGACTCACATGGACAAGACAATGTCCGAACACAGACTAGTGCCGGCTTTGCGAGCTGCATGCAACCTTGGGTAGCAACGTAAGAAAATGTTTTCCTGTGCATTTTACAATCAACGAGGCACCTCCTGAGTAACATTAACCACACTCCGCGCAGATTTGGTATCTAGGTCACGCGGGAAGCAAGTCTGAACTGTTGAGTGTTCTCCCAGTTTCAGAGATGAGTGCTTGCAGGCGAATCAAAACAGAGTAAATAAATGAGTTGCAGTATTTCAAAGCTGCATCGTTACATTACTATATTGGTAAATTTTATTGCAAGTTGTTCATAATGTCTAAATAATCGTATTGTTGTTAGATCCTTAGTCGCGTGTTTGAGAAC
The DNA here is from genome assembly GCA_963921405.1 of Cepaea hortensis. Classification (NCBI taxonomy): domain Eukaryota; kingdom Metazoa; phylum Mollusca; class Gastropoda; order Stylommatophora; family Helicidae; genus Cepaea; species Cepaea hortensis. Next base: position 218,153,914 of record OY992876.1, on the reverse strand, counting down.
TGGACTGAGAATTTGAACACTTCTTTGCAGTTTTAAACGTTTAAGCAAGTGTTGAATTTGTCTGATAACGGTGGAGTTATAACACATCATTCTAGTTGAATGTTTACGGTAAGTATTGACATGTTTGTTGTATATGGTGATCAATAAATAAATGCAACTGCGTGCTCGCAATCATCATCATCATCATCATCATCATCATCATCATCATCATCATCATCATCATCATCATCATCATCATCGTCGTCGTCATCATCATCATCACCATCATCATCATCATCATCATCATCATCATCATCATCATCATCATCATCATCTATCTGTCATTATCATCACTAATCAAGGCGGCGGCATCTTCACTAGCATAATTATAATCATTATTATCACGATATGTCTGCCTGTCTGTCCGTCCGTCTGTCTGTCTTCCATCTATCTGAATGTCTGTCTGCCTGTCCATCTGTCTGTCTGCCTGTCTGCCTGTCTGTCTTTGCATATCTAGTGTATATGTCAATCATTTGTGTTTTTCTATCAGTCTGTCTATCTGTGTATCTAAGTATTTGCGTATCTAGCTCTGTCTGTCTGTCTGTCTGATTATGTGTCTGTTTGTGTGTCAGTCCGTCCCTTCGTCTGTCTATTTGTGTCTGTCTATCATTGTTTGTCTGTCTGTCTTTATATATATGTATGGCCACCTTTTCCTCACTCATCTGTTCCTCTTTCTCCTCATTCTTCTCCCTCTCCTCACCAAATAACTCTGATTTTACATCTCCGTCAACATTCCAAGTATCAACTTTATGTTTAGTGCAACAACAAAGTGATGCACCCAATAACATGGTCTGACGAGGGCGGGAAAGACTGACAACCATCCCTCCACCACCCCCCCCCCTCCCCCGGCTAACAAAATTTAATGTGTCCTAACACACCATAGACAAATGAAGTAGCAAAATGTATTGTCAAATTTTCTTTTTCTCTTCACGGTTTTCTTTTTTTCTCACATTTTCATTCTTTTCATCCCGTTCTTATGCCATAATGTAGTCACTGGGGCTTCTTCTCCATGATTATATTTGTATTTTGTGTATTTGTTCGCTGATGAAGACTAGTCTCTGCAACGTCCTGTATTTGTCATAATTCTGTTTCGTAATTCTGTTCTAAAAACAAAGATAATGCATACAGACACAACTACTATGGAGAATGAAGTATATGTAAATGAAGAAAAATTGCAGGTGGTGGAGAAGCTCAAATATCTTGGGTCATTGATGACCAACAATGGTGACAACATGAAATAAATTAAAAGACGAATATCTATTGCTCTTCAAAGACTAAAACAACAGAATAAATTGTGGAGTTGGACAAAGAGATCTACAAAACTTAGTTTTAAGGGCATGCATCTTTCCCATTGCAACATACGCACGTGAGACATGGACACTTACTAAACAAGCTGAACAGCTCATAAATGCCTTTGAATATAAATGTTATAGACATGTTCTAAGAATATCTTGGATATAGAAGAGAACAAATGCATCGATACTTGAATGAAGTAGCTGAATACTGAAGAAGAGCTGAATATTGAAGAAGGTTGGCTACTAAATACAATAAAACAAAGAAATTTGAAATATTTTGGCCACTTGAAACGTCACGAAAGTATGTAGAGAACAATAATGGAGTGGTATATGCCTGGGATGAGAGGAAGAGGAAGGCCAAAGAGAAGATGGGTGCAGGATGTGGTGGATGATTTCCAGATGGATGTATCGGACGCGGGACATCTTCCTTATGGTCGAGAAGTTTTCCGGAAGGTTGTTATGGGAGCGAGGTTCTGCAAAGGACATGCTACTGAATGAATCCTGCTGCAGCCGCTGTTTTTTCGTTTGTTCCATACTAAATGAATGAATGAATTATGTTCTGCAAAGCTGCATTACTTTGTGATATTTCATATTGTCTACATTTCCACAGCTTTACCGCAGTTCCAATAATTTTATTCATACAGAAAATTAGTAATTTTATCCACCCCCCCCCCCCCCCACCAAAAAAAAAAAGAGCCAAATATCATAATATTTATCACAACAGGAGCATTTTCATCATCTTCTACAGCCCCATTCTATGTTGTTAATGTATTTATTTTCCCCAAGTAGTGCGTCATTCCTAAGCGCCACTATAACTCAAATGTCAGCGCGTTCGTTTTCGATATGCATTTGTTTAAAGTTCATTCCCTCTGAAATGATTCCGCCCAAGGTAAACAGATTCTACCCATTCGGGTAGTTCATTGCTTTACAGTTGTACCTGGTTATCTACCGTCCGGTCTAACTTACGGATTTTCTAAGGCTGCCGGAATTTTAATATGCGTGACCTGCAAACTGGATTATTGGCCTTTAGGCCGTTAGGTTAGGCATTGAGTCTCAGAAACACGGAGAGATTGGGAAGTGGGCGTAGAAAACCGTGTGGTATTAGTGGAGATTAACACATTTTTAACACAGATTAGCGAAATATACTGTTGTCTTCTACTTTATCGTCAGCATCATAATCATTATCATCATCATCATGTTCTACTTCTTCGTCGTCCTCGTCGCCGCCTACTTCCTTCCTCTTCTTCTTTTCTTTCTTATTCTTGTTCTGTTATTGTTCTTGTTCTTACTTTTATTCTCTTTTTTGTTCTTGCTCTTGTTTTTGTTTTTGTTCTTGCTTTTGTTCCTGGTTTTGTGTTTTGTTCTTGTTCTTGTTTTTGTTTTTGATTGTGTTCCTGATTTTGTTTTTGTTCATATTGTTTTGTTCTTGATTTTGTGTGTGTTTTTGTTGTTGCTTCTGTTCTTGGTCTTGTTTTTTTTTTTGGTTCTCGTTTTTGTGCCAGTTCTTGTTGTTTTCCTGTTTTTGTTTTTGTTCTTGTTCTTATTCTTGTTCTTCATCTAGATCTTCTTTTTTTTCTTGTCTACTGGTCTTCTTCCCTTTGTTGTTCTTGTTCGTCTTCTTCTTTTCCTCTGATTCTTTTCCTCTTCTTCTCCTCCCACATCTCTTCCTCCCCACTATCTTCCTCTTCTTCTTCTATCTGTCTATTTCCCATTAAAGTACAAATACACATACTCCCCAAGCCAACCCCAGTATATGTACTTTTCTGTTTCTAGGTGTCCTGCCCCACCATCCCCACATTCCCCACACCTGCCTTTATCTCCCATGGTGGAAGTACATATACAGGTGTACCCCCTGCTTCCCCCACCACCTGCCTTACCCTGTCATGGTCACTTCATATCCCATGGGCGGCCCGGCACATCTGTGTCTATAGTTGGCCGAGCGTCGACGTAGGCGTGTTTCGTCAGCGATGTGCTATCGCAATTTGCAGGCGACAGGTTACAATAAAATCATTTATTATCATTATCTTCCAACTTTGCCATCAAGAGTCGAGGGAAAGAATAGTTGCCGTCCCTTCGCCCGATGGGTGGCACCGGATAGTATCATTCCGTGTGATTGTACAATGTCTTTGATGTCGTCAATCCATTTTCTTCCCAGGCATCATCTTGATCTCGTATCAGATCTTCTTCGATGTGGGGCCAATGCTGGTAGTTCATGGTGTTGCGTTCTAACAAGATGGGCGAACCATTTGATCGTCTGCCTTTCAATACATGTGGCACAATGTGTTGATTCCATTTTGTTTCTGATAACATCAGGTCTTACTCGGTCTCGGATAGTTACGTTGGCAGCTCTTCTTAAGTGTCTCATCTCACAGGTGTTGATTTTGCGTAAATGTGATTTGGAAAATGTCCAAGTATGAGGTTGGGTTGGTGTGAAAAAGCTATGTAATATCTGTCGTTTTGTTGACATAGGTATATTTGGATGTTTCAGTATGGGTATTAGTCGATGTGTAAGCGCTTACTTATTGACATCTGACCAAAACAAAAATTATAATAATTGAAGCTTTAAAATGTCATAAAATCTAGTGTGTCCACTAATATATATATATATATATTTCTCCCCTCTACTTCTATCTCTCAAACTACTGACCGTAAACTTGCAAGAGATCACAAAAGCAAAGAATGCTGATGTTAACTGCGACGTCCTGTTAAGGATATGCAATTAACTAATTTTAAACTTTTATTTCTATTTCTTTCTACTTCTATCTCTGTGTCATTCCTCTACTTCTATTTCTTTTTATTTCCTCTAAGTATAGAAATAACATACACATAGAAGTAGAGGATATATATGGAGATAGAAGTAGATGGAATATATAGAGATTGAAGTATAGAAATGACATAGAGATAGAAGTAGATGGAATATATAGAGATTGAAGTATAGAAATGACATAGAGATATCCATCCATCCATCATGTGCCATGCCGGTAAGCGTGGGCGGTCATGTTCTGCCATCTCACTCGATCAACAGAGTCGTGGATCAGTTCCGTGTTTCTGGCATGGTCGAGACAGAAACACGGAACTGATCCACGACTCTGTTGATCGAGTGAGATGGCAGAACATGACCGCCCACGCTTACCGGCATGGCACATGATGGATGGATGGATATCTCTATGTCATTTCTATACTTCAATCTCTATATATTCCATCTACTTCTATCTCTATGTCATTTCTATACTTCAATCTCTATATATTCCATCTACTTCTATCTCCATATATATCCTCTACTTCTATGTGTATGTTATTTCTATACTTCTTTCTCTATTTCTTCCAGCTACTTCTATCTCTTTTTCTTTCCTCTACTTCTATCTATTCCTTTGCTTTACTTCTTCCTCTATATCTTTCCTCAACTTCTATCTATTCCTTTGCTTTACTTCTTCCTCTATATCTTTCCTCTACTTCTATCTTTAAATATATCCTCTACTTCTATGTCTATGTTATTCCTATACCTCTATATCTATTTTTTTCATCTACTTCTATCTCTCTATATATATATCCTCTACTTCTATGTCTATGTTATTCCTATACCTCTATCTCTATTTCTTCCATCTACTTCTATCTCTATATTCTTCCTCTACTGCTATATCTTTCCTCTACTTCTAACTCATTGTAAATCCTATACTTCTATCTCTATTTCTTTCCCCTACTTCTATATATTTCTTTCATCTACTTCTATCTATATCTTTCCTATACTTCTATCTATTTCCTTCCTCTAATTCTATCTATTTCTTTCCTCTACTTGTGTCTATTTGTTTCTCTACTTCTATCTCGATTTCTATCCTCTACTTCTATCTCTATTTCTTTCCTCTACTTCTATTTCGATTTCTTTCCTATACTTCTATCTCTATTTCTTTCCTCTACTTCTGTCTATTCCTATCATCTACTTCCATATCTATTTGTTTCCTCTACTTCTGTCTATTCCTACCCTCTACTTCTATCTCTATTTCTTTCCTCTATTTCTATCTAAGTAATTAAAGGATCCTTTTACCAGCCTTAAAGCGCGCTGGGCAAATGTTGTCATACCCTTATTTATATAGAAAGATGGACTCTCCGTGGGTGATGTGTCCTGTAGCAGGCCGACCGACTTTACTTCAGAATATATTTTCTGGTAGCCATGCTAGACCGACTAGGTCTGGGAACCTAGGTCTATTTTAGGAATTCGAATCAGCCACGACACAAATCACACCCATGGCCATCGGGTCTACAGGCGAGCATCTACTCAATACCCAACCATAGCCCCTGACGGTTGACCAGCTGCTGGTAGGGTCTCTCATCTCACACAGATCAGGAGATAGGAAACAGACGAAGAGAGACACAGTCCTGTTGGATTGTAGGTAAACGAGGGACAGTCAAGAGATAGAGAAACCAATCCCGAAAAAGAGCATTGTCGAAGTCTGATATACTAAACCACAGGCTTGATCAAACAGGGCAACACAATCCACCAAATGGTGTCAGAAGTTGTAGTATGGTAGACATGCCTGCGTGGTCAAATCTTAATATTTTGAAAATGAAGTTCATATGTTCCTGGTCTCCGCGGCACTTGTGAGAGCGTTACAGATAGACGAGACAACAGAGACACAAGGAAACTTGTAAACTAAAGAGTAAGAGAATCACTGGTAGAGTTGTGCTTATTGTAAGCACAGTATGAGAATCACTGGTAGAGTTGATGATTATTGCAAGAGCAGCATGAGAATCACTGATAGAGTTAATGATTATTGTAAGAGCAGCATGAGAATCAATGGTATTGGTAATGATCACTGTAATAATAGCATGAGAGTCACTGATAGAGTTGACGACCATTGTAAGAACAGTATGAGAATCACTGGAAGAGTTGATGATCATTGTAAGAACAATATGAGAATCACTGGTATATTTGTTTATTATTATGAGAACAGTATAAGAATCACTGACATTGAAGATAATCATTGTAAGAGCAGTACAAACATCTTTTCATCAAACACATTATTTTTCAACCATGATAGAACAAAGTCTGCTTCACACAGCCAATGTTTGGCGCCATGTTTCCTCTATCTGCCGTGTCCAGAACAAATCAAGTTTTCATCAGGTACATAGATAAAACCAGCCAGGGACTTCCGGTCGAGGAAGTATGTCATCTGTTTACACGGGAGAAAGACTAGTTGTCTGAAATAAGGCAGACTTGAAAGGTAAATACAACAACAGACAAACAGTTAGAAAGACAGAGAGGCACATGGATACAGACAGACAGACAGACAGACAGACAGACAGACAGACAGACAGACAGACAGACAGACAGATAGATAGATAGATAGATAGATAGATAGATAGATAGATAGATAGATAGATAGATAGATAGATAGATAGATAGATAGATAGATAGATAGATAGATAGATAGACGGACGGACGGATGGATGGATGGATGAATGGATGGATGGACGGACGGACACACGGACGGACAGACAGACAGACAGACAGACAGACAGACAGACAGACAGACAGACAGACAGATAGATAGATAGATAGATAGATAGATAGATAGATAGATAGATAGATAGATAGATAGATAGATAGATAGATAGATAGATAGATTGATTGATTGATTGAACGAACGAACGAACGGATTTGTTTTCAAAGGGTAACAAATTGGGCACACAGGCCCGTCTTACATTCGGCCTTTCCAATCACTCATCTTCCGTTCATCAATAGTGCATAATACATTCACATAGGAAAAAACATTGTCAAAAGAATGTTGTAAACATGTTGTTGTTTGTCCATCAAGAATGATGATGACCATTCATTTCATCCAGTGGGGTTGAAGGTGTGGAGCCGTGGGTTCTAAGATGGCTGATAAGGCCTATTTTGGCTCGAAATGTTCTTTGACAAAGTGGGCAAAGAATGCTTGACGTCTCTGGAGGAGGATTTCCTGCAGTGGTTTTTCTGTCCTGCCTTTTCTTCTTGCAGTCCTGGTTGCCTCACATATGACTGCACCTTTGCGCAATGATGCACGCCACGAATTTCGGTCTCTGGCTGCAGCCTCCCAGGTGTCATGGTGAATTCCAAAAGCATTCAGTGAAATTTTCAGAGTGTCTTTAAAACGTTTCCTCTGGCCACCTTGGGAGCGTTTACCACAATGCAGTTCGCTGTAGAAAATTCGTTTAGGGAGCCTGTGATCTGGCATGCGGGTCAGGTTACCAGCCCAGCGAATCTGATTCTTCATCAGTAGAGTGTGGATACTGGGCATGGATGCTCTTTCTAGGACTTCAGTGTCTGGAATCTTGTCTTGCCATTTAATCTTCAGTAGCTTCCTTAGGCAGACTGTGTGGAAGTGGTTTAATTTCCTAGCGTGTCGCTGATAAACAGTCCAGGTTTCACAAGCATATAGCAGTGTGGATAATACAACTGCTTTGTAGACTTTTAGCTTTGTTTGCAGGCTTATTCCAGTTCTGTCCCATACATTCTTGTACAGTCTGCCAAAGGCTGCACTGGCCTTGGAGATTCTTGCATTCACTTCGTCATCGATTGTGGCAGCTTGTGACACAGTGATGCCAAGATAGATGAATTTGTCCACAACACTTAGTCATTCACTTTGATATTCGGTAAACATAGACAATGCATATTACTATGTTATGAGACACATTTCCTCCCACCAACCAACCCACTGAACCCACCCAACCATTGAATAAGTGGATGGATGGATGGGTAAGTGGATGGGAGGATGATTGGATGGATGGATGGATGGATGAATGAATAGGTAGGTAGGTATTTAGGTAGGTACCTAGGTAGGTAGGTAGGTTGGTAGAAAGATTGACGGACGGACTGCTGACGGACGAACAGACCGACATAAAGGTACGGATAACTCAGCTGTACAAAAAACCCGGAAACAAGACAGACAGACAGACAGACAGACAGACAGACCAACGGACGGATGGATGGATGGATGGACGGACAGACAGACAGACAGACGGATGGATAGATGAATGGATGGATGGATGGATGGATGGGGAAGATAGTTAGAATTGAACGAATGGATGGATGGATGGGTGAGTGGATGGATGGATACATGGATACGTAAGTAGGTATTTAGGTTGGTACCTAGG
>OY992876.1:218038071-218140571 GCA_963921405.1 Cepaea hortensis | reverse complement strand
ACCAACTCTAGTGTTCTGTTCATATGTGATGTTTGAAAAAAAAAACATTAATCTCACGATTTGGTCTTTCTCCAAAATGATGCGGAGAAAACAATCACTAGTATTCTGCTACCGTTTGATAAATACTTTCATGCCAGCGTGTTACAACCACGTGTCCACAATTCCCCGACATATCTTCTGTCTATCCAAGACTTCTCAAGGTCAGTGGTGTCTTTGATCTACCTGCCATTGGTTGTCAACAACTGCAGCTGTGCATTCAGACTTTATTGGTTTTCTGTCCCGGTTAAAAACAAATGTGGCCCTGAACACATGCCATGAATCTGACCGTCTGTATTGTCATTATCTGGTTAATACACAGTGAAATTATGACATAGGCCCCCTCTTAAGAGAGTAGTCCATCTCACTCTTCTCCACTGTGAATTCAATCCAGATGATTCATTCCTCTTCTTCAGGAGCTGGGTGTCTTGACAAGAAGTCCGCTCCAACATTTTCCTTCCCAGGGATATACTCCACTGTGAAATTGTAGGGTTGAAGTAACAACGGCCACCGCATCAAACGGGCGTTGAGCTTCTGAGAAGTAGCCAGGAACATCAGGGGCTGATGATCCGACTGTACCCGAAACTTAACTCCATACAAATAGGGCTGGAATTTTTGCACGGCCCATACGATAGACAAGCTCTCTCTCTCGACGGTCGAATAATTCCTCTCAGTCTGGAGTAGTTTCTTGCTTGCGTATGCCACAGGTTTCAAAACCGAAGCATCGTCTTTCCCTTCCTGTAACAAAGCTGCCCCAATCCCAATCCCACTCGCATCCGTTCTCAACACAAATGGTTTGGAAAGGTCAGGGAGCTGTAACACAGGTCTGCTGATCAAGGCCTCCTTTAACTGACCATAGGCAGTCTCACATTCTGGTGTCCAAATGATTTGGTCCGGGAATCCCTTTTACAAGGTTTCCGTCAATGGAGCTCCCATTTCAGTAAAATGTGGGATAAATTTTTGACTGTTCAGAAGTCGGTAGTCTATACACAACCGGTGTTCTCCACTTGGTTTCCGTAACAAAACTACCCCCGCATTGTATGGGGATGTGGATGGTGCAATCACGTCATCCTCCAGCAGTGTTTGTATTTCCTCCTCCAGGGCCTTTTCTTTAGAGAATGGCACTGGGTAAACCTTTTGGCGAACAGGCTCCTGTGTGGTCAAAGTCATCTTGAACTCCACCAACCTCGTTCGTCAAGACGCCAGTGTGCATGTTGTAGTACATTATACCATAATTCACGGGTCATAACAAATTGTGAACTTCAAAATTAGTCTGCATTATCTGGTCAAACATTTAATTAACTCACCCCCAATGTGATGCCTGAGACTACATATCCTTGGTAAGGCGTATGATTTCAGCTGAGATATTCATCATTGCTTATGTACCTTTTATACTCAAGCAGTCATCGTTTTGCAGCTGAAGTATTTCCTGTTGAAGTTTATCAGCAATATCAGCTGGTATACAATATTGAACGGAGTAGCAAAGTTATTCAACTCAATTTGTTTACTTTCCATGTCCTTGAATCAGTTTGGCTCATTCAATATCATTTTCAAATATCGTAGAAGGTTTTTGTCCTTCCAGGGTTGTGCCAGACCAAGTAATTTCGCGGGCCGTATTCGGCCCTCGGGCCTGAAGTTCCCACCCATGCTGTAATCCTTTGCACATGTTTCAATTGTTTCTGCGAACGTTATCTACCCTAACTAGCATTCCGTGCATACATCTTCAAGTTACAGGGAACAGGCACCTGGTCGCCTCACGTTTCCAGCATGCCAAATCTGGGCGAACACATCAATAGAAGGTGAGTTAGGCTGGAAAATCTGGCAACGGCATGGGTGTAGTCATTTATTGTGTTGGGCTTTTGTTTATTAGTTTACCGCCTAAATTGATCTTTCTTTCTTTCTTTCTTTCTTTCTTTCTTTCTTTCTTTCTTTCTTTCTTTCTTTCTTTCTTTCTTTCTTTCTCTCTCTCTCTCTCTCTCTCTCTCTCTCTCTCTCTCTCTCTCTCTCTCTCTCTCTCTCTCTCTCTCTCTCTCTCTCTCTCTCTCTGTGTTTGTATGCTACCTATTTTAATGTCTCTATTTCTTATTTCTCTGTTCGTTTTCTTTTTTTCCTGTCATTCATTCATTCATTCATTCATTCATTTCATTCGCTTATTCATTCTTTCTGTCATGATCTCTATATTTATCTGCATATATGCTTTTCTGCCTGCCTGCCTGCCTGTACCTTCAATGTGTTCTCTCTCTCTCTCGCTCTCTCTCTCTCTATCTCTCTCTCTCTCTCTTTTTTTTTTTTGTCTTTCGTTCTATGTCTGTCTGTCTGTTTGTATTTTGTCTGATTGTCACCTTTATTTCTCAGGATATTTTCTTATACCAATATTAAGCTTGGTCGATCTAAAACAGTTGCTTCGATTGCAATTTGAACATATGCCTGCTTGTCTGTTTGATGTCTGTTTGTTTATCTCGTTTTAAATATCTATCTTTTCATGCATCCATATATTCAACAATCCATTCCTTCCATCTTACTATCCACTGATCCGCCAACTTGGCTGTTTGTCAATTTGATCTAAAGTTAGTTGCATATCCTTTACAGAACGTCACAGTCAACCCCAGAATTATGTGGCTGTTGGTGATTTCTTTTCAAGTTTACGTTCAGTAGTTTGTCATTGCTTTCCAGACTACCAGCACTCATACCTTTGAACAGGAAACCAAGGCAAGGCGGTCTGCAGCTGTGTTTCGAAAGCCGTATAGAGGAATTATGAGTTGCATTCGTAACCCCTTTGCCACAGAGCCGGTGGTTGATATACAATACGATTTACAGAGATGAGCCACTTCATTGCACCTGGTTGTATCCCGCGTGGCTCAGTCTTTGTCCTCACGGCGGTCTGCCGAAAGCGTCTCAAACAGCATCGAGTCTCCGAAAATATTTCATTCGTGAACTGAATGAGGTAGCCCAGAATCGAACTAGCAACCTTTGGATTGCAAGGAAGGCGGCTTATTCACTTCGCCACGGAGACGACATAATCAGTTAAATATCTGAATGACCTGGCCACATGGCTTAATCGGGATAAGAACACTGACCAAATCTACGACTCTGGTGATCGTGTGAGATGACAAGCCATTACTGCCCGCGCTGATCGGCATGGGTAATCGTGATAGTGAGTATTTCAAATCATGTAAAGGTAACGATCCCATCTACATATCTAAAGCGCATTAGGCATATGGAGCTGAACTAATATCTTCATAGAGAGGTCATCACGGCCAAATAGATAAGTGACTTGTATTTAAACTTCCGGTGTGCTGATGCCGAGGTATGGGAATCAACCCCTACGAGATACGAGAGTCAGTTGGACTGAATATGTTGACATCTCGTTCTTGACTTGCTGACCTAAGTTAAAAGCACCTCAGAAGTAGAAGTGGGTTCTCCTGATGCCAATGGACACAGGTAATGGGTAAAGCTAATCCACACAGTGCACTAGAAGTAGTAGCACGTATATAGACGACGCTTGAGTTCAAAGCCATCGCATGACAAAAAACAATCTGTTTATATCGAACGGTACTCTGTGGGTGAATGTTGTCAAAATCACACGGGTCGCCTTTACTTCCCAAGACATTTCCCGGCGTCCATTTTAGAGTGCGTCCAGCTGGGACCCGAAGTCAACTTTCAAAATTCGAAACCGCCCTAACGCGGATCCATCCCAAGCCCACGGGAGCGGCAGGCGAGTGTCTGGCTGCTAGGCCATGCACTATCAATCCATGTGGTAATTGTTAAGATATCTTGAAAACAACACATTTCTGGCTGAATTAAGGTTGACTTGATTCACCCAAAACTAACGGCTCCAGGTATATCTCAGAAATACAATGCAAATAAGTGAGTTTTGATAAATTGCCAACTAGTTAATGGGGATCCAGCAACAAATACTCATTATCATTAAGTGCCTTGCCAGCTGGCGTAGGCGTTCATGTCTTTCCGCAGATCTCGGTGTTTGGTGTTCTAAATAAACTCCATGCCACTGTCTCACCGTCTGAGTCTATATAGCATCATTTCTCTTAGTCTGCTACTGCTTCTCTTTTCCTTGATATTTCCAGTTGTCACGATGTTCACCAATGTCTCTCTACTCATCATATGACCAAATGAAATGTGTTGATCCCACTGTCTGGAGTGTAAAGGAAACCTTTACATACTTACTTCGTCTTTTTTCCCCTATCTCCCATTGGGGTCACGGCTCTCAACCACGCACTCCTATCCTTACTTATCCAATGCAGCACTGTTCATGTATTTCTCATATTATTTATTTTGTGTGTACATCTCTTTTCCATACTGTTTAGGTATTCCTGTAGTTTTGTTTTTAACCTATGGGTTCTACACTCCCCCCCCCCCCTTCCTAGCTGTACCATTCTCAAGCTCTGTCTGTGTCTATCCAGTTCAGCACCAGCGTCCTCACCTCCCGGTTCAGTGGTATTTGTCTAGCTTTTCCCATGATCTCCTCACCTCCCGGTTCAGTGGTATTTGTCTAGCTTTTCCCATGATCTCCTCACCTCCCGGTTCAGTGGTATTTGTGTAGCTTTTCCCATGATCTCCTCACCTCCCGGTTCAGTGGTATTTGTCTAGCTTTTCCCATGATCTCCTCACCTCCCGGTTCAGTGGTATTTGTCTAGCTTTTCCCATGATCTCCTCACCTCCCGGTTCAGTGGTATTTGTCTAGCTTTTCCCATGATCTCCTCACCTCCCGGTTCAGTGGTATTTGTGTAGCTTTTCCCATGATCTCCTCACCTCCCGGTTCAGTGGTATTTGTGTAGCTTTTCCCATGATCTCCTCACCTCCCTGTTCAATGGTATTTGTCTAGCTTTTCCCATGATCTCCTCACGTCTCGGTTCAGTGGTATTTGTCTATCTTTTCCCATGATTTCCTCACCTCCCGGTTCAGTGGTATTTGTCTATCTTTTCCCATGATTTCCTCACCTCCCGGTTCAGTGGTATTTGTGTAGCTTTTCCCATGATCTCCTCACGTCTCGGTTCAGTGGTATTTGTCTATCTTTTCCCATGATTTCCTCACCTCCCGGTTCAGTGGTATTTGTCTATCTTTTCCCATGATTTCCTCACCTCCCGGTTCAGTGGTATTTGTGTAGCTTTTCCCATGATCTCCTCACGTCTCGGTTCAGTGGTATTTGTCTATCTTTTCCCATGATTCCTCACCTCCCGGTTCAGTGGTATTTGTCTATCTTTTCCCATGATTTCCTCATCTCCCGGTTCAGTGGTATTTGTGTAGCTTTTCCCATGATTTCCTCATCTCCCGGTTCAGTGGTATTTGTCTAGCTTTTCCCCATGAAATCCTCACCTCTCGTTTCACTGGTATTTGTCTAGCTTTTCCCATGATCTCCACACCTCTCGTTTCACTGGTATTTGTCTAGCTTTTCCCATGAACTCCATACCTACCGGTTATTCTATCGCACAATTCCACTCATTCTATTCCATGCAGGCAACAACTAGTGAACATTTGTAATATATTTGTAATTGTCTTTGCTGTTCTCCGTGTTTCCGATCCATACCACAGGAATGATCTAACTTTAGAATGGAATATACAAACGTTTGTGCTAACTTTAATTTCTTCTGACTTCCACCGATTTCATTGTGCTTTTGAAAGCCTTTCTAGCCTTCTGTGTTTTTATTCTGATATCTTTATCTGTTAGTTAATCGTTAGTCGCGGTTTCAGCTTTATGGCAAAGGGTCACCCCACAATGCCCCATTCCTGTGCTGTGAATATGACATAAAATGTTCCTCACTGCCCCATGTGAAAAGTGGAACAGACGGCATTTCCGACAAACCAACAGTACGCTCGGGCTTAGATGCATAAGGCAGCTGCCAGAATGCCAACACAACAGTCCGCCACTAAAATTCTATTGCACCCTCTTTGGCTACATTACTTCCTAAACAGGTGAATTTGAGCTAAAAGCTGCAATCGTTTCTTTCTGAAACACTTTATATTATCTAATACGTGGACTGACTGGGCCAGGTATCCAATAGATATTTTCGACAGATGGACTTCTTTTTTTTTTTCTTTTTCTTTCGCATATCCTATTTACATGACATCAATGTCAACACCAGCGTTTTACCACTGTTGTTGATGTCTTGGCAAGATCACGCTCAGTAGTTTGCCATTGCTTTCTGAGCGACCAGCTCACATACCCTCGTAAGTAACCAACGCGATGCAATCCGCTACTGAATCCCGCGCAGCTGTGTAGCCCTACGTGGATATACGGAATTACGGAGAAAGTCGTTAACCCCTTCGCCAGGGAGACGGCGATGGACTTCTAGAACACCAAAAATCGAGATTTGTAGATAGACATAAACGCTTACGCCTGGTGACAGAGAACATGATGATGATGATCTCATGAGATATACTATAATTATTATTTGCCAGTCCTTTCCAGACGTTGCGATGTTCTAGGTAATGTTACGTTCAGTAGTTTGCCATTGCTCTTTGAACGAGACGTCAACTTCCCAGAAGCAAACACATTATAACACGTTGTGATTGTTCTACTCTTCTCAGCCGTCTCCTGAGTTATCTAAGGCATTGTGAGAAGTGGGGTTGGTTGTTTTTCGTGGCCTTAAGCGACGATTTAATAAGTTAATTATCTTACTTCATTTTAAAGTAATTTTTAGCTAGCCATCTTAAATTGCCGGTCTCTCTGGCTGTGGGGTTACAACACTTTCTCTCTGTAATCCCGTTTATCACGCAGAGTCTCGCAGCGGAGCGAGAACTGAGGTGGTTCGACCCCCGCTCGTGACTTGCGGATACTGAGCCGGCCGCTCAGAAAGCAATGGCAAACTACTGAGCGTAATCTTGCCAAGAGATCAACAGACAGCTGAAAGTATCATCATGATATGAAAATATCATCATCCCATCTAGTTTCTCTTGTACCTTGCAGTGTCGAGGTGAAGCATAAACAGTACCCGTAAAGAGTACACGTATATGGGTATCGAGATTCCCATGTATTCTGTTATTCCCCCTGTCTGTCGTTTACTTGGCCAGCCTCTTCTTCTGCTTCCATTTGTTCTGTACATCATTGCTTGTTGTGGTACACTGTTAGTTGGTAATCTAGTTACATGGCCAAACCTTTTAACTTCCTGATTTTGATAAAATCTGCCCTGCTATAACCCCTACTGTAGTCATGGTTTCTTCATTTCTGATTTTATCTCTTCTTGACACATTGGGTATTATTATCATTAATATCATTTCTGTTGGTGTGATTTTTCTTTTCTTTTTGTCTGTCATTGTCTTTATTTCCTACAACATTTTGCAGGCTTGTTTATATTGCCATTAATCTCATTTTATTGTACAGTTGAAGTCATCAAATTCCTGGTCTGAGGACATCACATGTATTTATGTTTACAAGAGCAAATATCCAAGTATAAAAGTAATGGACTCTTTTACACAACTTGGGGTGTTTGGTATATGGTGCTAACACCACACTTGTATAGAGCAATTAGCTCTGGAGGAGGGCATGTGGTCAGTAACACACTGGTCACCTTTAGTTACCAAGGCATTTCCTGAAACCCATTTTAGGCTAGGTCTACCTGGGAACCCAAGTCCATTGTAAAGATCTATCTTGATGCAAATGTGACCTGATGACCACGGCGTTGCTAGGCAAATGATAGTGTACTGGTAATTAGTTAATCACGCCATGGCGTCAGAATACCGGAAGTATAAAAGCTAGAGTGCTGGATCGCTTACCAGAAGTAAAACAACAAGAAAATAAAAATATTTTAGCACATTATAAAAACTCTTCAAGTGACATCAGCAGCAAGTGTCAGATGCGTAAACTGCATTTACTTCAGAGGAAATGACTACACCGTCTGAGCTTTGTAGCCGGCAAGGTAATATCTCTGAGGACATCTGCCTACCTGGTCTTGAGAGGCATCTGTGTAGTTCCTAAAGTTCGTAACAACAAACCGTTTGCACTTGAAGGATATGCACTTTTGTGCCTTCACCTCAAACACACCGCCGAACGTGAGTTGTTTTTACCACTTGTACTCTATCCGTTCGTGTATGACTGTGATGTGATCTATTGAAACGATTCGTCTGATCTTTTCATATATGTACACATTATTTCTGGAGATGTTGTAGGGCAGTGGCTATCTTGCTTGCCTGTCGGTCCAGTGGTTATAAGTTCGAACCAACTCGATAAGGGAATTGTATTTTAATTGACATGGGCTCTAAGTCGAAAGAGCCTGATTATTAAAATAAAGTTGTCCCGAAGCAGTATCTTGCCCTGGGTCTATGATGTAATAGGGACATCACATTCAGTAGGCCTAAATGCACGGAGGAATAGGGTAAGTCTTTCCCGACTTAGCAGGCGATGAGTCCAGCCGTTTAGCCGTGTTCCAACCGTGCTAATGGCAATTTCAGCACAATCCCCTATCAATGTCGCTAACGCGGCCACTGAGCCTGATAAGGGAAACCTAAAATCCCATGGAAAGCCGGAATAATATTGACCACAACAAAGAACTAGAACCACATGCTGAACACGTGGTATGACGTACACTGGGCTCATGTGTCGACTTACTGTTGTACATTCTTTCAGGACAGATGCCCAATGTCCATTGACCTTCTGTCGATAATTTTGTTGTTGTTGCCTGATTCAGTTACCTTTATAACCCCCCCCCCCCCCGCTCCTTTTTATTTATTTTCAAATTCTCTCACCCCCACCCTAACACTTCACTGAGGTAATTGGGGGAACAAAAGAAGAAGAAGGAGAAGAAGAAGAAGAAGAAGAAGAAGAAGAAGAAGAAGAAGAAGAAGAAGAAGAAGAAGAAGAAGAAGAAGAAGAAGAAGAAGAAGAAGAAGAAGAAGAAGAAGAAGAAGAAGAAGAAGAAGAAGAAGAGAAAGAAGAATTTCAATTTTGATTCCCAGGAAGAGGGTAATGTTCCATATGTATTCATAGCATGCATCTTAGTACCCCACAATAGAATCGGGACAACGGGCAACAGGATATGTTTTGGGAGGTACGGTCGGCCGACGTGACACTGACCACGTCACTTATCTAGGCACCCTCTAGAGCAGTGGTTCTCAACCTTATTTTGCCTATGCACCCCTTCATCATATTTTCAGAACGTTATTCCCCCCTCCCCCTTTCGTATTTCCTCCCTATAAATTCCCCTCTCCCCTACACAGTATACGTAAAAATGGAAGCTAATTTTAATAACACATACTTGAACAAGTCTAGACGTCTACATAAAGCGTGATGTGCGGGTTTGCTTACTTTATGAAATGAATTTAAGAAGGGCGAGACGTACAGAATCGTACAATATGGAGGGAAAAACAATATCATGTAAGCGGTTCTTGCATTAACGCGATCTTGAAATGATCTTCATTCTTCATTTCTAACTTCATTTCCCCTGGAAACCCTAAAATTCCCCCCCGGGGGGGGGGGGGGGGGAATTCCCCACCGGTTGAGAACCACTGATCTATACAGATAATTCACGATAGTACCCCAAAATGAAATCAAGACAGTCAGTAACAGGATATATTATAAGAAGTAAAAGCGGTAGGAGTGATACTGACCTTATGGAGGTGTCCATTGATTTATAAAGGTATGGGGATAGCACCATATACCCAGTACACTTCCAGACCTGGAAACCTGTCTTTGGGAACGCCTCAAGACATTGGAATGGGTCTTTGGGAACTCCTCAAGACATGGAACGGGTCTTTGGGAACTCCTCAAAACATGGGAACAGGTCTTTGGGAACTCCTCAAGACATGGGAACGGGTCTTTGGGAACGTCTCAAGACATGGGATCGGGTCCTTGTGAACGTCTCAAGACATGGAAACGGGTCTTTGGGAACATCTCAAGACATGGAAACGGGTCTTTGGGAACGTCTCAAGACATGGGATCGGGTCTTTGGGAACGTCTCAAGACATGGGAACGGGTCTATGGGAACGTTTCAAGACATTGGAACGGGTATTTGGGAACGCCTCAACATATGGGAATAGGTCTCTGGGAACGTCTTAAGGCATCGGATCGGATCTTAAGGAACGCCTCGAGACATAAGACGGGTCTTTGAGAACGCCTCGAGATATGGGAACTGGTCTTTGGGATCCCTGAAGACATGGGAACTGGTCTTTGGGAAAGCGTCAAGACATGGGAACGGGTCCTCTTCTTGTATTTATTCTAGATCCTTGTGTCCATTCTGAGAATGTCTTGTTCAGATCGGACCTCTTTCATTTGTAGAGATGGGCCTGTACTCTACAGAGTCCCATGAAGTATGTAACAATTTGTGACGCTGCATGCTAAATAGTCACGTAGCTGTTTATATGTGGCTTAGTTATTTATACACAGATCAATCTTATAACGCTTAGTCAGGTGCTAGTCAGATATGACTGAGCATGACAGTAGACGGTACTACTTGCTTTCTGTTAGCGCCACATGTTGGGCGGTGCTCTTCAAACCCGACTCCCCACATTGTGCCAACGGCTTGGGGCGGAGGAACGAAACTGGGAGAATGTGAGGAAATGGAACATAGAACTAAATGTCATAGCAAGGCAGAAAAGGCCTTAAGCCTTGGTCAGCAACTGGTATAGGTTGGAAGCACCGACAGGCGGACAGCTAGAGTATGACTTTGCTGATCCGGCAGCTTGCCTTGCTCCAAATTTATTGGTTTCCTCTGTAGTAAACTAGACAGGCCAAGAGAAGGATCACGCTGCATGGACAACACATGGTCTCTAAATTCAGCCTAGGTTTTGTGCTATGGGAAGGTATAACTCCATCCCTGGCCCCCGCCATGGGTTTTAGTTTTTAAGCCTTTTTTGAAGCACAATGTAACAATACTATCGTTTGCCAAGAAAGTCTGCTGCTAGTGGCAGTAATAGTAATGTTATACAGATAACGATATACACAAACGATAACACTAACAGCAAAATCAGAAGCAGAATTACATGTCTCTATAAATAGCCTCAACAAAGTGTGTAAGGAACCTAAAATAAAAATTAGCACCAGTAAAACAGAGGTAATGACTATAACCAAAGAAGAAGAAACAACACAGATTCATCTAAAAGAACACCCCATGAAACAAGTCAGAACAAGTCTACATGAATAGCCTCTACGAAATGTGTAAGGAGCCTAAAATGAAAATTAGCAGTTGTAAAACAGAGGTAATGACTAAAGAAAAACCAACACAGATTCATCTAAAATAACATCCTCTAAAACAAGTAAAGAGCTTTAAGTATTTAAGAAGTATACTATCATTATATGGCACATCGGAAGCGAGATCGAATTGAGATGCAATAAGGCAAACCAACTCATTGGACAAATGGCACCATTACTAAAGAACAAACATGTATTAGCAGATACTAAAAAAAACACTCAACAACACACTCTTTCTACCATCTCTATGCTACCAATGCCGAACCTGGACAATGACAGAAAAAGAGAACCGAAAATTTACAAAAAAACGGGAATATTATTCCTGAGAAGAATACTCAATGCATCAAGAAGAGATAAAATTAGAAATCAAGAATTCAGGACTAAAGTGAAGGTTATAGCAGCGCTAGATTTTATCAGAAAACAGCAAGTCAAACGATTTGGCCATATAACAAGGCTACCATCTAATAGTATACCATAACAAGCAATGATGTACAGACTGAACGGAACCAGAAGAAGAGGCTGACCATTTAAACCATGGGCAGGGGGAAGAACAGAATCCACGGGAATCACGATGCGTGAATCCTATAAACGGGCTCTCTCCTGCTATTTATTCTTCACCTCGACACCACAAGCTACAAGAGGAACAAGATGAGATGATGGACAAGCAATCTTCCGCTATTTATGCCTGACCTCGACACCGCAAGGTACAAGAGGAACACGATGAGATGAGATGAGATGTGATGGGACGAGATAAGGTGATTTGAGGGCTCTGGAACAGACCCAGTCTTATGGAAATGTACATCTGACAAGTGTCTATAACTGTGTGTGAATAGTCTGGCAAGGAAGCGTTGCGAGGAAGCGAACTGGTGACCCAAACTTATATATCATGGTCAAGAATATATGAAAGTCTAAAACTTAAAACAGTTAAACAGCTGCAGTTGCCAAGGTACTTGCGTTTGCTACGTTTTTATTGTTTTAACTATAAGTAACGAGACAAAATCATAGAGCTGTTCAACGACTCTAGTGATCGTGAGAGATTGCAAAACATGATCCCAAGCTTGTCGGCATGGCATAAAATGATGATGATGATGATGATGATAGCGTTGTGATGACAGAATATTCAGAATATTCTTAGCATGGGGTATAGTTATAAACACATATAAATACACGTTAATGTCGGGAAATGTTGGATAACACCCACCATATTTGAGCTATTCTTAACATTTTTATAGCGACATAATGTATTTGTAATGCGTTTCCGAGTTAATGGCTGAAACAAGACACATTTTCGCTCCTTGAAACTAACTTTGTCTATTTATATGTTAGCGAAATTCCAGGGCAAATTATTTATGCACTAGGCAATGTGTGGATTCAATGGTGATACTTACAGACGACAAGCTAGCAAAGGCTGATATCCAGACATTTGTATAGACACACATACGGGCATACACATATACGCACAAACACGCACACTTACACACGTGAACACGCACACTGCCCGAATCTACTGGCAGACAGTTATACTCGTACTAAGGTAACATGTAGGAGGGCTTTTTCGCCAATATGACGTTGCCAGAATCTACTCGCAGACAGTTATAGTGTCTGTTGTTTGTCCATCAAGAATGATGATGACCATTAATTTCATCCAGTGGGGTTGAAAGTATGGAGCCGTGGGTTCTAAGATGGCTGATAAGGCCTATTTGGCTCGAAATGTTCTTTGACAATGTGGACAAAGAATGCTTGACGTTTCTGGAGGAGGATTTCCTGCAGTGAATTTTCTGTCCTGCCTTTTCTTTACAGCTCTCGCAGTCCTGGTTGCCTCACACATGATTGCACCCTTGTGTAATGATGCACGCTACGAATTTCGGTCTCTGGCTGCAGTCTCCCAGGTGTCATGATGAATTCCAAAAGCATTCAGAGAGATTTTCAGAGTGTCTTTAAAGCGTTTCCTCTGGCCACCTTGGGAGCGTTTACCACAACGCAGTTCGCTGTAAAAAATTTGTTTAGGGAGCCTGTAATCTGGCATGCGAGTCAAGTGACCAGCCCAGCGAATCTGATTGTTCATCAGTAAAGTGTGGATACTAGGCATGGACGCTCTTTCTAGGACTTCAGTGTCTGGGATCTTGTCTTGCCATTTAATCTTCATTAGCTTCCTTAGGCAGACTGTGTGGAAGTGGTTTAATTTCCTAGCGTGTCGCTGATAAACAGTCCAGGTTTCACAAGCATATAGCAGTAGGGTTAATACAACTGCTTTGTAGACTTTTAGCTTTGTTTGCAGGCTTATTCCAGTTCTGTCCCATACATTCTTGTACAGTCTGCCAAAGGCCACACTGGCCTTGGAGATTCTTGCATTCACTTCGTCATCAATTGTGGCAGCTTGTGACACAGTGCTGCCAAGATAGGTGAATTTGTCCACAACACTTAGTCTATGACCATTTACTTTGATATTCGGCAAGTGGAGCTGGCTGGTACATAACTACAGTCTTCTCCAAGTTGATATTGAGCCCAAAGTTGGCACAGGCATGTGAGAAAGCTGAAACATTTTGTTGCATGTCCGCCTGTGAGTTGGCGTATAGAGCGCATTCATCAGCAAACAGGAGCTCTCTGACGGTGTCGCTGTTAATTTTGGTTTTAGCTTTCAGCCTTCTGAGATTGAATAACTTTCCATCCATACGGTAGTTGATGTCTATTCCAATGTTGTCGTTCTCGAAGGCATTCATCAACATGGCTGAAAACATGAGGCTGAACAGTGTTGGTGCCAGGACACATCCTTGCTTCACTCCATTGGTGAAAGGAAAGGGTTCAGACAGTTCACCATTTTCCTGTACTCTTGCCTGCATGCCGTCATGAAATAGCCGCACTATTTGGATAAACTTTCGTGGACAGCCATATTTTGCCATAATCTTCCACAGTCCTTCTCTGCTGACTGTATCAAAAGCCTTGGTAAGGTCAATGAAAGTGGAGAACATTTCGCAGTTCTGTTCCTGACATTTCTCTTGCAGCTGCCATGCAGCGAAAATCATGTCAACAGTTCCTCGTTCTTTTCTGAAGCCACATTGACTCTCAGGAAGAAGACCTTGATCGAGATGGGCCTTGAGGCGATTGAGAAGAATTCTGGCGAGTATCTTCCCTGCAATTGAAAGCAAGGAGATGCCTCGGTGGTTGTCACAGGATTGGTGCTTTCCTTTTCGTTTTTAAAGGTGGACTATTGACGCGTCCTTGAAATCTTGTGGCATGGTCTCGTTCACCCATATGTTTGTAAAGACTTGGTGAAGCTGCTCTGTTAGGACCGGCCCACCTGCCTTGTATATCTCTGCTGGGATGGAGACCGGACCAGGTGCCTTGCCGCTGGAGAGTTGCTGAATGTCTTTGTTTACTTCCACGATGGTTGGCAGGTCATCAAGTGTCTCATTGGTGGGAACTTGAGGAAGGCAGTTGATGGTTTCATCATCGAAGAAGGAAGTTGCATTTAAGATGTTGCTGAAATGCTCTGCCCAGCGTTGAAGGATTTCTTTCTTATCGGTGACCAATGTTCTCCCATCTGCACTGAGTAGGGGAGCTATGCCTGGTGATGTAGGACCATAGACCACTTTCAGTGAGTCGTAGAAGTTTTTCATATCATGTCTATCAGAAAAGCCTTGAATTTCATCAGCTTTGCTGCTCAGCCAGGAGTCCTGCATGTGCCGAAGTTTCTGCTGCACTACTCCCTGAATGTTCTTGAGGGCATCTTTTTTATGTTGACTTCGGGTCATTCAAATGTGCCTTGAATTCGGAATTTTCATCAAACCAGTCTTTATGCTTTCGGGGGGGGGGGGGGGGGGGGGGTTGTAAATTATGTTCTTTAGGGCTCTCCACTCTGTTTCTGTATCGTGTTTAGCAGCAACTTGATGGTTCCGTCGCCCTGCTACTGAGTGAGTGCGTGGCGCGACACTGTGAGCTGTGATTTTCTTGTGAAATGCTCTTGAATCTGCCTGAGGTGGTTTGGAATGTGACTGCATGTTCGGAGTGATGGCAGGTGGCTATGTCCCAGAGTTGACCGGTTTTTGCCTTATGCAGAAATGCGTGGCTGCTGGACTTCTGGTTGACTGCCACTGCCATCAGCGATGAACTGTATTTTCGTGGACTGTGTGAGTGAACATCTAGGAAATATTCAGATAGGAAAATGACTGCCGATTCTATTAGAGATGAATGGGTGTTTCGTGGGGGACTGGTGTGTTGACACTCTGGTGGCGGCATTATGCACAGTGTATCTGTGCGGGCTGTTGTTTGTCGAGACTCTTGTCTTTTCCACTTTTCACATTTGGCAGTGGGGAGCGTTTTATGTGATATTCACTGGCACAGGAACGGAGCATAATGGGTGCGACCCGTTGCTGTGAAGTTGGAACTGCGACTAACTAACTAACTAACTAACTAGCAGCAACATTGGGCTTGAGGTGGTCTTCCAGCATATTTTCAAACGACTGCTGCATTTTCTTGCTGTTTAGGCGGGTGACATTATTTTTTTTTTTTTTTTGCATTTTTACCCCCTGAGGACGCCGTGGTGGCCTGATGTGAATGTTTATTTTCGAGACAATGAGACGATGGTCTGTCCAACATTCGGCACCACACATGGATTTTGTTACCCGAACGTCTTGTCTGTCACTTCTCCTGACGATGACATAGTCAATGAGGTGCCAGTGTTTCGAGCGAGGATGCATCCACGATGTCCTATTTCTCATGGGGAGACGGAAAATTGTGTTGGTAATCAGGAGATCGTGTTCGGCACATGTCTGAAGGAGGAGGAGTCCATTGCTGTTACAATTTCCGACTCCATGCTTTCCAATAATGCCACTCAAAGAAGTGGTGTCCTTGCCTACTCTGGCATTGAAATCCCTAAGGGTTATAAGTTTGTCTTCTTTGGGAACAGATGTTAATACATTGTGCAGGTCCTCATAGAACTTGTTCTTGACATCATCTTCGCTGGTCATGGTTGGTGCGTAGACACTCACAATGGTTGCATGCTTCCTTCCATTCAGCAGGGGCAACTTCATGATCATGAGCCTGTCGTTTATAGCCGTTGGAAATTCTAATTTGCCGACCAGGGCCGACTTAATGGCAGATCCCACACCGGATTGGCGTCTTTCCTCGATTTTTCTTCCACTCCAGAAAAATGTGTAGCCGGCACCTATTTCACAGATTTGGCCTTCTTTTGCAAGTCGTGTCTCGCTCAAGGCTGCAATGTCGATGTTGTACATGCCCAGCTCTCTCCCAATGAGTGCTGTTCGTCTCTCTGGACACGACGCGCCGTCTCTGTCAAGTAGGGTGCGTACATTCTAATTTCCAATTGTAAAGGGAATATGGTTTCCTCTTTTAGCTTTACTTGTTTTATCATTGTTTGTATGTCGACAGAAGTTAGGGTACCCACCAACCGCGGCTAGCTGGTTAGGTAGTGATGGAGCAGACAATGTTTAGGGCACATTTTCTAGCCCCTTCCTCATGCTATGGAGGTGAGCAGTGTGTTCCTATAGAGGGCTGCTCAGTCGCTCAGGGAGCTGCCGAATCCCACTGTTGCTCTGGTCAGTAGAAGACGACCATATGGCCTGAGCCGCCTGTGTGCAGGTCTGCGACTACGGCTGCCAGCGTACCCACTCCTGCCGCTTCGCCGCTCGCCCATCGCCACAGGGCTTGAAGGTGATATATGATGTTGGATGAAGAATGACTTGCGCGATGACTTGGATTACAGTGAGGAAGAGTTGCGCAATTCGTCGACCTCACTCTCTCGCCTGATTCCATCTGAGTCCAGTGGCAAGACAAGTCGAGACGACTGGAGACGCATACAGGTGCAATGGATGACCAGGGCGCTCTACGTGCCTTGCCGTGCTCATTACGTTCCACAACGCTTTGCAGGTAAACGCCGTCTTGCCCGTTGAATCAGGAATGATTTCTTCCGCGCAGTCTGCCGAATCCTGTCTTCACATGCTGGGTAGGCATACCCTTGTTTACCGCTTGGTTTGACACCAAATCGGCTACCCACGCCTGGTTTAGCCAGCCTCTCACAGCTGTTGCCCGGGGGGTGGCCGCTGTCGCATGCTGACAACTACTAGGAGCCACAGGCGCGAGCTGGGTGTAAGGCTTGGACCAGTGGGGGATGGGTCTTGAAAAGTACATGAGAGTCATCCTTACCAAAGGTGCTACCAATGCCTGACACCCCGTAACCCCCTAAACGGGGTAGTAAACAGTTATAGTAAAGTAACATAAAGGAGCGCTGTTCTCATCAATGGGCTTAACTGGTATAAGATGCTGGCTCCATATTGTTAGACCCATCGGCACTCGATGGATAATATGGTCATTATTACCCTGGCTGCGTTGTCTTCCTGGAATATTGTATGGTGCTTCTTTTATATCGGATCGACTTGAGAGTCCACGTGGCTGAAACAAACCACGCCTGGATAGGGATTCTTGATTACATTTGGTTAATACTTGGTTTAAGAATTCAAATCATTGCACTCGGAACATTGTCGCGCATGTTCCGTCCCCCTGGTCAGAAGCCATAGAGTTCACGTGCTCATAGTTCCAGTAGCAGTGTGATTCAAATTGAGTATGTCCACACCGTACACTCACTACCTTCTGAACAAGTCTCCCTAGAAACAGCTCTCTGACTCTCTGTTGTATCCTCCACCTGGTTCTAGGCACCCTTCAGGAAGTCATCTTTATAGCAATGTAGCCAATACTCTGTGAGGAGGAGGAGCAGCAGCAGCAGCAGGCAATCTATTTGTCTATTCAATGCCCGGACACCAGCATCCACCAGGCAGACAATTCATGATATGCTGGCGTCTTGCTAGCGATGTCAACTGCTCCATTCGGAGCATGCCAGTGTCCGATTTCCGAAGCGTACACAGTGAGTTCCGTAACAAACACATTATGTCTGACTGCAGTTCTTTTTAACCATTGGAAGACTGCAGTTACATCCCCGACTTTAATCTCACATCAGCTGCTGAAGTAAAGTATGCCAAGCAGTCCTCTTTTAAACAGGCCCCACTTGTCTTTGCAGCGAAACCCACCCGTTTGCAGTGAAACCCACCCGTTTGCAGTGAAACCCACCCGTTTAATCTCTTACCACAGACCACCATATACAATCATATAGCCAGTGTGTAAGCTATCTTCTATCAGTATTTGTTCCTACACTTTGTATATCACCCGCCACCCATTCTCTGTACTCTGCCTGCCCAAGGTAAGAGGGGCCTTCAAATGAAAACCTTAAATATGTTTTCTCTTGGTGAACATATTCTGAAAAAATAAAGTAAAGAACAAATGTATCATTTTTCGATGTAGTCACCACTGCATTCAATGCACGTCCTCCAGTGCCGATAGAGTGTTTGGATTCCTTTGAAAAAAATTCTCTTGTTCACTTATGCACAACCTGCTGTACCTTTTCACAGAAGTTACGATATTTTGAAACTTCCTACGCCACTCAAACACTTGCTGGACTGACAGCCATGTATCATCAAACTTAAAAATCCGCCCCCCTCCCCCATGCGGATTCAAACCTTATCTACCGGACCGATAAGCGAGAGTCTAGCCACTACGGTCCGGCCCCTCTCTGCTGGGCTTGTCTTTTAAAGGGTTTTAAACGGTCGAGAATCGACTTCATTGCACCGTGTTTTATTCCATATGATCCAGTCTCTTTCCACAGGTGAGCCGACGCAGACGTTACACAAAGCACGAACTTCGTTGCTTGAGATTCGACTCCCAGGAGTCTCCGATAAAACTGCACTCGTGAACCAAACGACCTAGGCCAGAATCGAACCCACAATCTTCGGAGCAGGCAGTACAACACTTAGCTACGGTGAATCCCAAAACTGGATGTGTGCTGAAGCATACTCGCCAATACCAGTTGGCAAGACATAAAACGCTGCGTCAGACGAACAGCTTGACCATTTTATACAGTTTAGAAATATACAGATAACTTCCTTGGATTGCGGGTGCTCATACTAATCGACGCGGCACCCGATGCTAATAATGACTAGCACAAACATCCCCCACATCTGGCATTATCCGAATAGCTGTTTGCCATTTCCCATTTTTCCCAACTCCTATACGTGTCACGTGGTACTACCTCAAGCGCTCAGGTTTCATTGACGTCATGTCCTAGTTTCGTGCTGTGTGTCTTATCTTAAGGAAATTAGGCGTTTTGAGTGGTAGGAAACCAGGTGGGGAAAAAAAAGAAATTCCCTCTGCTCTTTGACCTCTTCAGCAGCGAAGTGAATTTTCGATAAAGTATACATTCGGTTGGAAATGGTGAGCTGTAAAGAAATGTCGTTACCTGCTCGAATCTACATGGCACTTGATGATGATGATGATTGTGATGGTTATTATGGTAATGATGATGATAATGACGATGATGGTGGTGGTGGAGATGATGGTTATAATGTTGCTGTTGTCTCAGTTGGGGGAAACCAGAAAAAAGTAGGATTTCCCATTGCTCCGTGTTAAGATACATTTTCTGCAGACGCTTGCATTAAATTCGGTTGAAGATCGCGAGATGTGGATATCCGTGGCTACCTGCTAGAATCTGCACGGCATTTCATACTGATGTTGATGATGGCGATTATACTAATGATGATGATGATGATGGAAACGACGATAATGATGATGTTGGTAATGACGAATAATGATGATGATGGAAATGTCTGTCTGTCTGTCTGTCTGTCTGTCCATCCGTGCTTGCATGCACCTGTCTGTCTGTCTGTCTGTCTGTCTGTCTGTCTGTCTGTCTGTCTGTCTGTCTGTCTGTCTGTCTGTCTGTCTGTCTGTCTATCCGTGCGTGCATGCACCTGTCTGTCTGTCTGTCTGTTTGTCTGTTTGTCTGTCTGTCTGTCTGTCTGTCTGTCTGTCTGTCTATCCGTGCGTGCATGCATCTGTCTGTCTGTCTGTCTGTCTGTCTGTCTGTCTGTCTGTCTGTCTGTCTGTCTGTCTGTCTGTCTGTCTTGTAAATTAAAATGTATCCAGAGCAGTATCCATCACGGCCTGCGTTTATTTCCCCATCTGCCTAGGGATGTGTAACATGTTGTCCGTCCTACCAGGGTTTGCCCTTATCTGAGAAGGTTCGACCTCCGATAGTTTACCAAAAGATCAAGGATTTAATTCCCTTTTATTAATTTGCGAAAATCCTTATTATGTATACCTGTAACCTTCCAGGTCTGTTCGAGCTGGAGGTGGGCGTTGAACGCTCAGCCATTCCACCTCTGCGTGAAAGAGACAAACGTTGATTATAGGTCGGCTGGAGCACCTTCATCGCCCTTCCAAACAACCAAAAAAAAAAAAAAAACAAGAAGATAACCTTCTGAAACATTCATTTAAAGTGCACCTGCTTCTGACGATCAGAAACTTCCATAACCTAGGCCATATAAATATGGAATTGTATTATTTACATCCAGGCAATGACCTAGATCAGTACATCGATATTTCACCTGCTTCCCAGAGGTACGTGAAATATAATCACGTTATCTTTCCGCCCACAAGTGAGGCACTTCAGGGGAGAATTCGTTAGTTAATGGATTCCGGAGAGCTGCGAATAGCCTCGTAGGCGTATTTGACTATGTAGGTTTGGCATACACCTGCTTCATACAACAGAAACATTAGGATGGGAACTGTCAAAGTACACTATAATTGCTGCCATTCGTTAGTGACAGTCCTAAATACTATCGGGTGCCGTGATAGAGTAGTGGACAACGTACACTTTATTTACTGTCATTATTTAGTTACAGCCCTACGTACTGTCGGGTGCCGTGATAGAGTAGTGGTCAACGCTCGCCTGCAGGTCCGGTGGTTCATGGGTTTGACCCTCAGTCGGGTGGATGTGAATGTTTAAACTCGACCTGGGATCCCAAGTGGACCTAGCTTATAATGGGTAACATGAAATATCTTGTTAAGTGATTAACTGACATGGGGTGATTAATCGTCTTAATTGACTTTCCGAATCTGCCATGGGCATATATATATATATATATATATATAGTATTTTCCCCTACGCAACCTCTTTTAATTTTATATAAAATACAATACATCTGCTACCATTTCAACAACGTTTAAGCCATAAATGTAAAACACCCGTAAGTCACATTTTTCGCCATCCATTTTTTAATGTTTTGAACTTTATGTTTGGCACTGAATCAGTTAAGTAAAGGATGTTGGCCTGAAAGTGACCCTATCACCCACCGAGTACCGACTGGTGAATAATAATATGGGTCTAGCACCACACGCCCAATGGAACTTAAGGCACGAACAAGTGTCCCTAACTTCTTCTCCTGGCCTGCGTGGAGGGCAGTGGGCCACAGCTGGTGATGTACCTCCAGGGTATGTGTGACTTAACTTCTTCTCCTGGCCTGTGTGGAGGGCAGTGGGCCACAGCTGGTGATGTACCTCCAGGGTATGTGTGACTTAACTTCTTCTCCTGGCCTGTGTGGAGGCAGTGGGCCACAGCTGGTGATGTACCTCCAGGGTATGTGTGACTTAACTTCTTCTCCTGGCCTGTGTGGAGGGCAGTGGGCCACAGCTGGTGATGTACCTCCAGGGTATGTGTGACTTAACTTCTTCTCCTGGCCTGTGTGGAGGCAGTGGGCCACAGCTGGTGATGTAACTCCAGGGTATGTGTGACTTAACTTCTTCTCCTGGGCTGTGTGGAGGCAGTGGGCCACAGCTGGTGATGTACCTCCAGGGTATGTGTGACTTAACTTCTTCTCCTGGTCTGTGTGGAGGGCAGTGGGCCACAGCTGGTGATGTACCTCCAGGGTATGTGTGACTTAACTTCTTCTCCTGGTCTGTGTGGAGGGCAGTGGGCCACAGCTGGTGATGTACCTCCAGGGTATGTGTGACTTAACTTCTTCTCCTGGCCTGTGTGGAGGGCAGTGGGCCACAGCTGGTGATGTACCTCCAGGGTATGTGTGACTTAACTTCTTCTCCTGGTCTGTGTGGAGTGCAGTGGGCCACAGCTGGTGATGTACCTCCAGGGTATGTGTGACTTAACTTCTTCTCCTGGCCTGTGTGGAGGGCAGTGGGCCACAGCTGGTGATGTACCTCCAGGGTATGTGTGACTTAACTTCTTCTCCTGGCCTGTGTGGAGGGCAGTGGGCCACAGCTGGTGATGTACCTCCAGGGTATGTGTGACTTAACTTCTTCTCCTGGCCTGTGTGGAGGGCAGTGGGCCACAGCTGGTGATGTACCTCCAGGGTATGTGTGACTTAACTTCTTCTCCTGGCCTGTGTGGAGGCAGTGGGCCACAGCTGGTGATGTACCTCCAGGGTATTGTGTCCGGCTTTGGCTTGCATTTGTGACAGGTTTACTCCCTTTGCCACTTCCGTGGTGAAAGGGTAACTGACGCAGTTCGCAATCTCGAATAATGGCGTTCGAAATACAATTACGGGCGATTAGGCAGCAGACCACCCTGCGTTGGTTTTTTTTACGAAATTGTATGGGTGCTGGTCGTTCAGAAAACAATGGCAATCTTTTTTTTCCGCATATCCTTTACAGGACATCGCTGTCAACACCAGCATTTTACCGTTGTCGTTGATTTCTTAGAAAGATTACGCTCAGTAGTTTGCCATTACTTTCTGAGCGGCCGGCTCACTTATCCCGTAAGTTACCAACGCGGCGAGAACCGCTTCCAATTGTCACACGTTGCGTTACCCTACGTGGGTAAACGGGATTACGGATTGATTGATTGATTGATTGATTGATTGATTGATTGATTTAGGAACCGACATCACAGCATTCGGGACATTCCCATAAGCGCTCCGTCCCCATCCTCAACGGGATTACGGAGAAGTAGTTTAACCCCTAGGCCAGGGAGCTAGATATCACGACAGCAAATAATGCTGGTGTTGACTGCGACGTCATGTAAATGATATGCAGATAACTAACATTACATCCTCTAGACAGATTCCATCCAAGTAACGGGCTCTATTAACTGTTGGTGGGTTTACTTTTCCTAACAATTTTGCCAAGGTGGAACGTTGTGGCAGCAATCGATCAGATGCCGTCTCCACAATGAAGGTTGGCTGCATTGGATCTCCAACACTGTCAGTCTCTCACCCTAACTGTACATTCTGTCAGGCTGATGTTCGTCCATCTCTTGATGTTATCTCCCACTTGTATCGTTGTCTACCTCTTGCTCGCTTGCCTTCAACCTTGCCTTCCAGTATGGTTTTTATAAGAGTATCATGTCTTTTAACGTGGCCGAAATATTTCACTTGCCTCCTCTTTATTTCTTTCATCAACTCTCTCCTCATTCTCCGTTTTTCTAGAATCTCTGAATTTTATTGTTTTTGTTTCCATGAAATACGACATATTCGTCTGTATATCCACATCTCAAGGGCCTATATGCGTGTTCAATGTCCAGGCTTCAGCGTCATCCAACAGTGTAGAATATACGTAGCATTTGACAATTCTCATTTTTGTTGCGTTGTTAATCTCTTTAGATGTTAATACTGATTTCATTCGGGTGAAAGCATTTCGGCCATTCCTATTCTCTTCTTATTTCTATTTCACTTCTGCCATCTTTCTGTGGCACACTCTTTGCCATATCCAGCTGCCGTGGGATTTTTATCTTGGACAATTTGCACCTGGTTTTCGTTCATAGAAGTAGGGGACAGACATAGGAGACTAGAGGAACACACTCGACTACATAAACATTAAAAGTTATAGGTACCGACAGGAATTCAAACCTGTCAACTCCACATGACGACGACAGCACCTCGCTGCAGTAACAAGCGCTCTTCGACCCAAGACCAGCTAGACAGCCCTCCTACAGTGAGGCGCTGTCGTGTTTTGGAGGTGACAGGTTAGAATCTCGGTCGGTAACTATAGCTTTCAATTTTTATGTTGTTTAGTTGCGTCCTCTAGTCTCTATTTCTTTCCGCTAATTTTATTAGCGCCAAACAATAAGTGTGCATTTTTTTATGAACTGTCTTAGTGGACTCAAAGGGTTCCCCAACTGATATTAAACTGTGTTTTGCCCATATTCTAGAAGGCAAGGTATCCAATCTCAATACTCTAGAGTTCTCTCTCTCTCTCTCTCTCTCTCTCTCTCTCTCTCTCTCTCTCTCTCTCTCTCTCTCTCTCTCTCTCTCTCTCTGTAGACTCGCTGTCTCTCTTTCCTCCAGCACCCCCCCCCCCACCCCGTTGTAATGACATAATCCGTCATTTCTTCTTATATCAGACCCAAAGACCCACTTTCTCCTGATGCGAGTAACCAATTCTCTTTGTGGGTGAACTAGTTTAAAAATAGCTTTATTGCTCTTACTATCTATCCACGAATTTCTCATCATTCTATAATATCACATCTCCGCAACTAATAATAATTATAACTAATAATTATTAACTTGTCTGCTAATTGTCCATGAATCGCTTCTGTACATCAGGATTGGCTCAACATAAATCTTAAGAACTCTTTCCCTCACTTCGATGGAAAAGATAAATTGCAAAGAATTTACTATGTCGCGTGAAATGCACCTTCTGCATGGGATCTTCAATATTTAACTTCCTTATTACAACTGCCATCTCCTGCTATTAAAATACCCACATCCTTAAATACCTTGACTTGTTTCAGAATGGTCCCATTCACTTTAATGTTACATTTGGGTATACATATTGCCTGTGTAATAACCATTGCTTCTGTGTATTTCTGTTATTAAGACTAAGCTCCTTAATTCGACTTCTGTTGCAGTTATATCTATCAATTCTTGTAACTGTGATTCACTTTGAGTTACCACAATCATGCAATCAGCATAAAGCAGGTTGTTTGTATTATGTCCACTAACCGATATTTCTGGAATGTCTTGTGTGGATCTCATAATTATGTACCTATACAAACTGAACAGACCGGGTGATAACACAGCTGTTTAACATCTTGTTTTATGTATTGAAAAGACCGGGTGATAGTACACAACCCTGTCTAATTCTTTGTTTAATTTAATTGACCAGACCGGGTGATAGTACACAACCCTGTCTAATTCTTTGTTTAATTTAATTGAACAGACCGGGTGATAGTACACAACCCTGTCTAATTCTTTGTTTAATTTAATTGAACAGACCGGGTGATAGTACACAACCCTGTCTAATTCTTTGTTTAATTTAATTGAACAGACCGGGTGATAGTACACAACCCTGTCTAATTCTTTGTTTAATTTAATTGAACAGACCGGGTGATAGTACACAACCCTGTCTAATTCTTTGTTTAATTTAATTGAACAGACCGGGTGATAGTACACAACCCTGTCTAATTCTTTGTTTAATTTAATTGAACAGACCGGGTGATAGTACACAACCCTGTCTAATTCTTTGTTTAGTTTAATTGAACAGACCGGGTGATAGTACACAACCCTGTCTAATTCTTTGTTTAATTTAATTGAACAGACCGGGTGATAGTACACAACCCTGTCTAACACATTGTTTCATGTATTTAACAGACCGGGTGATAGTACACAACCCTGTCTAATTCTTTGTTTAATTTAATTGAACAGACCGGGTGATAGTACACAACCCTGTCTAATTCTTTGTTTAGTTTAATTGAACAGACCGGGTGATAGTACACAACCCTGTCTAATTCTTTGTTTAATTTAATTGAACAGACCGGGTGATAGTACTCAACCCTGTCTAATTCATTGTTTAATTTAATTGAACAGACCGGGTGATAGTACACAACCCTGTCTAACACATTGTTTCATGTATTTAACAGACCGGGTGATAGTACACAACCCTGTCTAATTCTTTGTTTAATTTAATTGAACAGACCGGGTGATAGTACACAACCCTGTCTAATTCTTTGTTTAATTTAATTGAACAGACCGGGTAATAGTACACAACCCTGTCTAACACATTATTTCATGTATTGAACAGACCGGGTGATAGTATTCAAACCCTGTCTAACACATTGTTTCATGTATTGAACAGACCGGGTGATAGTATTCAAACCCTGTCTAACACATTGTTTCATGTATTGAACATACATGGTGATAGTACACAGCACTGCTCATTATCCAAGCTTCACGTCAATACAAAAGTACAGGCTCGACACTCTTTTGTTTCAATTGACATCTTTTTATTGGTCAGTATGTTTTTCATCTGGCGAAAGGCTACTTTTGCCATGGCTATTCTTGTTCTAATCTCTTCAAGGCATCTCACATCAGATGTTATTACTGTTCCGAAATAATTGTACCGATTCACTTGTTGAAGAATATTCATATTTACTTGTATATTACACGGTGGTATTTCGTTCTTCCTAGTGACGACCATAATCTGTGTCTTCTTACAATTTAATTATAACCCTAGTTGTTCACTGTGTGCGAAAACCGCATCGATTAATTGTTGCAGATCCTGCTCATTGTCTGCAATCAATACTGTATCATCTGCATATCTAATGTTATTGATGTTTCGTTTTCCAATGATGATTCCATGTGTGATAGTACACAATAGTCTAACACCTTGTTTAATGTGTTGAACAGATCGGGTGATTGTACACAACCCTGTCTTACACCTTGCTTAATGTGTTGACAAGTTGCTAATTGGTTGTCATTTCTTATGGCTGCTCGTTTTTGCCAATACTTGATCTGTATTCTCCACCTTTACCTTCATTGCTTATGTTTTGTATTTTCACCGCAGCTAACAAAATTCAAACCCTCTGACAGTTTGCAATTGGCTGAATTGTGAGAGTTAAAAAATCGTTCGCACCGAATAACGGTGCACCAAACATGACACCTTTGAACTTTCCTGCCCACCTCTCTTATGTAGAAGGCACAGGTGACCTAGTTATCAACTGCGCAATACTACACTTAGAGAAGTAGCTTTTTATTATTTTTTAAGAAATAGAATTTGTCATTCACTGGTAAAATTCCAGTTCTGATCTACTTCTTTTTCTGCGTTTCATTTTCCAGTTGAGCTTAGACCCAAGGCCAATTGAATTGAATTGAGTTCCCACACGCGCTCCGTTCCCTCGTTCAACAGCCAACGACAAGTCATGCTACTAATCGTTCCCACCGATATCTGGTTGAAAGTTCTCCTTGCCTTCTCTCTTAGTGTTGAGATTCTTCCAGAACACCTGCCGATCCCCCACAATCTCATTCTTTCCACATATGGGTTCTCAATCTGTTTCCCTGCCTTCTCCATCTGGTCTCACAGGCGCTCGACCACCTCTCCCCTGTCCGTAGGTAATCTACCACAAAGAGGTGCCTTCCCTGCCAACCGATCAGCCTGTTCATTCCCTTGCACTCCCGCATGGCCAGGGCTAAAAATCCACAAAATTCTCACAATATTTGACCTCTGAAGCGAGAATAGCCATTCCACACGAAACGTTCCTTTCTCCACTTTACTTGGCATACTTCTTGAGTCCGTAATAAATGCAATGTGTGTTGCTGTGGCCTCCTCTAAAGAACGGAATGCCGTTGTTACTGCTTCAACCTCCATTCTTATGCTCGAGGTTGTAGTCTCATATACCAGACTCTCCTTTTTCAGGCATCGTCCATTAACCTTCGCGATGAAACCCAAACCTCTGACCCATCGTCTGAATCAAATCACCCCGATAACAGTTACTCTGGATCATTTGTTGCACCTCAATCTCTGTGGGGCCTGCTGCCCATTCTCTACACTCACGACCCAATATCACTATGGCATTGTACCAGTCCGCCATGTCTTCCAGTACTGTAATCCACTCTTTTTCACGATTGATGGTCCCTAGATCACACACCTGGCTATATAGATATTTCCGCCTGTGCCATCCAGGACCTGCCTCGTCTCAGTCTATGACCCTTGACAATATCCATGGATGCATGCAGGGGGTGATTGCTCTCTGCAGCAACTCTCAGGTACCACATAGCTTAAAGGACCCTATGACTGTCCGCCATTGTTGGTAGTGCCATTATATGCTGCATGCATATCATTGGTGTGTGCTTTGTACACCCCAGGATCACCCGCATAGCCGCATTCTGTCTGCGCTCCAACCTTTCAAGTCTTTGATACTGTTAGCAGCCCCAACCCATACTCAATGACAGCAATTATTAACTGCTGAAAGAGCTTGTAAACATCCTCTGCTTTACCCTGGTTGCTGCCATCGCCCTCAATGCAGTAAGTCCCTTACCAGCCTGCATCATCAAAGCATCCACATGATCTTTACTACATACACCTGTAAAGGTGATTCCCAAGTACTTCAGTTTACCCTCTCTACTAAGAGGACATCCATTCAATATATACATCTGCCTTCACAATCCGGTTATTCCGAGAGTACCACACAACCGATGCCTTGTCTGGGTTTATAACAGCACCTGCGTCCTTGAGCCACTCCGCCACCCTGTTTACTGCCGTCTGTAAGTCAACAGACAAACGGTCCTTGTCTCTGTCCTGTCTGTGCATCAGCACATCATCTGGAAATATCAAAATTCTACCAATTCCTGGTGTCTCAACAGCTACAGCTTTGCTGTTGTATACATAAAAGAGCACTGGGGACATGGCAGATCCTTGTGGTACCACGGGGTTAATGGTACAGGGTCGGGAGTCCAGGAACCCATGCGCAATGTAATTTCACTGTCATAAAGGACCGCCACAATCCATTGGAGAATCCAAGGGCAGACCTCCATGTCCAATAGAGTGTATATCAACCGATCATAATTGACCCTGTTATAAACATTCTCCAGGTCGAGAACAATCGCCACTGTCTCTCGTTTATCTTGGAAGCCCTCATAAACATCATAGGCCAAACGATGACAAGCCCATTGCAGACTTGTTCAGGATTCGTTGAGTGTTTCCGCTACGGTGTTCAACTTGATGAGGTAGCCATCTCTTACACCGTGTCTGGGTGGCTAATGTTACAGTTCTTTGCCTCCCTCGACGGCCTCAGTGAGCAGTGGGGGTGTTGGTCTTGCCACACTTTTGTTATGTAGATTTTAATATACTGGCTCGTATAATAACGACAACAGTAGACAACTTCAGAATGTTCACAGCGTAGACACGACTTCAACTCGTAAGCGTCGCAGTTCACATTTTAACTTTATTTGTGAACTCACGGTGACACAATCCCGAACACCTACCACGTCTGACCTTTCACTCAATTGCGGTGCTGCAAGTTCGTTATTTGCATGCACGTCGACGTGTTCTTGAATCTCTAGCTATCTAGTACCCTGTCATCATCATACTAGTTGTCCCTTCAATGCTGTCAACTCAATAATGTCAAAAAACAAAGCTTGTCCAATTTACAATTAGGCCTCTCCCCATGACACATTTGCTACACATAATACTGGCCTCCCTTGAACAGGACTATACATCGTCTTCATTGACTGTCGAATATCACTGGCGATATTGCTGGACGGTCACTCATTCACTGGCTGAATATATCGACATTTCATCTGCTATGGCAGTTCTTGAACAGCCCGTTCTGCTGATGTAATTAATTGAACACTGTTTCGTCTGTCAATGTTATTTGATTCGGTTTTCTACACAGTTTCGCCAGTCCATGTTGCTTGATCGAACTTTCCCCAGCCGAATGCGTTAGAAACACATTTCCGGCTCTATTTCACGTTATATTGCGCGGCCGTTCATAAATAGGTCTGTGCAGTGCAAATCAATACTCGTCTAAACCCGTTTGTTCATTTTTTTCGTGACATGGTTCATGACAGGTCTAAAAATACTGTTTGCCAAGACTAAAAGCCATTACTATTGTTTAACATAATGTCTAATTCGTAATCCTGCATACCTCAGTCGAAATATAGGTGCGGGCGATTTGGAAGCAGGCCGGTTTGCGTTGGTCCATTACAAAAGTAAGAATGTCGGTCGTGCAAAAAGCACTGGCAAACTACTGAACGTAATTTTGCGTAGAAATCACAAACAGCCAAAATAAGTTGGGGTTGACTGCCACGTCCTGTAAAGCATATGCAACTAACTTCTTTTTAATGTTTGCGAAGATACTACTGGCACCTCGCCGTCTTGACAGACACTAGTTGTTTACATTGTGCTTAAAAATGACGTAATAAACCTCGCCATAACACAATGCCTGGGCTGAATTGTAGAGACCTTGTGTTGCCCGTGCAACATGATCCCTCTCTCGGCCAGCCTAGTTTACTCCAGAGGAAAGGCAACGCCAGAACATCTGGAACAAGACAATCTGTAGAAGCTGCCTGGTCAGCGAAGCTTTGCTCTATCAGTCCGTCTGTCAGATAGACCAGTTGCCGACCAAGGCTAAGGTCTTGGTCTGTCCTGCCATGAAATTGTGTCTGTTGATTGCCTATCCTCGCACCAGGAAAAGGCTTGAAACCCCCCAATTTCGCGCCTACGTCCGAAACCGTTGGCACAATGTGGGATGTCGGGTTCGATGAGCGCCGCCCAACATTCGGCCCTAACAGAAAGCAGGTAATACCGTCTACTGTCATACGGTAGCTCAGTCAGACCTAATAGAATTGATCTAGAGGATAGTATGGATGAATTTCATCGGCCGAGTTGATCAGAACCCAAGGAACTGGTACAATGGTAGCTAAACATGGTTGCAAGAGTGCCCTACAATGCAGAACAAAAACACAAGTCTTTGGCCTACACCCGGTCTACTTGAGGACAAACTCTTTGAAGATTTCAGTCAGCTCAAGTTGACTGCTGCTTTCTTTAAATATATTCATAATGATGTCTCAAGATGCAGAAGAAGAATAAGGAAAAAGTAGTAGTAGTAGTAGTAGTAGTAGTAGTAGTAGTAGTAGTAGTATTAGTAGTAGTAGTAGTAGTAGTAGTAGTAGTAGTAGTAGTAGTAGTAGTAGTAGTAGTAGTAGTAGTAGTAGTAGTAGTAGTAGTAGTAGTAGTAGTAGTAGTAGTAGTAGTAGTAGTAGTAGTAGTAGAAGAAGAAGAAGAAGAAGAAGAAGAAGAAGAAGAAGAAGAAGAAGAAGAAGAAGAAGAAGAAGAAGAAGAAGAAGAAAGAAGAAGAAGAAGAAGAAGAAGAAGAAGAAGAAGAAGAAGAAGAAGAAGAAGAAGAAGAAGAAGAAGAAGAAGAAGAAGAAGAAGAAGAAGAAGAAGAAGAAGAAGAAGAAGAAGAAGAAGAAGAAGAAGAAGAAGAAGAAGAAGAAGAAGAAGAAGAAGAAGAAGAAGAAGAAGAAGAAGAAGAAGAAGAAGAAGAAGAAGAAGAAGAAGAAGAAGAAGAAGAAGAAGAAGAAGGAGGAGGAGGAAGAAGAAGAAGAAGAAGAAGAAGAAGAAGAAGAAGAAGAAGAAGAAGAAGAAGAAGAAGAAGAAGAAGAAGAAGAAGAAGAAGAAGAGAAGGAGGAGGAGGAGGAAAATGGAGGAAGAGGAGGAGAGGAGGAGGAGGCGGAGGAGGAGGCAGTCAGTACATCCCACAAACACATCCCTTGAAACGTCACGAAAGTTTGGAGAGAACAATACTGGAGAGATATATACCTGGGAAGAGAGGAAGAGGACGTAAGATGTTCATATTATTTTATACACTACCTGGTATCCCAAACTTGTATCTAGCTACATAGCAGTTCCGCGTCGTTGATTTCATGGTTGAACGTCAAGAAACTGGATATTCTGTCCGTATTGCGCAGTGCTGGGTTAAAGTGGGTGATAGACACAACTAATCATAACCCATGTCAAAGGATATCTTGATAGCCGTGCAAGAAGTATACTTGTTCTGTCGATAAAGCTTTTTTTCTGAATGCCTGTATTTTAAAATTTGTCTTTTGTCTATTGTTATTTGTTTGTCCTTTACAGGACGTCGCAGTCAACACCGGAAATTTTTGCTGTTGTGATCTCTTGGCAAATTTACGTTGTTTAGTTTGTCATTGCTTTCTGAACAGCCGGCACACATGCCATTTCGTAAAAATACCAACGCAAGGCGGTCTGCTACCAAATCGCCCGCAGCTGTGTTTCGAGCGCGGTATGCGGAATTACAAACTGCGTCCGTAACCCCTCCGCCACGGAGCCGCCACCGATGCTCATACGATTGTATAAAAGCCAGCGAAAAGCGGACTGCTTCCAAATGTTCTGCAGCTGATGTACCTTAGTGCACATTTAATCTACCCTCCATGTCTTTACTACACTGCATTCTTCATCTTCTTTTGTCCCACTGCTTTTACCGCGAAGCATCGCAGAGATGAGACCGATTAATTTTCCGTGTTTCGCTTGTTTTGTTGCTTGCACTAACGTCATATTTGATTTCTTCACTACTTCTTCCGTTGCATCTAGCCAACTCTTCCTGTACTACGTTTCCGGTATGCCGCTTTGTATAAAGACACCGAACAATTTTAGACGGTATAATGAAGACGATTCTATTACCCGTTTGTGTGTCTTACCAGCACATTTGTAATACAACTCCATCTTCTCTTATCTCACGCTACAACAATTTTGTATGTCTTACCAGTACATTCGTAATACAACGCCATCTCTCTGATCTCACGATACAATAATTTTTCGATGCACTCTTATCCCTTACATATAGAAATACCAACCAGGTTAACTAAAGTTAAAATATAGAAATACATAAACCCAAACAG
Source organism: Cepaea hortensis (assembly GCA_963921405.1). Classification (NCBI taxonomy): domain Eukaryota; kingdom Metazoa; phylum Mollusca; class Gastropoda; order Stylommatophora; family Helicidae; genus Cepaea; species Cepaea hortensis. The sequence goes on along the minus strand of OY992876.1, from coordinate 218,107,907 downwards.
CATAACGGAAACATCAAATGTACTTAACCACTCCGGTGATCAAAGTCAGATGGAGTACGGCGAGGTCTCTCAGTAAAGAAAGGATATTTTGGTTTAACAATCACGTCATTGGGCACAACGTAGGTGTGTTGTGTTTATCACTGACGGAGTTATATTACCGTTTTCTGTTTGACGAGATATGTTTATATGGTGCAGAAAGTTGCTTTTTGTTGTTCTTGTGGGACAGACAGACAGACAGACAGACAGACAGACAGACAGACAGACAGACAGACAGACAGACAGACAGACAGGTAGGTAGGTAGGTAGGTAGATATGCATGTAGACAGACAGAAAGACAGACAGACAGAGAGATGGGTCGATGGACAGACTAACATAAATACAGGTAGACAGACAGACATGCAGACAGACAGACAGAGACAGAGGTACAGATAGATAGATCGATAGATAGATAAATAGACAGACAATCCGATCGACCGACAGAGGTTCGCTAGATGGATGGATGGCAGGCTGGCTGGCTAGCTGGACAGACAGACAGATACAGACAGACAGACAGACAGACAGACAGACAGACAGACAGACAGGCAGGCAGGCAGGCAGGCAGGCAGGCAGGTAGGTTGTTGTGTAGGTAGATGTAAATATAAACAAGAAATGATTCTGGATGGATTAAGACAGTGGCTTGGAGGAATATCTGCAGCATAGTTGATCCAGAACACCAAAGACCGAGATCTGTGGAGATACATAAACGCCTACAACAGCTGGCTTGGCACTTGATGATGATAATGATGATGATGATTATGATGATGATGATGATGATTATGATGATGACGATGGCGTTCATGATTGATTAACTGATTATGAATTATAATGGATATAGATACATCAAAATCGATCAAAGGGTATTGGACTGTGTCAGACAGAATATTACTAGTAAAGTTGAGTGGAAGACCTTTCGAAATCAACATCATACACTTTTATGCAACAATAAAGAAGTGAATATGATCATGGATGACTTTAATGCTAAAGCTGGAAACCAACAGGACAGATGCATAGTAGGCAAGTATGGACTAGGGGGAAATAATGAAAGAGGTTGCAGACTTCTACAATGGGCAAGAGAGCATGAGATGATAATTGGAAACACCCGTTATCATCTCCATCTAAGGAGATTAAGGACATGGAGAAGTCCTGAACATAAGATAAGAAATCACATTGTCAATATAACGTTGTTAAATCCACGTTGTCAATATCCCGTTGTCAATGCCACATTGTCAATATCACATTATCAATATCTCGTTGTATAAAATAGCGTTCGCAATATCACGTTGTCAATATCACATTGTCAATATCGCATTGTCATTGTCACGCTATTTATACCACATTCTCAATATCACGCTGTCAATTTCACGTTGACACGGTCACGCCGACTGTCTTTAGATTCCAGGACATATCAACTGGGTCAACCTTAGTGTTGTGAATTGCCGACAGTAAGGTATAACAAAAACGTTATTAATAATAACAACAATAATGTTTTCAGTAGTCAATTTAAATAATGAAGACGCAAACAATACACTGCACAATTTACTGTCTGGCTTATTTCGCTGTATCCCGTCGGGTGCATTCTACAGGAAAATAACTTCAAGATAACATGAAGCAGCCTTGATTTTTTTTGGTTTAAATTAGTTTGTTTGTGTCGTTTGCTTACCTTGAACTCGAGCTTAGTCCATACATGTGCTACTGCTTCTAGTGCATTGGACTGATATTTGCGTGTGGATTAGTTTTCCCTATTACCAGTGATGGAACCCACTCCGACTTCTGAGGCACTTGCAATTTACATCCCCACGTCCCGCACGAGAAGTCAACATTGTAGTCCAACTGACGGGTGTAAGGGTTGTTTAATAGGATGTTTAAAAACCAGCTTTCTGATCCATTCAGCAATGCTGACACCCAAATAGTGAAACAAACAATTTCATCTGAAAGAAAAATATCATTAAATCTACGGTGGTGACAGTAAAACCAATTACAATTTAGTTGGATGTGTCTTCCCGCATGTAGAGATGGAGTACAATTATTTTGAAATAGTTACAGTTTTTATCGTTATATGCTCTCCTTGATCTTACTTCTATCTATCGTTCTTCTCTCGCACTCTTAGTTCACTGTTATCTCTTTATTCCCACTCTTGTCTTTGGCTTACATCATTTCTCTCTCTCTCTCTCTCTCTCTCTCTCTCTCTCTCTCTCTCTCTCTCTCTCTCTCTCTCTCGCTCGTCTTACTTATATCATAATCGTCTCTCTCTCTCCTCTCACAATTGGTTAACTTTGTCTTCTCTACACCCACTCTTGTCTCTTATTTACATCCTCTCTCTTTCTCTCTCTATCTCTCTCTCTCTCTCTCTCTCTCTTGGTTAAATGGGTGTGTAGGAGATTGTGTGGGTTGGGGGATGGGTGTGTAATGGGTGTGGGGAATGAGTGTGGGGGGTGTCTGTGAATGGGATATGCCTGTGTGGGTGGGAGTGTGTGAGTGTGCATGGGGTAAATATGAGTGGGTGGAGGATGTATGTGTGGATGGTGAGGATGTTTGTAGGTGGAGGATGTGTGAGTGGGTGGGGAGATGTGTGGGCGGGGATGTGTATGGGCAATGTATGTGGGGGATGTGTGTGTGTGGGGGGAATGTGTTTATGGGTGGAGTTTTGTGTGGGAGGGGAGATGTGTGAGAGATGGGGTAGGTGTGGGATGTGCAGGTGATTGAAGGATGTATGCGAGGATGGGGATGTGTGTTTGGCTGGGTGGTTGGGGTGTGTGTGGGTGGGAGGGTAGATGAGAGATGCATGTGTTGATGGGCGCGTGGGTGATGTGTGGGTGTGAGTGGTTGAAGGATGAGTACGTGAGTGGGTTGATGTGTGTGAGAGATGAGTGTATGGGTGGAGGAGGTGTGTAGTTGTGAGAAGATGTGTGTGAGCGGCGAATGTGTGTGGGTGGGTATATGCGGGTGGCGGGGTGTGTGTGGGTGGGAGGTGTGTGTTTTTGGGTTATGGGTGGGGGATATGTGTGAGCAGGTAGGGAGATGTGTTTATGGATGGGGATGTGTGTATAGGTGGGGATGTGTAGTTGAGAGGTGGCGAATATTGGGTGGGTGAGTGGGTGTAGGTTGCTTGATGTGTGTGTGGGTGGGTGGGGAAAATTTTGAGAGTGCGGGATGTGTGGGTTGGCGGGGGTATGTGTATGTGGCTTCTTCTTCTTCTTCTTCTTCTTCTTCTTCTTTTTCTTCTTCTTCTTCTTCTTCTTCTTCTTCTTCTTCTTCTTCTTCTTCTTCTTCTTCTTCTTCTTCTTCTTCTTCTTCTTCTTCTTCTTCTTGGTGTGTGAGGATGTGTGTGTTGGTGGGGGAAATGTGTGTGGGTGGGGGATCAGTGGATGGGTGGCGGCATGTATGTTTGCCTGGTTCTGTGTGAGTGCGTGGAGGTATGTCCTGGTGCGTGGGGGAGGTTTGGTGGGTGGGGGATGTGTTGGTGGCTGCGGGATATGAGGGTGGATGGGGGATGTGTCTCACAACATTGCAATATGCACTGTTTATGTTTACAACTTTCATTTGATAATGTTTATTTTTTGTTATCTCACGTGATTGTATCATGCGTAATATGCATTGTTTATGCTTACAAAATCCATTTGACAATGTTTTCCCCCTATGTTAATGTAACATGCACATTTGATGAAGAAAAGATGAGTGATTGAAAGGGCGGAATGTAAGACGGGCCTGCGTACCCAATTTGTTACCCTTTTAAAATAAAGTTCGTTCGTTCGTTCGTAAGTTCCTCTCTCTCTCTCTCGTCTTACTTCTTTCTCTACCACCTCACTCTCTCTCTTCTCTTTCTCAATTGACTCTCTTTTGCCTCTCTACTCCCATTCTTGTCCGTGTCTTGCATCTTCTCTCTCTCTCTCTCTCTCTCTCTCTCTCTCTCTCTCTCTCTCTCTCTCTCTCTCCGCCTTACTTCTATCGCTATCATCTCTCTCTCATCTCTCGCCACTGGCTCTCTTTTCTCTCTCTACTCCCACTCTTGTCTCTCATTTACATCTTGTCTCTCTCTCCCGTCTTAATTATGTCACTATCGTCCCTCACCTCTCTCTCCACTGACTCTTTTTTGCCTCTCTACTGCCACTCTTGACTCTCCATTACATCTTCTCTCTCTCTCTCTCTCTCTCTCTCTCTCTCTCTCTCTCTCTCTCTCTCTCTCTCATCATATCTCTCTCCCACTCTCTCTCCCTCACCTCACCTTCACCACCCCCCCCCCCCAAAAAAAAAAAATAAACACCCTCCTTCCCTCAACTCTTCCGCACCATATGTTGATAATACCTTCCCCAGCCAAACATGCCTACACCTTCTGCACGTGCCATCCACACTCACGACGCACACACCATTAACTACACCCCGATCACCCCTCCCGCCCTTAAGCCAAACGCATTACCCCAAATGTCGTGGGAGAAAAACAGCAAACAACCCACAACCCAACCCCCCCAGGCACCGCGTTGTTTCTACCAACCCCCCAACTACCTCTCTGTTTAATGGAAGCACAAGCCCGATCCTAGGCCCATATACTTTTATTTCTCCTTGGAAAAACCTTCCTCCTTAGAGCCAAGGGTAAACCCAAGAACGTCATTCGTCGATGTCTGGCGAGCAAGGATGTTGTGGATCATAGCATTTCGAATACCGTGACTGATAATAATTGAAACATTTCTCCTTTAATATTTATGTATTGGAATTGTGTTTGCGAAATGACAAAGCTTCCGTTAGAATTGACTATTTGACTGCAATAATACTGAGTTATAATAATTGAACTGGATTAAATAAATTAGCAACATGTAATGACATTTGATTTCTTGTTGCAAACTCATAGGAAAAAAGTGGATTGGACTATCTATACGGTCATTATTTTAATTAAATTGCCTGTATTGTAAACCGCAATAAGTGATACATTTGTAATTTCAAGGTGTGATCAATGCTCAAGTAGATAAATGAATATAACTACTTGACTTTACAACACGGACTGCATATTACTAAATATATAACAATGGGTTTAGTTATTTGTTATTCAATCCCGAAGCACTACTTGAATTGAATTAATAACACTAAACCGTAATATGTAAAGACATGGGCTGCTTTACTGATTACTATAACTTGTTGAAGAAATTCGTAGTTTCTATTTTGATCCAATAGAATAATAGCACAATAGGAAGCCGCCGTTGCTGAAATATTTTTAGTAATGCAAAGTAGACGACACTTTAGCACACAATTAGTAATGTAAAAGAAAGGTCACTGTGCCACCCATTTAGTAATGTAAAGTAAACGACACTTTCACACCCAATTAGTAATGTAAAGGAAAGGTCACTTTAACACCCATTTAGTCATGTAAAGTAAACGCCACTTTAACACCCATTTAGTCATGTAAAGTAAACACCACTTTAACACACATTTAGCAATGTAAAGTAAACGATACTTTAATACATATTTAGTAATGTAAAGTAAATGACACTTTAACACCCATTTAGTCATGTAAAGTAAACGACACTTTAAATCCCCATTTATAAATTTAAAGTTGTGTTGTGTTGTTTGTCCATCAAGAATGATGATCACCATTCATTTCATCCAGTGGGGTTGAAGGTGTGGAGCCGTGGGTTCTAAGATGGCTGATAAGGCCTATTTTGGCTCGAAATGTTCTTTGACAATGTGGGCAAAGAATGCTTGACGTCTCTGGAGGAGGATTTCCTGCAGTGGTTTTTCTGTCCTGCCTTTTCTTCACAGCTTTTGCAGTCCTGGTTGCCTCACATATGACTGCACCTTTGCGCAATGATGCACGCCACGAATTTTGGTCTCTGTCTGCAGCCTCCCAGGTGTCATGATGAATTCCAAAAGCATTCAGTGAAATTTTCAGAGTGGCTTTAAAACGTTTCCTCTGGCCACCTTGGGAGCGTTTACCACAACGCAGTTCACTGTAGAAAATTCGTTTAGGGAGCCTGTGATCTGGCATGCGAGTCAAGTGACCAGCCCAGCGAATCTGAGTCTTCATCAGTAGAGTGTGGATACTGGGCATGGATGCTCTTTCTAGGACTTCAGTGTCTGGAATCTTGTCTTGCCATTTAATCTTCAGTAGCTTCCTTAGGCAGACTGTGTGGATGTGGTTTAATTTCCTAGCGTGTCGCTGATAAACAGTCCAGGTTTCACAAGCATATAGCAGTGTGGATAATACAACTGCTTTGTAGACTTTTAGCTTTGTTTGCAGGCTTATTCCAGTTCTGTCCCATACATTATTGTACAGTCTGCCAAAGGCTGCACTGGCCTTGGAGATTCTTGCATTCACTTCGTCATCGATTGTGGCAGCTTGTGACACGGTGCTGCCAAGATAGGTGAATTTGTCCACAACACTTAGTCTATGATCATTCACTTTGATATTCGGCACAGTGTGATTATTCCCTGGAGCTGGCTGGTACATAACTACAGTTTTCTCCAAATTGGTATTGAGCCCAAAGTTGGCACAGGCATGTGAGAAAGCTGAAACATTATGTTGCATGTCCGCCTCTGAGTTGGCGTATAGAGCGCAATTATCAGCAAACAGGAGCTCTCTGACGGTGCCGCTGTTAATTTTGGTTTTAGCTTTCAGCCTTCTGAGATTGAATAACTTTTCATCCATGCGGTAGTTGATGTCTATCCCAATGTCGTTGTTCTCGAAGGCATTCATCAACATGGCTGAAAACATGAGGCTGAACAGTGTTGGTGCCAGGACACATCCTTGCTTCACTCCATTGGTGACAGGAAAGGGCTCAGACAGTTCACCATTTTCCTGTACTCTTGCCTGCATACCATCATGAAATAGCCGCACTATTTGGACAAACTTTCGTGGACAGCTATCCATTTAGTAATGTGAAGTAAACGACACTTTAACACCCATTTAGTAATGTAATGTAAACGATACTTTAACACTCGTTAGTAACGTAAAGTAAACGACACTTTAACAAACATTTAGTAATGTTAAGTACACGACAATTTAACACCTATTTAGTAATGTAAAGTAAACAACACTTTAACACACATTTAATAATGCAAAGTACATGACACTTTTACAACATTTTAGTAATATAAAGTAAACGACACTTTATCGCCCATTTAGTACTGTAAAGTAAACGACACTTTAACATCCATTTTGTAATGCAAGGTAAACGACGCGTTAACACCCATTTAGTAATGCAAAGTACATGACACTTAAACATCCATTTAATAATGTAAAATAAACGGCACTTTAACACCCATTAAGTAATGTAAAGTAAACGATATTTTAACACCCATTTAGTATTGTAAAGTAAACGATATTTTAACACCCATTTAGTATTGTAAAGTAAACCATATTTTAACACCCATTTAGTAATGTAATGAAAACGCTATTTTAACACCCATTTAGTAATGTAAATTAAACGATATTTTAACACCCATTTAGTAATGTAAACGATATTTTAACACCCATTTAGTAATGTAAAGTAAACGATATTTTAACACCCATTTATGCGCACTTGGTATATGATGCTAGCTACATGTTTGTATAGACAAATTGGCGTCCACAGATGTAGTCAATATCACATACGCCGTCTTTGTTGGCGTCTTGGCTTCCCTTGACATTTCCTTTTGCCCATTTTACGCTGGGTAGGCCTGGGGACCCAGGTCAATTGTGTTGCGCTCCAAACAGATTGTATGTATCCCATGAACTATATTTTAATTATATCCCGTTAAACTATATTTTACTATATCCCATTAAACTATATTTTACGATATTCCATTAAACAATATTTTACTATATTCCATTAAACTATATTTTACTATATTCCATTAAACTACATTTTTTATAACCCATTGAACTACATTTTACGTTATTCCATTGAACTATATTTAACTGTATCCCATTGAAGTAAATTTTAGGATATTCCTTTAAACAATATTTTACGACATTCTATTAAACTATATTTTACTACGTTCCTTTAAATTATATTTTACAATATCCCATTAAGCTCTATTTTACAATATTACTTTACACTATATTTTACTATATCCCATTAAAATATATTTTACTATATTCCTTTAAATTATATTTTACTTTTTCTATTAAATTTCAAAAATGGGCAAACGAGCATGATTTGATTATTGAAAACACCTGGTACCAACAGCACCCAAGGAGATTATGGACATGAAGGAGTCCTGATCATAAGATAAGAAATTAGATTGTTTACATTCTCATCAACAGAAGATTTCGAAATGCCTTAAAAGTCGCAAAAACTATACCAAGCGCAGACTGCTACAGCGACCATAGACTAATCTTAAGCGATTTACATATAAAATTAAAGAAAGTTAAATATTCACCAAGAAACACAAAATTTAATCTACATGCACTCAAGAGTGTAGAAATAAAAGATAAATTCAACGTAGAGGTAAAGAACAGATTCGATGCATTGTCCGATATGGAAATATTATTTCAAGACGTCAGAGACCAATGGGAAATATTAAAGAAATCAGTCAACCAAGCTGCAGAAACAACCATCCCCAAAATAAAGATAATAGGACGCAAATAATGTATGACCGAAGACATCTTAAAACTCATGGAAGTAAGGAGAAATAAAAAAAATAACAAGGAAAAATATGAAGAGATTCACAGGAAAATTAGGAAGCTATGCAATGAGGCAAAAGAAGCATGGCTTGAGAAAAACTGCAAGGAAATTGAAAACCAACACACCACGCGGAATACCAAATTAATGCACAAAAGAATTAATGACATCACTAACAAAAGAACACACGTTAACGAGTTGCCTAAAAATCAAAGATGGCAAAATCATAATAGAAAAAGATCAGATCTTACATGCGGGTCAGATTATGTGAAAGAAATTTATGATGATACAAGAGAAGAACAATATTATCATCGGAATAATAATGAAAAACCATCAATTTTGAAGATGGAAGTTCAGAATGCTCTTAATAATATGTAAGCTGGCAAGACCCCGGGTACAGACAACATCACAATAGAAATGATCAATGCTTTAGAAGAATATGGAATAGACCAAGTCACCAGACTGCTGAACGTAACATACTATACTGGAGATATACCTCCTGAATTATGTAATTCTATATTTATTGCAATCCCGAAGAAATCAGGAGCCTTGGAATCGAACAATTAGTATAATGAGCCACATCACGAAGATTCTGCTGAGAATTATCATGCAAAGCGCTAGGAAGAAAATACAACCCGAAATAGGAGACGAACAATGTGGGTTTGTAGAAGGCAAGGGCACAGTAAATGCTGTGTATAAACTGAGAACAGTAACTGAACTTTCTATAGAACTAAACAAAGATCTATATCTTTGCTTTATTGGCTACACAAAGACTTTCGATAAAGTGAGACATGTCGACATGATAAGGATGCTTGAAGATCTAAAACTTTATGGAAAAGACCTTAGACTTGTGGAAAAAAAAAAACAACAACATATATTGGAGACAACAAGCTGCCATCAGAATTGATACTGACGTAGTTCAATATCAGCCTATTAAAAGAGGTGTGAGACAGGCATGTGTAATGTCTCCAGACATTTTTCCCTCTACAGTGAAAACATTTTCAGAACTATAGAAGATATGGAAGAAATCAACATTAGGGGACGATACACCAATAACATTAGATATGCAGATGATACAGTCTTGATTGCAGACAATGAACAGGACCTGCAAAGTTTAGTAGATGCGGTTATTGCACACAGTGAACAACTATGGTTAGAACTGAATATTAAGAAGACACAGATTATGGTCGTTACTGGGAAGAAGGAAATACCACAATGTGATATACGAGTAAATGGGCATATTCTTAAGCAAGTGAATCGATACAGTTATCTCGGCAGAGTCATAACATCTGGTGGGAGATGCCTTGAAGAGACTAGAACACGAATTGCCATTGCGAAGGTAGCCTTTTGCAAGATGAAAAACAAACTGACCAGTAAAAAGATATCAATTGAAACGAGGAAAAGAGTAATGAAGTGTTACATAGAACCTATACTTTTGCATGGATGTGAAGCGTGGACAATAAGCAGTCAAGCTGAAAAACAGCTGATGGCTGTGGACATGTTGTTTCTGAGGAAAATGCAAAGAATACCATGGTCAGACAGAAAAACCAATGAACAAGTCCTTGAAGAAACAAATGAAGTTCGTAAACTGATTAGAGACATTAGACGTATACAGTCAAAATGTTTTGGGCATGTTATGAGAAAAGATGACTTGGAGAACTTGGTGACGACTGGCAAGATCGAAGGGAAGAAACCAAGGGGAAGACCAAGAAGTAAATACCTGGATGGCTTTGCCACGTGGCATAGTCGAGACAGGAACACGGAGCTGATCCACGACTCTGGTGATTGAGTGAGATGGCAGAACATGACCGCCCACGCGTATCGGCATGGCACACGATGAATGGATGAATAAGATTAACCTATATTTTACTATATCCAATAAACATATATTTTACCTAATCCCACTAAACTATATATTACCGTATCTCATTAAACTATATGTCACTTATCCCAGTAAACTATGTTTTACTATGCCCATTATATTATAGTATTATACTTGCTATATACTATTAACCTTTATTTCACTATGCCCCGTAACATATATTTTACTAAATCAAATTAAATTATATGTTATCGTATCCCATTAAACTATATTTTACTATATCCTATAAATAGATTTTACTAAACTCCATTAAACTATGTTATTAAATCCCAATAAACTATACTTTACTGGATTCCATTAAATTACACTTTACTGTACATAATTAAACTATACTTTACTGCATAAAATAAGCTCATAATTCTCTATGACAAAATTTTATTTGATCTGACAAACGTATCTTTAACTATTTCTAATAGTGATATCTATTACGGGTAAAATTAAAGTTAGTTGCATATCCTTCACATGATGTCGCAGTCAACACCAGCATTCTTTGTTGTTGTGATCTCGAACGCGGTATGCGGGATTACGCACTGCATTCATAACCTCTTCGCCACGGAGCACGGTTATGCATGATTACGTAGAATAAAATAAGCCACAAAACTTGGCTGATTCCGTCACGTGATTATTAATCTGAGGCTGGGAGATGCCCTAATTATAACTTCTCTTCAGTGCTTGAACGGTATAGGGGTAATGGTAAAGAATAGAATGTGTGTGTTAAAGTACTTACGTTTACTGGCTTTCTGTACCCAATATCTGCTAATCAAAAGAAACATGTAATTAATATAGTAAAATATACTTTTGTAACCGTAATATATCAGCTCCGTGGCTAAGAGGTTACGTACGCAGTTCGTAATACCGCATACCCGCGTTCGCAACCGCGTTCGATTTGGCAGCATATCGCCTTGCGTTGGTTTTTAACGACATCGTATGGGTGCCTGTCGTTCAGAAAGTAATGGCAAACTATTGTATGTAAACTTGCCAAGAAATCACAAACAGCCACACATTAAAAAAAACACTGGGGTTTACTGCCACGTCCTGTAAAGGATATGCAACTAACTTTTTAATTTTCCTTAACAGTAAAATAATCCTCTGACTGAATCAGCAACATTTCAAATATTACAAATATTAATTTGGAGAGTGTTGTTGTTTAAAGAGGGTATCAGATCTAAGAACCAGAAATTTGATTGCTATTCATTCTGCCAAACAGTTTCAAAGTTTCCGTAATATTCTTTACGTGTGGACTTTGATTTAATCTCATTCCGACTCTGATTCAAATTAAATTACCTAATTTTTGAGAACTGTTTGAATAACCACTGACATATTTAGGAGTCGTGAAGGAAATGTGATATGTTTGTGAAGTTTCATGTAAAACATTATCTGCAATTCAACTCTAAACTTCTGAGGTTGGATTATCGCTGAATTTGAAACAAGAGGCAGTGATATAAAGGAGAGTATATGCTTCAAGGGATATAACACGCAGATGATTTGTGATTTCGAAATTAATGTAAATATAACAGAGACTGTTCTGGGAAATAACTCTGATGAGAGTTGCAATGAAAATAATGATAAGACAGAACCATCGTCTCCGGTTATAGAGGACTATAACTTTCGGAGAGTTGACGAGAGGCGAGATAATGGTATCGTGACGGACAACGAAGACGATGGAACAAGTAAAGTCAGTAAGATTGAAAGTAACGAACTGAATATTAACAGTTCTTCTGAAAATAACAAAAATAATAATAATAATCCAAGAAAGGAGGAAACGAAATACGAAAATAAAAATAACACCCATAAAAATCTTAATAATAACACCGAATATTATGATGATGATGCAGGTAACAGAACATTCGTCTCATATAAAGATTACGACTGCCATACGCTGAGAACAAATAACAATATAATTAGTTTGTCAGCTGAGAAAGAACTTAGCGATAAAGTAAATATGGGCCAAGCAGCTCCTAACTGCAAGAAGAGCAGCGCAGATGGCGAGATTGTTAATGTAACGAGAATACGGGAAAGTAATGAACAAAATAATACAGACATGAATCAGAGAGGAAATGGCGGTGAAGAAAACGTTCAAAGCAGTCGTGTGGGAAAGGGATGTACAGCCAACGAGGAAACAGAGACATACGATGATTGCGTGATTGTTGTCGATAGAGAAGAGAGCAACCGAGATGTTAAGAAGGAAACAGATCATATAAACAGTAAAGAAGACCCAGGTAACACATCTGAAGAAAGCAAAGACGATAAGCGGTGTGAGGTATGTGTTGAAGTTGCGATTGAACATACCAAAGAAAAGTGTACGATTACCGTTAAGCCACACGAAAACATAGAATGTACATCTAACGAGAAAGTTACAACCGCAGAAAACAAAGAAGCACATATATCTGACGCCTGTGCTGCTGCAGATGTAGACAGCAGTGACAACAAGCTAGATGCAAGAAAGCAACAAGAAAGCATCAAGAAGAAATATGTCGCAGAAAGCCACATCAAAGAAGGAGATGCTGTAGATCGATCTTGGGACTCAACGGTTTTAGCGGACATCAAAACCAGCAGTAGCAATGAGCAAAGAATTACCACAGATAGCAAAGATACCTTGGGGGAAACTACCACACGCGGCTGTATTGATAACAGAAATAATGTGCGCGGTACAGACAGTAATAATGAAATCCAAGAGATTCCCGACCTTGCTACAAACAGTGAAAACAATAATGAAAGACAACGAAAGACAGAACGTGAGGTGCAAGAAGGAACCACAGATGAAAAGAACAACGACAATACTCAAACCAACAACGATATAAAAGATTGCAAAGATGACAAACAGGAGTGTACACCACAGATTGCCCAGAAAGATACACACAATGATGATAATGTAGAAGAAAGACGTGACGAGACAGATAACGATGATGACAACACTCAGGCTGACGATAATCTCTGTTCTGATTCTGGGATTGTCTACTACAAATCAAAGTAAGCTGTTTTAAACGTTTATAATTTTGATATTTGTTTGTTTGTTGGGTGAAAGTATTCTGAAAAAGTACAGAATAAATTATCATTTTTCGATTTAGTCACCACTACGTTCAATGCTAGTCCTCCAGCACTGATAAAGTGTTTGGCTTCCTGTAGAAAAGAATTTTCTTGGTCAATAGTACCGAATCTCTTCATCGGACTGGAAAAAGTCTGTCACAGAAGTCACGCCGTACTGAAACTTCCTTTTATACTCATACACTTTCTGAACTGACAGACATGCATCAGCGTAATTCACCGATGAATTTCTATAGGTTTTTACCCTTCACTGTTTACAAAAAAAGGAATGTATAACAGAACGCTGCTCATCGTTGGTGCATGCCAAAAGTGGGGTAGCCATCTTCAAACTGTCCTTATGGAGTCACCGTGTTCGTCTGCGCCGCGATGTCATGTGCTTACAACTCTTGACGTCCTTAGCAACACTATTGACAGGTTACAAGCAAAGGCATATTTATTGTAATTTCTATTACACTTTTAAGGTTTTCGTTTGAAGCTCGCTCGTATAATCTTAGATTAGAAACACGTGGCTTTTAATATCACCAAAGCATCTAAGATTTTGAGACAGAAGCATTTTATGAGCTAGATTTCTTTGATGATCAAATCTTGACACATGTCGGCATTTTTAATACTTAAACTACTGTCTGGGTATTTCCGTCTAACACTAAAGATGAAATGCCAGGGTTTGTATTTCTTATGTTTGTGGCATGGTTCATGGTCCACATGACGACAGGTTAGTGAGATCTGATGCATAGTCTTCTCGAATAAGGGTAAAAAAAAATAGGGAGCCAAATGTGCAAGTAATAAACGTTACAAATTCCAGTTGAATATCGCAAAGAGTAGGCCATAAAGCCAATGATCTGGCAAACGTGTTTAGGGAATAAAAACATACCTACTTGGAAACTGAATTCATTACCCTGGATAGAATCTGTAGAGGAAGCAAACATGACACAAATGCATGCTCAAGTCGGACACAATGATCTTTGAGGTGCATACCTAAAAAGTCGCGTAAACGTCGACAGGGTAGACTTCATTGCACAGGCTTTTATCTAAATGGCTGAGCCTCTTTCCGCAGCGAACTGCCGAAAGCGTCGCACAGAACACTAACTCCGTAGCTCCAGCGACGACTCTTGGGAGTCTCCTGAAAAAAGCACCAATGAACCGAAGAACGTGGCCCGGAATCGAATCCACAACCTTCGGAGCCTGAGTCAGACGGCTTGACCATTTCGCCAAAGAGATTACTAGGTGTGATGCATTCCCTTCACAAGAGTAACGCAGAAGGAGAAGAAGAAGAAGAAGAAGAAGAAGAAGAAGAAGAAGAAGAAGAAGAAGAAGAAGAAGAAGAAGAAGAAGAAGAAGAAGAAGAAGAAGAAGAAGAAGAAGAAGAAGTATTAACAATGATTCTAACAAAAGCATTAACGTTTGTTTATAAAATAGTTCTAACAATTTATCGATGATAGTCTTAACAATAGTTTTAACTTTTGTATTAGAAAAGAAAACTTAGCTTATGAACAATATTAAAGTTCAAACTAACGATATTGTAATGATAGTTTTAAGATTATTTTAACGACAGTTGAAAATGTATGTATTCCTGTATTACCGATTGAGTTACTGTCAAAATTCGAAGCTTTTCTCCAGAATCTCAACCTTCCATTGCTTACATCTTATATTATTTTGGCAAACAGAATCAATGTAACTGCACTCGATGCAGACAGTGGGGTGCTCAGTCACTATCAATCGATATCAAAACTGGCTGCAGCGTTATTTCCTGCGCGGCTGATAGTCATTCCAAAGAATCGTTTTAGTCGTTTAGATGCATTGTATGCCCGCTGCTAAAGGCGGTACCAAGTTCAACAGTCTCTCATTAATTGTTACAGCAAATGCCTAGTTATGTTACGAGGGAGCATCAAATGAAAACCTGAAATGTTTAATTTTAGTTGGGTGAATATATTCTGAAAAAGTAAAGAACAGCTTAAAATGAACAATTGGGAAATATTTTGGAGATAATAGCAGCGGCGAGCGTGATAATGCCCCTAACATACACCGAGTGATGATTGCTGTATGGTCTATCATGATATTCCTAATGGGCCTTAAGGCATACACAAATATGTTTAACTTGTTATCGACAGATCAGATTAGAACTATCTTATCGTCGCCATCATCATAACTGACACTTTGCCGTCTTGACAGACGATAGTTTGTAAAGTGGAGTTATACCTCTCCATAACACAAATCCTGGGCTGAGTTTAGAGATCATGTGTTGTCCATGCATCATGATCTCTCTCTCTCTCTCTCTCTCTCTCTCTCTCTCTCTCTCTCTCTCTCTCTCTCTCTCTCTCTCTCTCTCTCTCTCTCTCTCTCTCTCTCTTGGTCTGCCCAGTTTACTCAAGAGGAAAGGTAAACCAATACTTCTGGAACAAGACAAGCTGCAAAAACTGCAAACAGTGCTCTGGAAGAGCTGGAAGAGCTTCAATCCTAGACCAGTTGCTGACCAAGGCTTAGTGCCTGGTCTGCCCTGCCATGACATTTAGTCTTTAGGTTGCATTTCCTGGTACTAGGATAAAACTTTTACCCTCCCAATTGCGCTCCTCCGCTCGAAGACGTGAGCACAATGTGGAGGTTTGGTGAGCGCCACCCAACAATCGGCGCTAACAAAAAAGCAGGTATTACCGTCTGCTGTCACACGGCACCTCAGTCGTATCTGACTACGACCTGACCTTAGTAGTATCTTTACCATTCTGCTTTAGCAGTAACTTTACCATTCTTTTTAGCAGTAACTTTACCATTGTGCTTTATTAGTAACTTTACCATTCTATTTTAGTAGTAACTTCACTATTCTGCTTTAGCAGTAACTTTTTTCATTATTTTTAGTAGTAACTCTACCATTCTGTTTTAATAGTACCTTTACCATTCTGCTTTTGCTGTAACTTTACCCTTTAGCTTTAGCTGTTACTTTACCATTCAGCTTTAGCTGTAACTATACTATTATGCTTTAGCAGTAATTTTACCATTCTACTTTAGCAGTAACTTTACCATTCTGCTTTAGCAGTAACTTTACCATTCTGCTTTAGTAATAAATTTTCCAGTCTGCTTTAGCAGTAACTTCAAAATTATTTTTAGTTGTATCTTTACCATTCCAAAATTCATGACACTCCAAACCTCTAAGTCATCCGATATTTTGATGAAATTACTTTTGATTTTTTTTGTTTTTTCGGGATTTGAGATTTAAATATTGAGCACAACCCACTACTGGCAACGCGATCGTATTCTGGTATGAACCTAAGGCCTATCCACGTCAATGTGGAAGCACTAGACTCGAGTTTCGCTCTCGTTTGAGCTCGTCAGTAGTGCATATCCTTGACCGGACCCGGAAACAAACCTTACTTGTGCTTATATAATCACTGCTGCTCAGCTATTTACGATTTCCTGTTTCATTGCTCACTGACTTCCTGTGCCTTTCTCGCCGAGCATTTTCTGCCATAATGCAAGATTCTCAATGCCACATCTTCTGTTAATATGTCCCATTAAAGTATTGCGAGGGGGCGGCAGGGGCTCGGGATGAATTTCAAAACTTAAAGGAAAGACAAGGATAACTTTCAATCAGATAACGGTGGGAACGATTAGTATTATATGTCTTCGCTGGCTGTTGAAAGAGGGGACAGAGCACGTATGGGAATGCCCTGAGTGCAGTGATGTCGGTTCTTAGCGCAATTCATCTCAACTCTGTTGAAAAGTACTATCATAACCCCTTTAATTCTCAATAGCCAGAAGCTCTTGGATGGATGGAATGCTGGAGGTGTTCTGCAGCCTTTGCCAGCTGACTTTGACCCATTCATGTTGATTGTTCTTATGGTCCGGCAAACTAATCCAGAAAGAAACCAAGCAGTGGTCAGCAAAGATCATTGACTTAGACCAGTCGATGTCCGTTTGAAAGAAGAGAGCATGCTTGCGTGGTGTTGGGCGAGGTTAGTTGAGAAAGATTGTTGCTGCTCATCAAGCTGGCTCTGTGTGTGATGCCCGTTGAGTGTTTTGTACTCGTATTTCAATGAGGATGGACACATATGGATGAAGATGCAGATTAATAATAATATTAATAATAATATCATAAATAGTTGAGTTGAGTTGAGCTAATAACTGACATCACTGCACTCAGGACATTCCCATACGCGATCAGTCCCCTCGTTCAACAGCCAGCGAAGAGTCACATTACTAATCGATCCCACAGCTATCTGAAAGTTCTCCCGGTCTTCCCTCTCAGTTTTGAGATTCTACCAGAACCCCTGCTTATCTCCACCAATCTCATCCTTTCCACATACGGATTCTCAGTCTGTTTCCCCACCTTCTCCATCTGGTCCCACTGGCGCACGACCACCTCCCCTTGTCAATAAGTAATTTTCCACCAAGAGGTGCCACAATTTTCCACAATTCCCTGCCAGCCTATCAGCCTTTTCATTTCCCCACACCCCCGCATAGCCATGGCAAAAAATCTACACAAATCTTACAGTCTGTGACCTCTGAAGCGAGGTGAGCCATTCCACATGAAACATGCCTTTCTCCACGTTACTAAGAATACTTCTTTAGTTCGTAATGAATACAATGTGTGTTGCAGCGGTCTCCTATAACCAATTCTTAAAACAAGGAGAGTCTGGCATATGAGGCTACGACCTCCAACATTAGAATGAAAATCGAAGCAATCTCAGTAGCAATGTTGATAATAATAGAAATAATAATAATGATGATGATAATAATAATAATAATAATAATAATAATAATAATAATAATAATAATAATAATAATAATAATAATAGCATACTGATGAGGATGATTCAGAGAAGGAACAACACTAATAAATACCCCAAAAAATTACACAAGAAAAAGAAGAAGAAGAAGAAGAAGAAGAAGAAGAAGAAGAAGAAGAAGAAGAAGAAAAAGAAGAAGAAGAAGAAGAAGAAGAAGAGGAGGAGGAGATGAGGAGAAGAAGGAGGAGGAGGAGGAGGACACACAAGAGAAAGAGGAAGAAGAAGAAGCTCTAGAGAACAAACAAAATTTAATACAAAGACAATAAACACAATTTCTGGTAAATAAATGAAAGCCAAACTACCCTAATCATCATATATTTCCACCGAATCATGACATAACACTTCCACCCACGAACTCTGCACTAACAAAGTCACCCTGACTAGAATGTTGGCAGCCTGGCCAAAACTCAGCTAGGTCGGTGATATTCCAGACACACTAATGAAAAACTGAATATTCTAGCCGATCTGTTATATTCTGTCTCGACAAGCTAACGACAACATGTTAATCTTGCATATGTTTCAAGATTCGTCACCCACAAGGATCGCTATGTTTCTTGATCTGAACAAAATTGTTGATTTAACTCTGTACATCCGCTTCCTTGGTAGTGTATTGACTTGTAGCCTAATCGAATAAGTGTTGAAAACATAAAATTTCCGGCGTGCACATTAAAAATTCCTTGACAGTTCGAATTAAAAATTCGTGATTAAATGGATCATTGTTCAATACATCAGTTGTAAACACAGTAGAATACAAGGGGTATCTACCACACTATCTTTCTTAGGAAACTCATTGACAGGAGCCTAGTGAGCTCATGCCAAGTGTTTCTTTCAGAATGAGGAGGAACACGTATAGAATTTGGGGCAGCGCTGTAACAAACGACTACAACTATATTAACATAACAACAAACCCTTAGACGGATATTCAACAACGACGATCAGAGAATACCCCGGACTACATCAATAAATAAACATGGGGAGCACATTGCAGGTCGGAGAATTGGATCTCCAGAAGTTAGATAACACGCCAGCAAAGCTAAAGAGTGATCCTACCGACTCCTGATTGCATATTAATTCAACAGCAGTAAATTGAGTCATGGCGCCCTACCGATACTAAGAAGTACGATCACAAACTAAACAAAGGCGAAGAACGGCCTCTGTCACGATGGTAAGAATGAACCATAATCATGACCTACTAATATTAATCCATATAATGATGACATTAACCTTACTTCGACCCTACCGACCTTTGACACTCATTATGACATGATATTAAAGACACAACAGATTTGAAAGTATTTGAGCTGGGAACACTGACAAAGGATCAAAGGTCTTTCCGGTTCTGCAAAAGACCTGTTACATAATCTTGATGATGATAAGATCCCATTATATAATACTTATAGGATACTTCAAGTGTATAAAATAATATTTCTATTATGATATTCCTACGACCTGACACTTTGGGGATCTAATCTTTTTTGTGAGAAGGTCCTCGTCCTTCCTGTCTAGTCTCTCCCTAAGCTCCGTTTGAGTTCAACAATCAAAAATAGATAGCATCTGTTTGAAACTCCCCCCCCCCCCGCACCAGGACATGCTAGTATAGTGGGAAACGAGCAGGCGGGCAGACTGGCTGCATCTACATCACTGGGTGGGGTATTGGTGCATGATCAGACAGATGTGGTCGGGGTCCTTTGGGATGGTGTATGTAGTTTAGAAGAACGGGTAGATCATCACAGCTTGGAGAGAATGGTGCTACCGGGAGCCACCTGAGAATTAGCTTACATTCAAAACTCTCAGGATAGACTAGACGGAACAAACGAACGAACTTTATTTTCAAAGAGTCATAAATTGAGCATGCAGGCCCGTCTTTCATTCGGCGTTTCCAATCACTCATATTTCATTCATCAATTATTTATTGTGCATTTTACATTCACATAGGAACAAAAAACCCATTGTCATATGAAAGTTCCGAACATAAATAATGAATATTAAAATGTTAACTCGACACACAAACATAAGCACATGCATAAACACATACATACATATAATACATGTATACATGCTTACATCATTTAAACAAACTCTCAATGTTATGCACCCACTAAATAATACGCAAATGTATACACCCTCGCTTACACATAGACATACAACTCACTCACAATCCCAAACTTACTTATACATACTCTCTCTCTCTCTCTCTCTCTCTCTCTCTCTCTCTCTCTCTCTCTCTCTCTCTCTCTCTCTCTCCTTTTCCATCTATTTCTCCAACTCTCGAACACATAATCAGACTGTTACTGGTACCATTAGTATTTGGACTCATCCCTGGCTGTTGAATTTGAGGACGGAGCATGTATAGGAATGTCTCGAATGATATGATGTCGGTATTAATTCAACTCAACTCAATACAGTTACGAAAGAAACATTTCGTTTGACAAAGTGTAACATTTACTGTACATTATTGAAAACATCTGCCTTATCATACCCAATACCCCACCAAATGGAGCATATCCAGCTAATCTGTCCGTCTGCTCGTTTCTCCCGACACCAGCATGTCCTGGGGGAAGGGGAGGGGGTAAATCCAACAAATCTCCAGATTTGAATGTTGAATTGAATTAAGCCTGCCACTCTGCCCGAAGCATGCACGTCTTCACTTTTCTTATACTTTGTGAGTCCGTTACAGTCATGACATGCGTGCGCTGTTTGTCTTCTAGCCAGCGGAATGCCGCTGTGACTGCCTCCACCTCCATTCTCAGACTAGATGTTGTGGTATCATATGTCAGGCTCTCCTGCACCAAACACCGCCCACCAACCTTCACCACTAACCCCCAGACATTTATTTCACCTCTTAGCACAAAGCCATCCATGTAGATGAATTTATCGCCTTGTCGCGAATTGATTTCATAACTGCAATGTTTACATGCCGCCGGCTCCGTGGCCGAGGGGGTTAGCAACTTTCTCCGCTAACCCCGAATACTCTCGTCACGTGACGCGACGAGAATTAGCAGTGGTTCGAATCGCAAAAGTGACTTATGAGAGTATGGAGCCGGTCGCTCAGAAAGTCGTGGCGTGCTGATGAGCGTAATCTAGCCTAGGAATCAACATACAGCTGAAAGATGCTGGTGTTGACCGCAATATCCTGAAACAGGATGGAAACGTGGGGGAAAAAAAATAAATGTTTACATGCCGGTCTCCCTGGCCGAGAGTTTAAACGACTTTCTCCGCAATCCCGTATATCCACGTAGGGTAACGCAGCGCACGAGAATTGGAAGCGGTTCTTGCCGCGTTGGTAACTTACGGGATAAATAAGCCTGCCGCTCAGAAAGCATAATCTTGCCAAGAAATCAACGACAGCGGTAAAATGCAGGTGTTGACCTGTAAAGGATATGAAAAAAAAAAAATATTACAGTTCTCATCTCAAAAAGTGCTAAAGTATTAGAAGAGCTGATCCTGTCTTTTAAAAGTTAGTTGGTAGCATATCCTTTACAGGACGTCAAAATTAACCCTTGCATTTTTTGTTGTTTATGATTTATTAGCTAGTTTACGCTTATTACTTTGCCATTTCTTCCTGAATGACCAGCACTCATACCATTTTATGAAAACCAACTCAAGGCGGCATGCTGCCAAATCTGCCACAGGTGTGTTTCAAACGCGATATACGGGATTACGAATTGCTTCCGTAACGCCTTCGCCACAGAGCCGGTCTTATCTGTTAGGAGACAAGGTGAAAATTAAAATCCCTTTTCTGATCTGAAGCGAAAAAATATAAATGATGTCTACGGCAAAACTACATCGCAGGCAAAGATCACGCCCAGCAATGAAGATAATGACCATGTCCATCCATGTTCTAGTTCCATGACTAGTTCCTATTTCTCGTCCTATTCTCAGTCTAAATCTTCGTCTCAAATTCTCTTCCTGTACAGCTATATCCACAGCTTGTGATAATCTCTCAGGGTTTTCTCTCATTAATTTAAACTTCAGTCCATCTGACTTTATACCGTCTACAAAAATCCCGACCAACATTCGTTCCACTTCCTCCCCTCGTACGTTCTGTCCCAGGAATGCTTCCTCAGCTATGTTAATCAACCTATCACTAAATAATTGTACAGTTTCTCCAGTGTTTTGCTTGGATTGTCTTAACACTGAAAACGCATGCTGAGGATCCGTGATTTCAGCATACTTGTGGGCTAAGTCATCCTTGAACTGCTCCCATGTTTCATCAGTCCTTGCCTCTAATTTTCTTCGAATGTGATCCGAAACTGGTGCTATAGTGGCCTGGTAAGCAATTTTCATCTTCTCCTCATCCGTTGCCGCCACCAAGAATGGATGTTTCTCTACCGAAGTCATCCATTTCTTAAAATCTTTCGCCTGTCCACTAAATTTTTCAATCTCTGTCCCTATTCCTTGTTGTTTTATTGCTGTGTTGAGTCTGCCTATTGCCGTGCCTACTCCAGTTAACACCTGTGTTAACGAAACTTGTTCCTCTGCCATGCTGAAATATGCTGAAATAGTTTTACTATACAGTTTATATAACCAAATTCACAATTATAATTAATAAATATCAATAAGTATACCACTATAGTCGTATTTAAATTAGACTAGGGACGTAAGCAACTGTTTTTCTTCCTATAAAGATGAAATGTTCAAATTAATTAATCAATTTTATCTAACCCACAATGTTATGTTATATAAGTTAAATCTTACATTAATTTAATTACCAGTTATGGCTGAAATACATCTTCCACGGGTCCAACAGAAAAGTAAGTCCAAATATGCCGACTGATGATTGTGCTTGACAGTTGTAGGCTTCCCATAAAAAAAAGAGCGTGTCGTGTTCCTCTATTCCATCATAGCGAAAGGAGAACTTCTGAACTCTTGATTTCACCCATTGGTGGGCACCCCAGATTTGTGGCTTCTTTTCACCCGAAAAAGGGCACGTCTGGACTTCACCCGAAAAAAGGCACGTCTAGATTTGAAACGTCTCTATCTTTGTGAAGCGATTTAAATAGGGTCTCTTCTTCAGCAGGACGGCAACCCACTATGCCCACCCGCTTCCGAAGATTCCACATTAACGATATCGCTTTGCTTGAGTGACATTTTGATGAGCCAGAGTTAACGATAGTTGCATCTATGACCAACCTCGAATGGAGTTGATTTTCGTAAGTAGCAGAGTTTCCTCAATCGGAGACAACGATCGAAAACAAATGAGCAAATGGTTTGGCTCAGTATAAACGTTGACCACCAACATTTTGTGATTAAGGATGAACTCTTCACAGCTCCTGACTTCACTTCAGGCAACCAAGGTCAAATTCAATAACATGATGACGGTAAAGGCCAGATCAACTGTTCCAGTAAGACGACATTTCAAGGTAGCATATTGACGTTTAAAAACAACGGCCAGGTCAGCTCAGGACTCAACAATGATGATGGCAGCTCTGTTCCACAACTCAGGATATTATGTTTTGTGTGGCGGTTTTAACCAACATCAGCCCCATCAGAAAGATTTGCAGATACGATATTGTTTGCTTCTCAAAAGATTTGCAGATACAATATTGTTTGCTTCTCAATAATGCATGACTTCAACATAATTGTCCGTGGCCTCTGACAATTTCTGCCTTCTAGAAATCCATTGTTTTGTTTTGTGATGATGACCTCTGTGATCGCTTGTGGCCGCGACAGCTCAAATCAGTATCCTGGTCACGGCACCATTTCAGACTGTAACAGATCACGGAGAGTCTGAACATAACGTAATGCAACTGCATATATCAAGTCAAGGCTCCGGCCAAAGTGTAAACGTGTCGGTTTATTAGTCAAGGTATAAAAGCATGTACAGCAAATTGAAAACACCTCTCGTTAGTTTTCAGGGCGAGTTGGAACTCAACTATGTTTATCTTCTACGTCACGCGTGAGCGTCCCTAACAACTAGTCCAATCGTGCTCACGCGTGCATCATTTACCACCTATTCATTTCCCAAACCCTTTTCTATTGCTCACCATCTATCTCCTAAACTACAAACAGAGATGGTGCTCTGTTATACTTGCTTGCTTGCGCGTGTTCGTTGGCTTTAGCTCCAATGCGAAGACCTGTATGTCGGATTAAGGCATCCTGTTATCCAACATCAGTGTGATGTCATGCAGGACCTGAGGTTTGCGTGAGTATCCGTTGTCCCATGTCTGGCTTATTGGTGTGCAGACTGGTGGTTCCTCGCCATACAGGCAGAAACTCTCCGACTTCGGAGGAATCGGCGATCCTACTGACTTTAGCCAGGACCCCGAAGGGACCTGTTGCCAAGGACGCTCGACGAGGACGCGTCAATAGGTCTTGGCTAGTATATAACCCGGCTGTGGTGCCTTGGAAACACCTCTGCGTCCCAACAATAATAATATAATTATAAGATTATCAATACCGTCAATAAACACATTTATAGTTGTGATATATTTTATGTTTAAATTGAGTGGATTTTTTTTTTTAAATTAAGGGCTTGCCACACTCTGAGGTCTCCACGTTCCCCTGATTTTATTGTGGGCCTTTAGTCCCACTATGAGTTTTTGCCGACAGTGGTCCGCCAAGGCCCACATCTACTGTGAGGAGTTGTGAAATGTGATGATCATCTTTTGTCCCTGGTCAGACCAAGTGCAGCACTGGGAAGAGGGTGGACACCACATTTTGATCTTAGCCAAAAGGCCGATTTATTTATTTATTTGATTTTGTTGTGTTTTATCAAACGTAGGTATTTCATAAAAAGCAATGTATACCTCATTAATTCATTCAATAGCATGTCCTTTACAGAACCTCGCTCCGATAACAACCTTCCGGAAAACCTCTCGATCATAAGCAAGATGTCCTGCGTCCGATACACCCATCTGGAGATCATCCGCCACATCCTGCACCCATCTTCTCTTTGGCCTTCCTCTTCCTCTCTTCCCAGGCATATACCCCTCCATTATTGTTCTCTCCAAACTTTCGTGACGTTTCAAGTGACCAAAATATATCAATTTTCTTTGTTTTATCGTCTTTAATAGCCAACTTTCTTCAATATTCAGCTCCTGAAGTATGGATGCTTTTGTTCTTTTCTTTACCCAAGATATTCTTAGAACTCGTCTATAACATTTATATTCAAAGGCATTTATGCGCTGTTCAGCTTGTTTAGTAAGTGTCCATGTCTCACAGGCCTATGTATACCTACAAAGTGTAATGTGTTTCTTTTTGTGTATATCACAGAGAATACAAGCCCACATTGTTCTTCTTATATTTCTATAAGCATTATAATTGCTACCTATGGCTGTTTTTTCTCTCCACCAGAATGGATTATGCTGTATTCCTCGGAAGTGATAATGCCTCTGGTCTCAGATATACCTCATCATCAATCATCAAGTGCCGTGACGGCTGGCGTAGTCGTTCATGGCTCTCCACAGATCTTGGTCTTTGGTGTTCTGGATCAACTCTGCTGATGATATTCCTCCATGCCACCGTCTCAGTCCGTCCAGCATCATTTCTCTTGGTCTACCTCTGCCTCTCTTCCCCTCGATCTTTCCAATTGTCGCGATCTTCTCCAATGCCTCTCTTCTCATCACATGACCAAAGTTAGCTGTTTGTCTCTTTCTTATTGTTGTATATAGTGTTCTAGTTTCATTAGCCTCTTTCAGGCAATCGGTTGTTAGTTACTCTGGCAGTCCAAGGAATTCACAACATTCGTCATAAGAACCACATCTCTGTTGCTTCTAAGTTCTTCCTAATTTGTTCATTTACATTCCAAGATTCACTGCCATACAGCAAAACTAGTTCTATATAGCATTTTAGCACTCTCTTTCTTACATTAATTGATAGCGACTTATTGCATAAAATACTCTTCGTTTTCTGAAATGTGGCTTTTGCCTGCCCTACTCTGCTCTTAATCTCTGTTGTACATCTTCCATCTGATGTTATAAGTGCCCCTAGGTATTTAAAATTATCCACTTGGTTGAGAATTTCCCCGTCACATTTTGGTGTCCCCATTTTCTTTGATATCACCATTGTTACTGTTTTCTTGATATTCAAGGATTGTCCTTTCTGTGCACTCTCTGATACTACAATGTCCAATAATTTTTGTAGGTCTGTTGCATTATCCGCCACCAATACTGTGTCATCTGCATAGCGTATATTGTTTATATTATATCCTCCGATTAGTATTCCTTGATCTCTCTCATTATTACTTCGCTATATAGGGAGAAGAGATCTGGTGACAAGACACACCCCTGTCGTACTCCTAGCTTTATCTGTTCGTAACTACCCTCTTTATTTCTCATTTTAATTGCTGCTACTTGGTTCCAGTATATATTCTTTATTATTCTTAAATCTTTCCCATCAATGTTGATATTTTCCAACATTTTAATAAACAAGAAATATTTAAATACCAGATACACCTAACATGTGAATATTATGTCTTCTCATTTCTTTCTTAATGTTATCAATCACTTTGTCTACTGTCACCTGTAGCTCCGGGGCTGTTTGATCCCTATTTCTCCCCTGCCTGTATGCAAGAATATCATCTGCAAATGTTAGAATCCTTCCAACCCCTGGTGCTTCTAGGTATGTAATCTTGCTCGTATACACATTAAAGAGCATAGATGAACTAGTGCACTGAAATGAGTGCTGTCATCCTCCCGGAAAAGGCGTGTGTTGTTGTGCTCTCTGGACAACAGGATTGTGAGAGATGATGCCCCAAGCCTCACGATAGATGGCAGAAGCGTCAACAGAGAGAACAAACTGAAGTATCTGGGAATCACATTTGACAGCAGTCTGTTCTTCAAGGACCATATGGAGACGGTTGTGACAAGATCTCAAAAGGGACTCAATGCACTTAAAACTATGGCTGCAATGGACACAGAGCAGAGAATGCTCTTTACACTATACCAGCACTTGATCCTCTCAGTAATTGATTATGGATTAGGACTGCTCACAGTCTCAAAGAGTCAACTGGTGAAGTTAGAGCGCATACAGAACGAAGCTATGCGGGTCATTCTGGGATGCACCAGAGACACCCCAGTGGTGTGTATGCGTTACATCCTTGATCTGCCTACTGTTGCTGGTAGGCACAAGGTGATGCAGGCGAAGGCATTGAGGTAGCTGCAGACACAGATCACCCGTTGCATGAGGCGCTGGACGCAGTTAAGGGTCAGCGACTGATAAGACGGAAATCATGGATGGCTCAGGCGGAGGATACGATCAGACAGGTGTGCCCCTTGGAGAACATTAGGCGTGGAGAGGAGTGGGTCAGCGTACCAGCGGATCAGTAAGACTTGTGCAGAGTTATAATCACATTGAGCAGGTAGTGCAGGGAGTGGCCAGCAGGGGCCACGGAAGTGGAAATTCAGCAACTAATTCAGGATAATTCCCGCCCGGGTGATGTGATTATCTACACGGATGAGTCGGTGTTGAGAGGTAGGAGAAGTGCCTGGGGGTTCTTAGCAAAAGCTAATGGTCGGCGTTTGGTGCAGGAGAGCCTGGCGTATGATGACACAACATCTAGCTTAAAAAAATGGAGGTGGAGGCGGTCAGTGCAGCTTTCCGCTGGATAGAAAACACGAGACATACACACATTGTGATTGTAACTGACTCAGAAAGCATGTTGAGGAGGGTGAGAACAGGCAAGCTTCGTGCAGAGTGGCTTGCTTCGCATCGGAGGTCACGGGTAGCAAGCATCACCTGGATCTTTTCTCCGGGGCTTGCCGGTGTGCTAGGGAATGAACAGGCGGACAGACTGGCTGGCTCGGCAATACTTGGTGGAGTATTGATGCATGACAAGACAGACGTGGTTGCGGCCTTGTGGGAGTACGTGTACACCTCGGAGGAGCAAATGGATCACCATAGTCTGGTAAGAATGAGACAGGGAGGTGTGACGAGGGGATCTGGCCGACGATCGACGCTCAGAGGAAAGGCGAGACGACCATATAATCAGATTGCTACTGGAACTATTAGTGTTGGAACTCTTCGCTGGCTGCTGAGGATGGGGGCGGAGCGCTTATGGGAATGTCCCGAATGCTGTGATGTCGATTCCTAAATCAATCAATCAATCAATTAATCAATTTTAATGTTATCACAGTTTCGGATGTGTATGGTTAATCTTCTTTAAATTGTATGTGGCCCTAGGGTAGGCCAGTAAAAAAATTGCTTTTCCCTCCACAGAGGGGGTAATGCGTATGTAAGCTACATGTATGTTAGTACATTACACGATTAGCAGTTAAGAAACAAATATAGAAGGGAAACGTTGATTATAAAATGTAAGTACATAAAAATTAGAAACATATTTTATAAGGCGTCTAAAGTTTTATTCCTTATTTTATAAATCTGACTTACGTGTTAATTGTTTTATTTATAAACAGGATAACGAAGAGATTTATAGTAACTTAGTAATATTATAGCTAGTATATTATTTCTCTTTTTTTTTAAATTTTAATTATCTCCCTTATAACAATATTAGAAGTTTATATCCCCTTCTCATTACTTCTTTTTAGTCTTTAATTTGAATAGAGTTGAATGACGCGATCGGGTGTCCCCTGTAGCACATGCTGCTCTCTACCGGACGAAGATACTCCAATGGAATCCCCATTAACGTCGTTATCTTTATCGATTTCATTTACAGGCATTGTCTTTGATATCATCACCATCATGTGTAATACGGATAAGCATTAGCGTTGATGGCACGCCATCTCAAACCACCACCAGTACTTTGGATCAGGTTTATGTTCTTGCCCCGTTTATACCACGTGGTCATACCATCTAGGTACTTTTGACATTAGGTTTGTCAGATGTCATTAATATATCGAAACATTATCGATTAGGCGATTCCAGTCACTGCTATATAAATCTGACAGACTTGGTTTTAAATCTTAGACTACCGTGGAGATAAAACACTACACATTTGAGCACTGCCAGTGACTATGCGTTTAGTATTTCAGAGAGATTATTATTAGTTTATTCACTTCATGTGATATATAACTCTGCAGTATTGCACCTGACGAGATGCAGTGAAATATGCCAGGCACGAAATCGTGCAATATATTGTTTGTGGTTTCTGTGTCTGAATCCACTTGATAATACAAAGTTTTGAGCTGCCATTAAGTTGTTCAGTTTCTGAACGCCTCTTAGTCTATATCCCACGGATGCTAGGGCCATTCCGTGAAATGATGACCCGGCTGCACACGCCAGTCTACCTCGTGTGAGTTACCAAACGTGGAATAAACGTTCCTGGGGCACACACTGGAATATTGCCCTGTTTCATTACGTGGGAAATCGGTATCTAAAGTTCATTGAGTGAGGGCTATCAAAAGTGGAAAAACGTCTCATTGGCACGAAATGAATATTGCTTGACTAACGAATCCATTACGTGGAATTCCGAAGCGAAAGGTTGTTGTGTGGATGTCATCTGCATACAGGTCCTTCCTGGTCCTCGGAGGAGCAGCCTGTGGTGAATGGGAGGCCCAATATTCGGAAGTCAGGCTAAGCAGCCATGTGCAGAGCGTGACTATTTATTGGGTTAGCCCAGCACTAGACGTTATGTGCAGGCCCTGCAATTATGGAAGCCTCCCTGGACGGTGGGGGATGCCCATAGCCTGCCCCTGCCTTCCCTTGAGGGCAGACCGGGATGTCTTCGACTGTTCAGGTTGGACTAGTTGGGATAGGGATGATACCACAACAGTAAGAGTCGAGAAAGCGACCAAGAAGCACGAATGGGAATACTGCTTGCCAGCAAAGCCATTTTGTGGAAAGTCCGAACCGAAAGCTCGTTGAGTGGATGTTGTCTTCAGACTGACCTCTCCTGGTTTGCATGAGGAGTGGCCTGTGGCGAACGAACGACCCAATATACGGAAGTGAAGCAGTCATGTGCAGGCGTGACAATTACTTGGGTGATCCCAGTACCAGAGCGTTATGTGTCGACTCCGCTATTATGGAAGCCTCTTTGGATGGTAGTGAATGCCCATGGTCTGCCCCTGCCTTCCCTTGAGGGTTGACCGTGATGTCTTCGGCCGTTCTCACCTGACCAGCTGGGATGTGGACGACACCACAACAGTGAGAGTCGAAAGTCCTCCGAAACACCCGGTAGGTTAAACCGGTCAACAAACGCCCGCTCAAGACGAATGTGTCGGTCTAAAGGCTCAATTAAACGCACAACGAAATTAAATCTGAAAAAAAAAAAACTCATCCCGGATGAACGCAGAAGATGAAGAAATAAATGTAAGCATTGTTTCATTTTCTTGATATTCAAGGAAAGTCTTTTTGTGCATTTTTTTGACCTTGTGATGACGTAGTTATTTATGTTGATCATGACAGTGGACTGTGTAATGACAATGCGTAGAAGTAAAGAACAGAACATCGCACCCACGTGCGAGAACTAGTGTTGCATGTCAATTGCGTGGAGTGGATGTATGATCCAGTTACTCAACAAGAGTGTGTCCCGTGTAGTTAGCAAGAATACAGTTCCATATATGCTGAGAGAGACGGGGTACACATGAACGTGTCCGGAGTGTCGAGGTTGTGATGTGATGTGATGTGATGGGGCCATCGCATTGTTAAGCCCAGATGCACGGAGGGATAGGGGCCAGCCTTTCCCTCACTATCGCAGGTGAAGAGCCCAGGCGGTGTACTCGTGTCTGACCATACTCACAAGAATACTAGCGCAGCTCGCTTTCAACTTGGCTAGCAAGTAAAGGGCCCTATCACTTGAGGTATAATGGTATATGTTCTAGGGAATTAAGCGTTAATGAGTCTTTAACACGCCTTAAATCACATTGGGTATATGGTGCTAGACATATTTGTATAGACGACTCTGGACTGAGTGGGTGATGTGGTCTGTATCACATTGGTCGCCTTTACTTCCCAAGGCAATACTTGGCAGCCATGTTAGGCTGGGTTAACTTGGAAGCCCAAATCAATTATAAAATTCTGCCTCGATGTGAATTCGAACTCATGACCACTGTGCCGTGAGGCGAGTGTATAGTGACTGTACACTAGAGTCTCCATGTGGAGCTGGCTCCGTATTTGTGTAGACCACTTTGAACTCGATAGGTCAAACTATTAATGTCTCATGTTTACTTCCAAAAAAAAGATCGAAGGGAACAGACCAAGGGGAAGACCGATAGGAAAATACCTATATGGCTTAGCCACATGGCATGGACGAGACAGGAACACTGAGCTGATCCACGACGCTGCTGATCGAGTGAAATGGCGAGTCATGACCGCCCACGCTTTCCGGCATGGAACATGATTGATTGATTGATCTTATAAAAAAACAATCCTGAAAATTCATCCTAGTATTTATTTTAAGGGTAGGTCGTATTATTAATAGAATACTGAAAAATCATGCAAGGGCTTATTTTAGGGGCTTGTCTTATATTAACAGTATCTTAAATATCTAGGGCTTATTTTAGGGTCAGGTTTTAATTCTATGCCTGGATGAGCGATTTGACCAAACGACCCTACAGACACGCGATTAGAGATATACCCGTTTGACGACTGCCCAACAAAGGAGATCTTGAACGTATAGGATCCCAGGTGCCAAAGATGTTTGCAAAGGAGCCAGATGGTCATTCGGTAGGCAAGGCGTCTAGGCTGCAGAGATGTCTTTCAGCCGTCCTCTATCTGTGCGTATATGAGCTTCGCAGTCTCGTTCTGAATGCGTGTTTTTTTCCCCCTTATTGCAGGAGCCTTCTCAAAAATCAAGAGACGATGAACCGTAGGGAAAAGGTCAAGGTTGACGAAAGTGAGCCCAGTTGGAGTGAGTATTTGCATATACAGAAAAGAAAAACAAAAATACACATACACACAAACTAATGCACTCTAAAACAAGACACACATTGTACAGGCAGAAACAGGCAGACACATACACAAACACACTAAACAGGACGCATATTTGTACAGGAAGAAACACACTCACTCCTACACACAGACACACGCACACAGACTCATATACACACACACACACACACACACACACACACACACACACACGTACACATACACACTCATGCACTCTAAACAAAACACATTTGCATAGGCAGAAACACACACACACACACACACATACACACATACACACATAGACACACACACTAAACAAGACGCATAGTTGTACAGACACACTCACACACACACACACACACAACACACTCACACTCAAAGTATGCGTACATTTGCACAACCAGAAAAGCACGAACACACACACCACACACATACACACACTCATGCACTCTAAACAAAACACACATTTGCATAGGCAGAAACACACACACACACATACATACATACATAGACACACACACACACACTAAACAAGACGCATAGTTGTACACACACACACACACACACTCAAAGTAGGCGTACATTTTCACAACCAGAAAAGCACGAACACACACACCACACACATACACACACTCACTCACACACACAAACGTATCACTCTGCCTTTTTCTTTCTGTTTTTCTCTCTTACAATCACTGATGTCAGTTGTCACTTAGTCATCAGTCATTTGTAGCGATTCCAGCTTCACGGCAATGAGTCGTCCCCATTATGCTCCGTTCCTGTGCCAGTGAATATCACACAATAAGCTTCTGACTGGCCCATGTGAAAAGTGGAATAGACAGGAGTTTCGACAAACCAGCAAGCGGAACAGGTACACTGTGCATAATACCG
Source organism: Cepaea hortensis (assembly GCA_963921405.1). Lineage (NCBI taxonomy): Eukaryota > Metazoa > Mollusca > Gastropoda > Stylommatophora > Helicidae > Cepaea > Cepaea hortensis. The sequence goes on along the minus strand of OY992876.1, from coordinate 218,074,911 downwards.
CCGCCAGTTTACCAACACAAAAGTCCTCGAAAAATTCAGTTCATCGTCGATGGAAGCAACAGTCACTAGAAAACCAATAGCCACACATTACTGCATAAGGCAATCCATTAAGTTCACCGACATGCCAGCTGCCATCATTCCGAACATGCAGTTCAGGCTGCAAACAACCTCGGACATATGTAAAAGCATTCCACATGAAATTCACAGCTCACAGTGTCGCGCCACACACTCATCTCAGTAGCAGGGTGAAGGAACCATGCACTACCAGTCCAACATGAAGAAAATGAGTAAGCAAACCGTAGCCACAAGCATAAACACCCCAAAGGCCTTAACAGTTCAAATGCCTATCCTCCATTTTGTGGACCGGAAGTCACTGATTCCAAATGATTTCCCCACATTTCGTGTCCAAACATCTGGACTTTCTGCTCCTAATTTTTCGAATCTATTTACGATTTTAATTCGTGTTTGTTTTCATATGGAAATTGCTCATTTGTTTGTTAAAGATGATCTCCCAAGCCTCACAATAAATGGCAGATCTGTAAATAGAGAAAGCAGACTGATGTATCTGGTAACCTATTATTATTATTATAGAAACCTGTCCTTGAAGGATCATGTTAAAGTGGTGGTTACACAATATCAGAAGAGGCTCAGTGCACTGAAGAGCAAGGGACACGGAGCAAAAAATGCTATTCGCACTTTTTTAACACTTGATCATTTCAGTGGTAGAGTTAATTTAGTTAGTTTAGTCGACAGATCAACATCACGGCACACGGGTGTAATCCATAAATGCTCCGTTCTTCTCCTAACCCAAGCCCGGAGAATCTCAGCTCAGTGCACGAACTCCGTAGCCCCGGCGAGGATCCTGAAATACTTGAGGTTGATTTTTAACTCGAAATTTTGCCCGGCCTGCGCCGTTAGGCTACTCCTTTTCGATATCCAACTGACAAGGGATTTTTTTACATGCTCAGCAATACACACGGGCGTTCGATCTCACTACCCAGAGACCAGGCGAAATTTTGTTTCTAGAACTCCAAGTGAAGAAATCCCGGCCCTCACCGGGCTTTGTACGAGGGACCTCCAGCACTCAAGGCGGATACCGTACCTCGAGACCACTCAGCCTTTTAAGTGGTATAGTATGGACTAGGAATACTCACTGTCTCAAAGATTCAGTTAGTGAAACTAGAGTGTATACAGGAATGAAGCTATAAAGGTGAGGCCGGGGCGGGGGTGGGGGTCCTGGGGTGGTGTGGGCTGGCAGGGGTTGGGGGTGGGGTGTACAAGGGACACTCCAAGAGTGTGTATGCGGTGCATCCTCGTATTGCCAACCATTACAGACAGATTCTAAGTGTTACGGCAAGGTCATACCCCAAGGTGGCTACGAACAAGGAACACCTTCTGATTGATTCTCTGGATGCAGTCAAGGGTCACACGCTGCTAAGAGGAAGATCATGAATGGCTCATGCAGAAGATTCCATCAGAGAAGTATGCACACTTGAGATGATTGTCAGCAGTAGGGAGTTAGCCAGAGTGCCGAATAGAAATGTAGACTTATGTGGGGTAACTATCACATTGGACCGTGAATGTAGGGAATGACAAGAAGGCGCTACGGAAGTTGAAATTCAGCAATTAATTAAGGAATACTCTCGTCCTGACGGTGTTATTATCTATACCGATGGCTCTGTATTAAGAAGCAAAGAAAATGTCTGGGGATTCTTAGCAAAAGAAAATGACCGATATCTAGTATAGGAGAGCTTGGCATATGATACCACAACTTCAAGTCTGAGTATATAAATGGAGGTGGAGGCGACAACTGCAGCTTTTCGCTGGTTGGAGAACAAACGGTATACGCATGTTGTGATTGTAACTATTTCACAAAGCATGCTGGCTAAGGCGAAGACTGGCATGTTTCGTGCAGAATGGCATGCAACGATTCAGAGGTCGTGGTTTGTGAGCATTCGCTTGGTCTTTTCTCCAGGACACTCTGGCGTGGTTGGAAATGAACAGGCGAGCAGACTGGCTTGTGCCGCATCATTAAGGGGTGATTTTATGTATGATAAGGCAGATGTGGTGAAGGCCCTCTGGGAGAATGTCATTAATGCATAAGAATAGTTAGAATAGCATGGTCTATAGAGAATGCAGCAGCAAGTAGTGATCAGAGGATCTGGTCGACAATCGTCACTCAGAGGTAATACAAGACAGACATACAATCAGATTGTAACGGGCATCATTAGTATTGGAACTCTTCGCTGGCTGTTGAAGATGAGGACTGTGTGCGTATGGGAATGACCCGAGTACAGTGATGCCAGTTCTTTACTCAACTCAACGCAGCTGAATTCTGCCCGAATTTTCTGACATTTGTACACCCCACTGACATTTTCCCCAGAAACCACATTTCCACTACCATTCGAATGTTTTCAGCCTGCCTGCTGTTTGCTCATGACTCACATGCATATAACAGTATAGGTTTTACGCGGCAATTCAAAATTCTTTGTATCATTGCAATTTTTACCTTTATGTATATATTTCTGTTTTTATTTGTCATTTAACGTATGTCATTTTTCGTTACTTCACACGATCACCAGAGTCGTTGATCGGCTCTTTGTTCTTGTCTCCTTATGCCATGTGTGCCAAGCCATCCAGATATTTCTTATCTGCCTTCCTCTTGTTCTCTCCCCCCCTCCCCCCAAAAAAAAAAAAAAAAATTAAAAAAAATCTTGCCAGTTTCAATGGCATGATTGTCGGCATGTAGTAAGCAATGGTAGACTACTCAAAGTACACATTTGATAGTAAATCCCATCCAGCCAATAAATGCTTTAGCTGATTGCGACGTTATGTAAAGGACATGGGACCAATAGTCTTCCCTGTGGGTGCGCAAGCAGTATAGATAATGAACCATTATAGTCCATGCCGTGTGGCATAGGTGATCATGTCTATCCACACCCTTAGTTTTCATTGTACTGATAATCATTTCTGATATCGATATTGCTCCACGCAAACTACCCAACATCCTCTCACTGAGTCTCCCGCTGCCTCTCCTCCTCTCCACATTTCCCGTTGTCAGCATGTATTCCAACTTTCCTCTTCTCATGACAAGCCACGCACAATTAATTTCCCCAAATTAATGAACAAAAACATAATTGTTGCACATGTACGCTAAACAACAGGGGCGCCTTGTGGTCTATTTGTTTATTTTAAGAACTATAAACTTAGAATCAGATAAGTGAGCACAAAGTGCTATAAATAGACATCCAACATTGGCAACTAGCAACAAGGAACTCAGCGTGGCTGGAATGTGTTCTTATCGGGGCTCTGGAAGTGTGTCCAGGCTGGATTTAGGAGAGGAAATGTTATTCATCGCCATATGGGAAAATCCTAAGCTGACACATTTATAAAAACGACCTATATAAATATATATAATATCACTATGCCTTCTTTTTCTCCTCATCCTTTCCTCATCTTTCTCCTCCTCCTCATCCTCCTCCTCCTTCCCTTCTCCTCTTTCTTTCCTCTCCTCATAATCATTCTCCTTCTTTCACACCCTCTGAATCCTCCACCTCCTTCTCCTTGTTAGTGAGTTTGTGATTGTGAGTGAGTATATGTGCATGCTATGGGGTGTAGGTTATTTAGTAGGTGCATAGAGTTTGCATGAATGATATAATTTTGTATGTATGTGTGTATGTATGTATGTATGTATGTATGTATGTATGTATGTATGTATGTATGTATGTATGTATGTACAAAAGTCCTTGTCTATCAAGCCTGTGTCCTTAGTACTCTTCTCTATGGCAGTGAAACCTGGACAACTTACTCACACCAAGAGAACAATTTAAACAGCTTTCATATGCGGTGTCTGCGAAGAATTCTTGGTATTAAGTGGCAAGACAAAATCACAAATACTGAAGTATTGGAAAGATCAGGTTGTGTGACAGTTTATTCCATGCTCAGTCTTCGTAGACTTAGATGGATAGGACATCTTAGGAGGATGGATGATGGTAGAATACCAAAGGATATCTTTTTTGGTGAATTACAGATGGGTAAGAGATCTCAGGGTCGGCCTCTACTACGATACAAAGATGTGTGTAAGCGGGACATGATTGATACAGGCATTGATAATGCACATTGGGAGCAAGTCGCCGCTGAACGTGTTGCATGGAGGGCAAATATCAGAAATGGAATAAAGTCAAAGGAGAAAATTATTGCAGACAAGTCACACACCAAGCGTTTGAGACGTAAGATGGTGCATGATGGTGGAAATGACCACGTGTTCACATGCATCCACTGTGAACGGACATTTACAGCGCAAATTGGCCTTATCAGTCACACTCCGCTACCGCCATAGTTAAAAGTTATTATGCCTTTTTAAAGCACAAACTATCGTCTGTCAAGACGGCAAGGTGCCAATGAATGAGCAATGATGATGTATGTATGTATGTATGTATGTATGTATGTATGTATGTATGTATGTATGTATGTATGTATGTATGTATGTATGTATGTATGCATGTATGAATGTATGTATGTATGTATGTATGTATGTATGTGTCACCGAAGGAATAATATCAAGGACAGGAAGATGTTATTTCCTATACTTAAGTGCTCAAAGACAAAGAAGCGCAACACTGACTTTTAATGGGCCAGAGAAGAAAAGGACAATAAGAAGAAGTAGAGAGAGAGCACTGTATATATTCTCCTCAGTTAACAAGAAAAGGGGTAGAATTTAGACAGAAGATTCCAGGAGTTCTAGGGCGGGGGATATACGGTTGTACATCCCAGACAGAAGATTACACTGCTGGACTGTAACAGGATCAATGAGTTTACACAACAAACTACAGACTAAACAAAACAAATTAAGAACAACAAAATTAGGTTTTTATTGACAGAACTGCATGATTCAGGGACAAACAGGCATCCTGACATGCCACATAACTGACATATACAGAAATGGGAACCTATGTTCCCACAGTAATCACTGCTGCCTAACACCGCTATGCACATGACTAGGTACCCATCTCCACAAACCAACGAGGACATCACAACAAAGAAACCTCAATGTAAACAACAACATAACAGCAGGTATGGACTCTCTATTGTAATCATCTCAGGACTCATGGACAGTTGGTACATACAGAAATGGGAATCTGAAATCCCACAGTTAGAGATAACTGCTGCCTAGTACTAACACAGGGGCGGTCTCTAAATGACAGTGAGACCTCAATCATGTTCAGTTGAGTCGAAGGGCACCCTCGATACCCACACAAGACACCCGCATCACATAAGTCGACTGGGACCAGATACAGTGAAAAACCATAACATAACGAGTAACAAAACTATAACCCTAACAGCAGAGATATAGTGGCATAAACAGGCATAAACAGGTATACGAATGGGGATATGAAAGGGAGTGTGAGTGGCCTACGACATTAACCAGAGCCGGGGCTCAAGTTTGCTCTACAACCCACAAACATGGCCAGGAGTCACTACCTGCAATGCATGACAAGGTACCACATCTAATTAATAATCATCAAAGAATCAATATTTGCATCAACACATGGACTTCACAGGACAACAACTACAGCAACGGTGTATGCAAACAGTGTCCTTGTGGCACAAACATAGACATGGATAGGTTATAGGATATACTCCACATAAAATATAAACAGAGCTGTAGTAGTGTCAAATGAAGTAACAAGACTTGATCTGTACTAAAACTTTATACTTTATTCTCAAGATGACAAGCCGTGTCTTCTCAGCTGGACTATCGGATGTTGACTGCCCTTCACAACAACAATACGTCACGATTGAGCATCTCTCTCCGCTTTCACTCATAATGCTCAATCGTGCTGTATCTCTAATTCCCCACTAGATCCTAATTATAACCCAAACTACACATACTGTTACACCTCCCCATGTTTATTAAAGAATTTTCCTTATAAAGGAAAAATCTTTACTCCTAATCCCCTTACTCTATTCCCTCTTTTTCCTCTAATCTTCCATAGTTCTTCTAATCCTCCCCAAACCAACTCCAATTTAATTAAACATTCTATTTCTTTAACTCTTTCCCCAGCTATATAATCAACCCACTTCTTCTTCCATTTTACCTCTATACCTCGTACCATGTACTGTAACCCTTTTTTAACTTACCATTTCTACTCTTCCCCAAACTATATAGCAATCCACTATATATTCCTTGGCTCCTCAAGTTCCTATATAAAATATGCATATTATAAACAAAATGGCTCGTAAAATCGTATTTGTACAACTGGCATTAAGAAATCACTCACATTTCTCAATACAAGACAACCCGAACAACGAGAACAACGTATTTAGAAGAAGTAAAGAAGGGGTGCACCCAGTAAAAGGAATAAATAGTCAAGATAAGCACAAAGAAACGCATATTCCACACAACCACATTTACCTCCTTTGCCAATAAAAAAATTTGTACAATCAAATTTTTTCTTATAAATACGTCATACAAAAATAGATCTTTGTTTTCTATAAACCAAGTTGATATAATGTTTTACAAGCTTTATATATACAACCCTATATGAAATAGAACTTAACTTTTTACGTAAGTTTCAAGCCTTATATCTTCAACATTTAAAATTTCCAACCACAATCTTGTCCAAATTGCGTTATCTCACCTTTTAGCATGAGATCCTGTTCAATTTTTATGAACACCTTTAATATAATTAAAGCTGGTTTTTCACAGCACCTATTTCTTGCCCCCTTCATGTCCCATGATCTGCCCTTTATCCCCCTATGTATTTCTTCTATATGCTGCTATTCACAGTTTTTCCCTTAAACTTCTATCTAGTTATACTCTACTTATATATTCGAAGCTTTTCAAGCAACCTAACCTTCCCAACAGCCTATGTCTCCATACTCTCCCTCAATAATTTTATAATTCCTTTCTGAACGAAAGCCCCCTGTATTTGAAAAGTTAACTAATATTCAAACCAAACTTAAAACCAATTCATTAACCACATCACTTAATCTATCAATCCAACTGTTTACGCAAAACTAAATCAAAACAAGGCGTCACAATTATCCAATTAAAACACATTTTCAAAATTAATATGGCATGCATTTTATCAACCCAAAAGCAAATATTATATCATTATTAGACACTTTTACGGTCCAATAGTGTTTTACTCAAAGCACTATAAACTCAACGATCCTAACTTACTTAAACTAACTTTTTATAAAACCAAACCAAGCATGAAATAAAACATAATACATATACATATAGCATTGAAACATAGTCTCAATAAAATAATCAATTAACAACCATCATTGCCCAGTTACACGAAAATAAAACTCCAAGTGAATAAACAAAGATTTTCCAAGTAAACTTTCTTAAAATTATTACGTATAGTGGCCCCAACAACCATACTAATAATGTACCAGATCTCTATTTATTCAGGCCATTCCATTTATATATTTCCTAACTCCATTCTCATTTTCCTACCTCATCATAGCCAATTGCTAACCAGAGACATACTTCCCAGTATATCAATAATACCAAAAACTCCCCACCAAATTCTCTATAAAACTTCCTACAACTCTCTGTAAGCGAACCGCTTTTAAATTTAAATTGTTCATTAAAATTATGATTGACAAAACTGAAGATATTTCCCTTATCCCCTATTTCACATTCTCACAGAAAAGATATGTTAGATTGAGTTAGTGCGCACTTAGGAAAATAAGAAAAAGAAAGGAAAAAGTAAGAAGTAATCACACTTCTCTTTCCATACATACTTTATGAATAAAGTTTCAAAATTTATCTTCAGTTTCCGTCAATAATAATTGTTATTATCAAAAAAAATATTGATTCAACACTACTAGCTTTTCTTTTTTTTTTTTTTTTCTTCATTCCTCTCGTCAATTTCAAGTTTACCATTCCAAGTAAACCCATCAATTCAATGCTACATATGTGTATCTGTTACTTACAGACCAATATCCAAATCTTATAAGCATATCTGCCGATATCAATGATAACAAACAGTACAAACATTAATTCCTCCTTTTTCTAGCCTAACTCCAAACACATCATACTACCCGGAAAATCCTCTTAATTAATCACTGTAAACTACAGTACAAGTCCTCTTATCTATACTAATGTAGTATTCACCATCCACTCATCTATTTACTTGTGGCCCTACCTGCCAATTATTTCCCTTCAATTTGTCCAAGCTACTAAAAAAATCAACCATCAATTCCACCCCATAGAGAAATAACCAAATATATACATATACTTCATTCAAAACTACCTCCATATTGATTATAAAAATACCAAGAGTCATCTTCTTCATTTTCGAATTCTAACACTTATAAATTGCTATCTGCAATATTCTCTACTTATCTACTTCCTACGGTTCCACTTCTTCAATAACTCCAAATTTCTTTGAACCAATGCTAATTCTACATCAATGTCTTCTTCTTCGTACAATCCATTTGTTTCCTCCATACTACTACTACTTGACTCTGACTTTTCATCCATTTCTTCTTCTTCGTCTGTATGTCTCTCTTTAGCTGCCGCTAATCTCTTTTGTTCAATATCCCATCTAATTTGTCGATCACTATTCCTCAAGGATCTTTCTAGTAACGGCATATCCTCCCCGCTCGTTGAATAATCCCTAATTCTCCTCTGTCTTTTCACTTCTCTATCTCTTTGTCTATCCATTCTCCTTTTCGTTGCCTGTCTAGTGTTCCTAAACGGAGCGCTTATTTCCTCTTCCATACTATCATAATGAGTCTCATTCAACTTTTCTTCTTCTATTGTTTTCGGTATCGTCTGTTCTTGAGTATCATCAAAGCCTGGAGTTGCTAATAAGCGATTTTGTGCTGGATCTCTTCTAACGCCTGGGGTTACTGTAGCACCTCTAACGAGTTGTTCATCTAAAAACCTTGTGTCTGAATAATAATTATTATTATTATTATATTCTATCTCTTCTTCATCTCTCCTTAAGTGTTCCACGTGTGCCCTTGCTACATGTCCCGTGACCTGGTTCTTAATTTTATACGATACTTTACCTAGTTTTTCCAAAATATAATACCCTGGAATCCAACGATTATCAAACTTAGAGTTTCTCCTATGCTTCTTGTAATAGACCCTATCACCAACCTTAAATTCCTGCAAGTTTGTATTTATATTCTTGTACTTTTTCTGCCTTTCCCTAGCTTTAATTATATTATTCCTTAGTCCTACGTGTGCTTTATGCATTTCCTGTATTATAACCTCTTGAAAGTCTTCACCCATATATTTCCGTCTAGGTTTTAATAGATTGTCTATAGGTAGTATCGGTTCTCTCCCGTATATTAAATAATATGGTGAAAAACCCGTGCTTTCATTTTGATTAGTACGAATGGCGTTAAGGGCAGGTCCTAAAAACAAATCCCAATCCCTTTCATGTTCATCTACAATCTTTGATATAATGCTATATAACGTCTGATGTTGACGCTCGTTTCTAGCATTGGAAGTAGGTCTATAATATGATGTCTTTATATGTTTTATATTTAAATCATTTAACAACTTTTCAAATTTCTTATTTATAAATTCTTTACCATTGTCTGTAAGTATACTTTGTGGACAACTAAATCTTGGGACAAACTCTTGTAAAAAAATATTGACTACTGTATCTGCACTCTTATCCGGAATTGCATAAACCTCCGGCCAAAGACTGTAAACATCTACTATATGAATCAAATACACGTTTCCTGACAATGTTCTGGGGTGTGGACCCGATATATCTAAACTAATCTTTTGCATTGGGAACTGAGGAATGTCAGTATCCTGCAAGGGACACTTTATTGTTTTCATGTTCCTCAATCTGCACTTCTCACAGGTATCCACATATTTATATGCAGATTTAAATAAATTTGGCCAGTAATATTTACTTGTAAGCGCCTTCACCAATTTGTCTCTACCTAAATGTCCATTTTCATCATGATATGCCTTTAAAAGTTCATTTTCCAAATGTTTTGGAATGTATTTCCTCAGTTGTTCGTTCCTTTCAGACATGTAGTATAAATGTCCATCCTCTTGTAAAACCAAATAATTCCTTTTATATTTGTTATCTTCTGTTTCTCTTAATTTTTCTTTTATTTGTAACACTTTTGGGTCTAGGTCCTGCTCCTCTTTCATGTTAAATTTTTCTAAGTGTAGATCATCTTCCCTATGTTCAGACTCTTGTTCCGATGGTAGACTATCAAATTCTTCTCTATTTATTATAGCAGAATCTAAAATATTTACTTGCCAATTTCGATCGTCAATCTCTGGTTCTCCTTCATTTTCTGTGTCACCTGACGACTGTGGATAGGGAATCCTAGACAGTAAATCAGCGCATGTGTTAATCTTACCTGGAATGTACTCAATTTTCGTATTATATCCCTGTAAGTTCAATGCCCAGGTTTGTATTTTCCTGTTCTGCACTGGGGCTTCTAAAAAAGACTTTAAAGGCATATGGTCAGTTCTAATAACAAAATTTGCGTTATGTAAGTAGTAATTTAGTTTTTGAAGAGCGTAATGTATTGCGTAAGCCTCCTTCTCAATAGTCGTCCACTTTCTTTGTGATCTGCTAAGTTTATGCGACAAGAAGTATATAGGCCTTTCATTTTTAACCCCTGGTATTCCAGACTCTTTCCCTTCATATGGTTGCACCAAACACGCTCCTACTGCATTGTCTGAAGCATCTGTGTACAGTATCAACTGTTTGTTTAAGTCTGGATGCGTCAACAGTGGTACCAGTGTTAAACTGTTTTTTAAATACTCGAACGCTTTTTGACACTCATCATCCCACTTAAACCTAGCGTACTTGCCTGTTAAGTTTGTAATAGGTTCAGCTATTTTTGAAAACGCTGGGACAAACCGCCTATAATACGCGCATGTTCCTATAAAGGCGCGTACCTCCTTAACGTTAGTTGGAGCAGGTAACTCTTTAATAACCTTTATTTTGTCCTGGTCTGGTTTTATACCTTCTCTATTTATAATATACCCCAAATATTTTGTTTCTGTCTTTAAAAATTGGCATTTACTGAGCTTTAACTTCACATCATGTTTTCTTAACCTGTCAAACACTAACTTTATATGTTTCAAATGATCCTCCACATTTCCAGAAGTAAAGATCAGAATATCATCAATATAAGCAAGAGCGAACCTTTGCATACCTTCTAAAACTTCATTTATTAAGAGCATGTAGTGAGATGGCGCAGTTTTGACTCCAAAAGGCATACGTAAAAATTCATAAGAACCCATATGAGTACAGAAAGCACTTTTTCTCTGCGCGTCTGCCGACATCGGAATGCACCAAAATCCTGCTCTTGCGTCTAACGTCGTAAAAAATGTAGCGCCATTTAGCAACCCCAAAATATCATCTATCACTGGTAGTGGATATGCAACATTTTTAGTAATTTTGTTCAACGCCCGATAGTCGCAACAGAATCGACTCGAACCATCAGGTTTGGCCACAATTACCACCGGAGATGACCACTCTGATTTTGATCTTTTGATTATCCCTGCTTTCAACATTTCTTCTATTGCCTTTTCTACAATTTCTCTATTTCTTAAGGGAGTTCTATATGGTTTTAAGCTAATCGGCGGATGGTCTCCCGTATCTATCTCCATTGTTACCGTTTTTGTCTTACCCAACTCTAAATCACTAATTGCAAACACATCCTGATTCTCCTTTATAAACTGTTCCAATACTTCTTTATTTTCTGGTGAAGTCTTTAACTGTGCCAACAATTCCTGTTCTCTTGTCTGTTTATCTAGTGAATGTATTTGTGCTGTATTTCTTTTGAATGGATGGATCAATTCATTCATTCGTGTGTTTCCTCTACTTCCGCGTCCGCGTCTGTTATTACTTCTTTCACTAGAAGACTGTGAATAATTAGTTCCCGGCATTTCTACTCTATCCGTTGCCAATATTTCACTAACGTTCTGTTCTATTTTTGCTACTACACACCCTCTGTATAATTTAATTTCTCTACCTGTGTTGTTAATCACCATAACTGGAAAGGTTAAGTGTTTATCTAACGCTATTATTCCATCCGGAACTTCCAAACCAGGCTCATCAATTATTTCCTCTTGTAATTCAGTGATTCTGACTGTGTTTCCTTCTACATAATATGGGTTTTTCTTCAGCTTCACTTGTATCAAATTAACCGACTGTGGTTTTAACGTCGTTGTCATTTTAACTCTAACTAGTGCTGATATATGCATGTCTTCTTGCATATCTATATAGACGTCCCTGAATTTTAATTTGTGTAAATCATAGAAAAGTCTTACTCCATTTTTTATTAAAAAATCTCTTCCTATTAACATGTTTCTATTTAAACCCTTCACTACATGAAAAAGGTGTCTTATGTTGATCCCTCCTAACTTAAAATTTATTATTGTTTGTCCAACTACTTGTAAATTCTGTCCCGTAACAGAGTGTAAATTATTATGACTCTTAAATACTCTACAATTTCTTACCATTTTGTATAGAAAACTTTCTTTCACTACACTAACCTGAGCTCCCGAATCAATTAACGTACGAACTCTATACTTTCCTATTTCTAATATACAAGAACTATAATCTGTTTTATCTTCTATAAATTTCTTGACTTCATCTAGTTGAAAATATTCTCTGTTCGACCTATTATACCTGTTGTTAACATATTCTCTAACCCTTGGGACCTTATTATTTACCCTCCTATCATAGGTCCTGTCTAATAGGTAGGGCGCCGATTTTCCTGTGTTCTTGTACCTGTAAAATTCCTGTGTCCATCTACAACATTCCTACTCACCCTATTATTGTCATGTCTACCCTGTGTATTCGACTGGACATGCCTGTTATTACAAAACCGAAAAACATGTCCCCGTTGACCACAATTCCAACAGACAATATTTGTACTATTTGTGTTACCTACTGTTTCTCTTGTAGGGTATCTCATATTTCTTCTTTCCTCATTATCATACCTATTTCTACCTTGTAACGTCTGTATACCTCCTCTCCTATTCCATCCGAATCTTGTTTGTCCTATTTCCATAGGTTCCTCAACTCTGTCATCTCGATTACTTCCCACTTCTCGTCCTGTTCTTAATCTAAACCTACGTCTCAAATTTTCTTCTTGTACCGCGATATCCACCGCTTGTGATAACCTCTCAGGGTTTTCCCTCATTAATTTAAGTTTCAAACCATCAGACTTTATGCCATCCACAAAGATCCCTACCAACATCCTTTCCACCTCCTCTCCTCGTACATTCTGTCCTAAGAATGCCTCTTCAGCCAGATTAATTAATCTATCGCTAAACAATTGTACCGTCTCTCCGTTATTTTGTTTAGCCTGCCTCAACACCGAAAATGCATGTTGTGGATCCGTTATTTCTGCATATTTCCTTGCTAGGTCTTCCTTGAATTGTTCCCATGTCTCATCTACTCTAGCTTCTAGCTTTCTTCTTATATGATCCGAGACCGGTTCCGTTGCCGTCTGATAAGCCAGTCTCATTTTTTCTTCATCTGTTGCTGAGATCAAATAGGCATATTTTTCTATAGAGGTGACCCATTTCTTATAGTCTCTGGCCTGTCCACTAAACTTTACAATTTCTGTTGCCATGCCTTGTTGTTTAATCACCATATTAAGTCGGCCTACTGCTGTACCCACGCCTGTCAAAACCTGGGCCAAGTTATCCGGTTCCGCCATGCTGAAAAATACTGAAACAAAGCAAGCAACCAATCACACAACCACAATTTCCCAAATCCCAAACAGCACAATTCAGTTGGTTATAATATTGTAAGATATTACATTAATCAGAGGAAGCATCAACGATATCCTGTCTGAGCATAGGAAGAACGAACCCTGTCCTCAATAAAAAACTCAAATTTGTGGCAATCAGAAGGTTCCTTGTAGATATTTGTTTCTTAAACCACAATAATGTCCTGTACTCCACTCTAATTAATAAATTCGGAAGCTCACGGGAGACCTCGAAATACACAACTTTTACTCCGAGTCTATTTCCTTAATTAATCCGTCATCTTCTTTTACCAACTTACGGATTCAGTTCAACCAACCAGAGCCCGCATCAAGTGAAAGTCTCGGAATTCAGGTGGTGGAGTTCAGATATCACTTCTCTTCCCTCAAGTAATTTCGTCCTTCTCGTGGGCTGCCAGAAAATTTTCAACCCCTGGTTGGGTCACATCTCATGGGCTGCCAGACAATCTTCGACCCCCTGGTTGGGTCCCTTCCTTGATCTCAAGTGGGTACTTCATCGTCGTATGGAATGGGTCATAGGAATATAACGAGGCCCAAAAATGGATTAGGTGTGTTTGGGTCATAGGAATGACAAGGCCCAAAAATGGATTAGGTGTGTTTGGGTCATAGGAATGACAAGGCCCAAAAATGGATTAGGTGTGTTTGGGTCATAGGAATGACAAGGCCCAAAAATGGATTAGTATCAATCAGCCAACGGCTAGTGATGAGCTGACCTTGAACGAGTTCTGACTTCCGATAAAATCTTGAAAGTGGCAAGGTTCAGGCAACGGCCAGGTTAGGCCCCTTATAAATGATACGATTCAAATGTTCAGCCACGGCTCCAGGAAACCCTTCTTGTCCTGGCAGTTTTGTCTGGATTCTTTAGTACTTCGCGTGGTAGGCCATTATCTTCATAATTTGTCTTACAGCATGCCGCCAGTGGATAGTTGTTGTTGGCCGGCCTAGATCAACCTCAGATTCTCGGTCCACGGCACCATTTATTACTTCTGTAGTAGTGTCAAATGAAGTAACAAGACTTGATCTGTACTAAAACTTTATACTTTATTCTCAAGATGACAAGCCGTGTCTTCTCAGCTGGACTATCGGATGTTGACTGCCCTTCACAACAACAATACGTCACGATTGAGCATCTCTCTCCGCTTTCACTCATAATGCTCAATCGTGCTGTATCTCTAATTCCCCACTAGATCCTAATTATAACCCAAACTACACATACTGTTACAGAGCACACACGCTCTACAGCATCCTTCGGAGTGATTGGGCCCACAATTAATGCAACAGCTACCACCATATCATGGGACAATCTTAATGTGAGGGCGGATCATCCCTCGTCACAATGCTCGCAGCCTTTCCTGGCCTCTCATCTAACTCAATATTTACTTCTTGAACACTCTCAGTTCAAGGGGGTCATTACCTACAGATCTCTGACACAACACAACTTCTCATCACCAACACCACAGGCTGAGAATACCACTCATAAATGCCAATGTTACACAGCAACACTCATCAACTAGTCAAAATCAACACCGAACACAACTCAGTTACACCGGTGTACCACGACTCTAACAGGACAACACCATTTGAACATGTACATACAGGACATAAATACAGTCCAATGCACCAACCGCAATCAAGCAGACAAAGGATATGCAATTCAACATGACATCACCAGGACACACACCTTTGTACACCAACTAGACAACATCAATAGACCAGAAGCACAGTTCTACACATAACACCAGCAACAATCAGGACACAGGCTATAACATAAGTCACCGCCAACAACTCAGACATATAACACCACATAAAACCATCACAATCATCAAATGATCGCTCTCACCATAGCCATCACCACAATCACAATCATCTTAGCTGACATCACTACATGGTCACCCTCACCATGACAAAGCTCTCAATAATACCCCAGATTCATTATGGGTGCCTTATTCAGCACCTCTTGCTGGTCAGGAGACTATTCTTACTAAGTTCACATGTGTCCAACCTGAGCAACACAGATCATTATCCCCATGAACACTATTATAATCATAAACCACCCTATCATGTGTAGTGTTCAACCTGGCACCTTCACCACTACACCCAGTCATGAATAATTATTACCATAGCTCCATTTATCTAGAAGAACATAACATACATTGTCATCAAGAACCATATATCTATTACTTTCACCGTGCCACTCTACACCTTCGTACGCCAGCAATCACTATATTTTTGGCGTTCTTGAGTCATGATAAGTCATCTGGCTTCAAACAGTATAACATAATGGAGGCGTCTCTCATGCCCTGGCACCCTTTACTTTCCATTACATGTGAGATATCTCAATACCTCAGTACATTATAATATAAAGACACCGGCCTTCCCCTTTCTTGTGGGAAGTTAAATCATAAACACATCTGTACCATGTTTCCAGCTCAACTTCATGTTCCTCATTATAGGCCAGACTGGTATAACCACCCAATTATGTACTTTGCCTCCCTCTTACTGACTGTACAGTCCACCTGGAACAGCCCTGGTTACCCCAGGCCATTCAATCTACTGTTATTTTCAACCTCACCATGCTACTATAATAATGGCATTATATTATATATATCCTGCACACCTAATCTGACCACCTTCATACAGGAATACCACCCAAATATAATTAATCATAACCTAATATTTTATGCAACAGTGCTCCATATTTTCCTCTAAACAGCCCCAACCATTATTTCATTATTTCCTCATATTTTATACTAGTGCTCTGTATTTTCCTCTTGTCAGAACACAGACTTTACAGGACAATACCTACATTCTCCTCTACTCTGGACTATGATACTACATATTTTTAATACTGTACTGAATCGTGGCTATATCAAATTCTATAGAACTACCCAACACAATACAGTATCGATATTTGATTACTTCCAATCCGTACTGCACTGTCTGCTATCTTAAATCTAAAAACCTACAAATATACACACCATCGTATGAGAAACATCCTTTCTCCTAAATCGTCACTGAATACACCTGGTACTAGTTTTCTTACTATATCCCTGCCAATCTGCAGAGTAGCACTTTTACAGTTACTAATTGAGGCGAACCCATGTTGTTGTCATTCTGCCGATCATCGCCATTTTACTTGTGAAAATAAATACTAATTTTTATTCACTCAGGAACAGAAGAGTTCCTCAATCTAGGTAACACTATAAACCGAACTACACCGAATTGTACCTCAAACCTGTGGATGTTAAGTTTGGAGCTTCCAGTTGGAAACTAGCAAAGGCACCACTATCCTATCTTTAATTAAGCTATCTAAATAAATTTAACTCACCAAGAGTGGGCTTACAAATTGCCAATCATTTTGATGGATTTCCTCGGTCCTCGTGTGTGGGCCACGCAAGCCAGTCATGGTTAAATCTAGAGGCATTTGTGACTCCCTGCTCTGGTCCAGTGACTGGGGAGGGCTGGTTAAAGCCTCCCTATTCTATACTACAGCGATCTACATAATCGCTCCTTCGGCCACGGTTGTCTGGTTTGGAGAGACCGGGAAACTGACACGCGCCTCTATTTATCCTCACTTCCAGAGCGGCTTCCCATCGTACCCCAGGGCACTGCAAGGGATGCTGGTATTGGTAACATCACCATCATCATGTATTGCGCCAGACTATTACACATGTATGTATGTATGTATGTATGTATGTATGTATGTATGTATGTATGTATGTATGTATGTATGTATGTATGTATGTATGTATGTATGTATGTATGTATGTATGTATGTATGTATGTATGTATGTATGTATGTATGTATGTATGTATGTATGTATGTATGTATGTATGTATGTATGTATGTATGTATGTATGTATGTATGTATGTATGTATGTATGTATGTATGTATGTATGTATGTATGTATGTATGTATGTATGTATGTATGTATGTATGTATGTATGTATGTATGTATGTATGTATGTATGTATGTATGTATGTATGTATGTATGTATGTATGTATGTATGTATGTATGTATGTATGTATGTATGTATGTATGTATGTATGTATGTATGTATGTATGTATGTATGTATGTATGTATGTATGTATGTATGTATGTATGTATGTATGTATGTATGTATGTATGTATGTATGTATGTATGTATGTATGTATGTATGTATGTATGTATGTATGTATGTATGTATGTATGTATGTATGTATGTATGTATGTATGTATGTATGTATGTATGTATGTATGTATGTATGTATGTATGTA
Organism: Cepaea hortensis; assembly: GCA_963921405.1. Taxonomy (NCBI): domain Eukaryota; kingdom Metazoa; phylum Mollusca; class Gastropoda; order Stylommatophora; family Helicidae; genus Cepaea; species Cepaea hortensis. The sequence goes on along the minus strand of OY992876.1, from coordinate 218,056,893 downwards.
TGTATGTATGTATGTATGTATGTATGTATGTATGTATGTATGTATGTATGTATGTATGTATGTATGTATGTATGTATGTATGTATGTATGTATGTATGTATGTATGTATGTATGTATGTATGTATGTATGTATGTATGTATGTATGTATGTATGTATGTATGTATGTATGTATGTATGTATGTATGTATGTATGTATGTATGTATGTATGTATGTATGTATGTATGTATGTATGTATGTATGTATGTATGTATGTATGTATGTATGTATGTATGTATGTATGTATGTATGTATGTATGTATGTATGTATGTATGTATGTATGTATGTATGTATGTATGTATGTATGTATGTATGTATGTATGTATGTATGTATGTATGTATGTATGTATGTATGTATGTATGTATGTATGTATGTATGTATGTATGTATGTATGTATGTATGTATGTATGTATGTATGTATGTATGTATGTATGTATGTATGTATGTATGTATGTATGTATGTATGTATGTATGTGTGTATGTGTGTGTGTGTGTGTGTGTGTATGTATGTATGTATGTATGTATGTATGTATGTATGTATGTGTTTATGCACGTGCTGCGTGCTGTGTATGTGTGTCTGGCTGCCTGTCTGTCTCACAACATGGTAATATGCATTGTTTGTACTCACAACATTCATTCGACAATGCTTTCTCCTTGTGTGAATGTAACATACAAAATAATTAATTGGTGTATGAAAGATAAGTTATTGGAAGGGCCGAATGTAAAATGGGCCTGTCTGCCCAATTTGTGACCCTTTGAAAATAAAGTTCGTTCGTTCTTTCGTTCGTTCTTTCTTCTTCTTCTCTTCCTCATCATCTTCTTCCTCAACCACACCCCCCCCCCTCTTCTTCTTCCTCTTCCTCCTCTTTATCAACGTCCCACTTCTTCTTCTTCTTCTTCTTCTTCTTCTTCTTCTTCTTCTTCTTCTTCTTCTTCTTCTTCTTCTTCTTCTTCTTCTTCTTCTTCTTCTTCTTCCTCCTCCTCCTCCTCTTCCTTAACCCCCCCCCCCTTCTTCTTCTTCCTCATCCACCTCTTCCTCAACCTCCTCTACTTCTTCCTTATCCTCCTCTTTCTCAATCTCTCCTCCCTCTGCTTCTTCCTCTTCCTCCTCTTCCTCAACCTCCAACCGTCTTCTTCTTCCTCATCCTCCTCTTCCTCAACTTCCCCCTTCCTCTTCCTCAACTTCCCCCTTCTTCTTCTTCCTTTTCCTCCTCGTCTTTCCCTCCTACGCCTCCTCCTGTCATTTTCCCTTTTCTTTCCCTCTTCTTTTTCTTTCACTTCTTCTTCTTTAGTTTAGTTTAGTTTAGTCGACGTATGAACATCATGGCACACGGGTTTAAGCCATACGTGCTCCGTTATATTCCTAACTTAATATATTATTATTATTATATAATTATATTATTGATTATTTTTCATGCTTTTTGTTCTTTTGTTGTATAAGATTAGCTTCATAAGTGATGTTGAATGAAATAGTGTATGAGAGGAAATAGAGAAGAAGGGCAGAATGTCAGAGTGGGCCTGTGTGCCCAATTCTTAACCCTTTGAAAATACAGTTTAATTGTTCGTTCTTTCGTATATTGGACTGATTTGTACGTCTGAATTATCCTGCTTTATTACTAGTGTCCCTCACATGAACCCATCCCTTCTGCTGTGGTACTTTAAACTATCAGGCCAGCGCTGTGGTGAAGGAGTAACGAACCCGATTCGCAATTATGCATACCGTGTTCGAAATCAGCTGCAGGTTATTTGGAAGCGGCCCGCTGTGTTGATTTTTAACAATGATGTGAGCGTCGGTCCCTCATAAAGCAATGGCAAACTACTGAATGTCAACTTGCCTAGTAAATCACAAACAGCCAAATGCTCTGGGGTTGATAACAACGTCCTGTAACGGATATACAACTAACTTACATAAACCACTTAAAATTAGTTCACTAACAAAGCACTACAATCAGTTCACTAATGAAACACTATATATTAGTTCACCGATAAAGTACTTCAAAGTAGTTCACCGATAATGCACTATAAAATTGTTCACTAATAGAGCACTATAAACTAGTCCACTAATCAAGCTCCATACATTAGTTCACTGATACAGCACTAAACATTAGTTCACTGATAACACACTACATGAAGGTCGGCATGGCCGAATGGATAAGAAGCAAACTCTTAGACATCCTATGTGCTGGTTCCGAGGTAAACCCCGACACCTGACAGTTGGACTAAAATGTTGACTTCGCGTCCTTGACTTGGGGACGCAAATTACAAGTACTTCTGAAGTCGGAGTGAGTTCGCCTGATGCTAGGGACACTGGTAATAGAGAAAGCTAATTCACACGCAAAATGCAGCCCAGTACTACTAGACGTTGTGTGTATGGACTACGCGAATAGGCTTGTGTTCAAAGAAAGCCAACGCAAAAAAACAAAACAAAACAACAACTATAAATTAAAAAGTTAAAGCACTAAAATTGTTCACTAATAAAGCACTACTTTATTTCAGATGAGGAAGCACCTTTTGAGAGACGAGACGTTCTCGTTAAGAAAGACAAATGGGTCACAGATTTGTACGCTGTCGATTCATTACTGGGAAGGTTGGTATTATAACATCATCAACATCGTCATCATCATCATTATCATCGTCATCATCTTCATTAGCATCAACATCGCCATCGTTACCATCATCGGTACCAGCGTTATGAGTTTCATCAACACATCATCATTAACATCTTGTGCCATGGCAATAAGCGTGGGTCATGTTTCGCCATCCCACATGATCACCAGAGTCGTGGATCAGCTCTGTGTTCTTGCCGCGACCATGCCACGTGGCCAAGCCACCAAGGCAAATATGTCTCTGCCTTCTTCTTGTTCTTTTCTTTTGAATCTTGCTAGCTATCACCAAGATATCTAATGTATTTCTTCTCATAACGTGACCAAAAAAAGTGTTGACTGTCTACGTCTAATTTCTCTATTGAGATTACGATATTCATTCGTTTCTTCTAGGACTTGGTTAATAGGTTTTTCTATCTGTCTATGGTATTCTTTGCATTTTCCTTAGAAACTACATTTCCACTGCCTTAGGTGTTTTTCATTTTGTCTGCTCATTGTGAACGTTTCACATCCATACAAAAGTACAGGTTCTATGTAGCACCTCAACACTCTTTTTCTCGTAGCAATTGCCAACCTTTTTTTAAAATTGGTTTTCATGTTTTCCATACAACATGTTTTATACAACAACAGTGAATGCATAGTGAGAGCAACTGGAGAACACTCAGAACCCTTCACCATAAGATCTGGAGTACGACAAGGTTGTGTCCTGTCCCCTCTCTTGTTCATAACATATATAGACAACATATGTAAAGAAACCAGCCAAGCAGAGACAGCAAGAATACCGCATGACGAGAACACAGAAGAAGAACCATCTGCAAATCTAACCATTAGAGAACTCCTGTTTGCGGACGACCAAGCACTAATAGCAAAATCAGAAGCTGAATTACAAGACCACATGAATAGTCTAAACGAAATGTGTAGGGAACATAACATGAAAATTAGCACAAGCAAAACAGAGGTAATGACTATAACTAAAGAAGAACAAACAGCAACAATTCACCTAAACGAACATCCCTTGAAACAAGTAAAGAGCTTCAAGTACCTAGGAAGTATAATATCATCAAATGGCAGATCAGAAGATGAGATCGAAAATAGGTGCAATATGGCAAATCAACTCATTGGACAAATGGCACCAATACTAAAGAACAAACATGTATCAATAACTACTAAGAAGGCACTTTACAACACAATCTTCCTACCAACTCTGTTCTACCAATGCCAAACCTGGACAATGACAGAAAAAGAGAAAAGAAAAATCACAACAACAGAAATGAGGTTCCTGAGAAGAATACTCAACGTATCAAGAAGAGATAAGATCAGAAATGAAGAAATCAGGACTAAAGTGGGGGTTAAAGCTGCTCTAGATTTTATTAGAAAGCAGCAAGTCAAATGGTTTGGCCATGCAAGTAGGCTACCAGTCAACAGCATGCCACAACAAGCAATGATGTACAGACCAGATGGAAACAGAGGAAGAGGCCGACCACGTAAACGTTGGATGGAGGGAATAATAGAATCCATGGGAATGTCGATATACGAAGCCCATAACCGGGCACTCTCACGAAGTTTATACTTCACCTCGACACCGCAAGGTACAAGAGGAACATGATGAGATGAGATGTTTTCCATCTCGCAAACGGCTACGTTCGCCCTGTCGATTCTTGTTCTAATCTCTTCAAGGAACCTCTCATCAGATCGTACAACTTTATCAAGATAGTTGTACCGATTCATTAATTTAATATTATTCCCATTTATCCGTATATCACACGGTGGTATAAATTTCTTCCTTGTTCGACCTTAATTTCTGTCTTCTTACAATTTAATTCTAACCCTAGTTGTTTACTGTGTGCAACAACCGCATCTACTAAATGCTGCAGATCCTGTTCATTGCCTGCAATCAGTACTGTACCATCCGTACGTCTAATGTTATTGATTTTATGTCCCCAATGGTGATTCCTCTCATATCTTCTAAATTACTAAACATATTTTCACTGCATATGGAAAAGAGATGTGGAGACATTATGCATCAAGGCTGTAAACCTCTCTTAATAAGCTGATATTGACCTACTTCATTATCAGTCTGTATGGCAGCTTGTTGTTTCCTATATATATATATATATACATAAGTTTAAGGTCTTTCCTATCAGTTTGTAGATCTGCAAGCATCTCCATCATGTCGACATGCCGTACTTCATTGACAACCTTTGTGTAGTCAATGAAGCAACTATTTTGATCTTTATTTACTTCTCAAGAACGCTCAATTAATGTTCTCAGCAAATACACACAATTGAATAGAACAAGGGAAAAACAAAAACTTAATTCTATGAAATGAAGAACAGTTTATGAAATAAGTCCTTGTTATTGGAAGCTAGAAAAATAATTCTTGCATGTTACATAGAACCAGTTTTGACATTTGGCTGCGAATCCTGGAACATTAGCAAATAGGCGAAACAATCCTTGGAAGATTTAGAGACGTCGTAATTTAGAAGAATGGTTAAAATTCCCTGGACAGCCAAAATTAGCATTTTGGACATTTTGAGGGAGGCTGAGTCGCAAAGATAACTTTCACAAACATAAGAAAGAGGCAGCCTTCCTTTCTTTGGCCATGTTATGAGAAGATAAAACTGGAATATTTTGTGACAACTGGACAGATTTGTGAAAAGAGTGATAGAATCTCTATGATAAGAAAGCATTGCATAAAATATTCTTCATTTTACAAACTGAAATATTTTCTTGTCATCTTCTGTTCTTTACTTTTGTGATACATCACATATCAGAAATACACTTAGTAAAACTAAAGAAACATTTCTTATCCAGGGGTAAATTCGGCGAGGTTAAAAAATGCCGAGAACGGCGGACAGGCAGACAGCTTGCTGCAAAATTTATCGACGTGAGCGGACCACAGGACAGAACTGACGTCCTGAATGAAGTGGAGATGATGAAACATTTACAACATCCTCGGCTACTGCAGCTCTATGATGCCTTCGAGAATAGGGATCGATTCTGTTTGGTATTGGAACTGTGAGTACAGTACTGATTTTGTCCTGCGTTTCAGCTATTTCCTTTATGTATCATCTCACCATCATCATAGTCGTCGTCATCATCTTTATCATCATCATCATTATCATCATCGTTAATGGTGATAGCAGTAACACGGGCTTTAATTTGGCTATAATCACAGAACTATACCCACGTTTGTTACAAAGTGATTCAATGAGCATGATCCGAAAGGTCGAGGCGAGTTCTGTACGCAGACAGTGGATTGCGTCGCTGCAGAGGTCTGTTGTCCGTAGCGTCACCTTCATCTTCGTTCCGGAATATGCGGGAGTTTAGGGTATGGACGTGCTGATAAACTTAATGGCACTGCATCTCCTACAGATGGCCCTCCCATGGATCGTGCCGATGTTATTAACGCCCTTAGAGAAATGTCGTGAGCGGAGGCCTTTGGCGCTAGTGAATCCGCATGGTTGTCTAGAAATAGAGACTTGGGAGTAAGAATTGGCACTGCCAGACACGAGAGATACATCGGAAAAGGAGAGGTCTAGTCAACCAACACAAAACGGGCACTATTAGATCATCATGTTTACCATCATCATCGTCAACATCGTATTGGGACGTCAGCATCTTTATGATGACGATCATCATCTTCATCGTCATTAGCCTCATCATTATTATCATATTCACCATCATATTTGTCAACAATTCATCATTATCTTCATTATAAACATCATTATTATAACCATTATAAGCAATGTCATCATCAGTACTAACAATATCTTTATCATGTTAATTTGTATTATCAACACAATAGTTACATCACAGCCATCATCATCATTATCTAAATATTTACATCACAGCCATCATCACGATCATAATCTGAATAACGAAGACATGTCCATGCATCTCGTCAGGGAGATACTGCAGAAATCACACAACTTAAAGTAAAGTAACTATATAAATCTTCTTCCTCTTCTTCTTCAACGTTCCGAGCCATTGAGGTTCTTTGCTGCAGATACAATCCGTCTCCATTCGTCTCTCTGGTTGACCTTCTCTTGCCAGTCGTTGATTCCAAGTGCTTGTAGGTCTGTACATATATTATCTCTCCACCGTCTTCTTGGTCTACCTCGGGGTCTAAGGTCATTTATTTCCTGAGTGTAAGCGAGTTTTGTTTCCCTATTATCTTCCATTCTTTCTATATGCCCCAGCCATTGTAGTCTATTAGCCTTCATGATACCAGTGATTAGCGGGGACTTATACAGATCATAAATGTTTTTGTTACTTCTTTTCCACTCTCCACTTTGTGTATCCCTCCAAAGATGCGTCTTAAAACTTTGTTCTCAAAGGTTTGTAGCAAGGCTTCGTCTCCTTTCGTTGTACTCCAGGTTTCAGAGCCATACAGCACAATTGGCCTGATCAGTGTTTTGTATATTGTGATCTTGGTGTTACGAGATAGCGCCTTTGATTTTCATAGATGTTGTAGTGCATAGTATATCTTATTTACAGAATTGATTCTAGTTTGTATTTCTTCCCTTATGATGTTGGAGCAGTTGAAGATTGTACCCAGGTATTTGTATGTTTCCGTTCTTTTAATATTCATATTATCTATTTCTATGTGGCCAGAGTTTTTAGCCATTCCTTCTCTTGAAATTACCATATATTCTGTCGTATCTTGGTTGATAACCAGCCCCATCTGTTGGGCTTTTTCCTTTAAGTGAGTCAATATTTCCAATGTTTTTTGTTCATTTTCCCCTATAATATCTATATCATCTGCATAACCAAGAAGCTTGGATGTTCCTCCAATATCACATTCCTCCTTTACCCTCCTTACAACTTTCTCTAGAGCCAGATTGAAGAGTAGCGGCGATAGTGCATTACCCTGTTTCAAGCCAGATGTTATTTGGAAAGGGTCTGATTTCCTGCCTTTATATGTTACTATATTATAAGTATCTTCCATGCATAGTCTGGTCATGTTGATTAACTTCCTTGGTATTCCAAATTCCCGCATAGCATTCCATAGACTATTCCTATGGACACTATCATCTTTTTAAAATCCACAAAAATGTTATGGAGATCTCTTTTATATTCCCAATTTGTCTCAGCTATTTGTTGTAAGATAAATATCTGATCTATTGTTGATCTGTTTTGTCTAAAACCCGCCTGGTAGTCACCTAATATGTATTCTGAATATGGTTTTAGTCTATATAGTAATACTGCGGATAGTATCTTATGGACAGTAGTGATATTCCTCTATAATTTTCACACTGGAAATTGTCTCCTTTCTTAAAGATAGGTATCAATAATGACTCTTTCCAGTCATGGGGTAATTCTTGAGTCCTCCAGATTTTTATTAATAGTTCGTATAGCTTTAGATGTAATGCATGGCCACCCGCCTTTATAAATTCAGCAGCAATTCCATCAGCCCCAGTTGCCTTATTGTTTTTAAGTCGTGTGATTACATATAGGATTTCTTCAAATGCAAGTTCTTCAATTTGTGGTTCACACGTTAGAACCTCTTCCTGTTGGAAAGTGTTACGTGGAGCTTCACAATTTAGTAATTCAACAAAGTATTCTTTCCATGTGTTGCACATTTCCTCATTGGTATTTATCATATTCCCATTTTTGTCTTTTAAACCATAAACTATATAAATCATTCAAGCTTAATTATACACATGTTCGCACAGGTACAGGATTGTCGATTATAGTCAGTTTAAAATTACCTTGGTAAACACTTGACATTACTGTGCGAACATGACTATATTTTAGCTTGAATGATTTATCTAGTTACTTTACATTAAGTTGTGTGATTTCTACAGTATGTCCTTAACGAGACGCAGTGACATGTTTTCGTTATTCAAAATCATTACGGGAAAACATTGTTGTGACAGTCATAATAAATATCTCAATATTTACATCATAATCATCATCATCATCATCATCGTTCTCAATATCTTCCTCACAACCATCATCATCAGTCATACTTCTTCATACCGATCATTATCACCATCATTATCACATACACGAATGACATTGTTTAAAACGACAACAAGTAAACACCATGTTTATCTTCATCTATCTAAATCTAAATAACAAGACATTTCAAAATGTAATCGATGTGCATATGATTGGCACATTGCCGTCTTGATAGATGATAGTGTGTACAAAGGAGATATATCTCTCTGCCATGAGACTTTATGTGCCACGCGGCTGATTTAGGCTATTTGGGCTGCACAGAAGCTGGTTTAGTAACGAAGCTGATATCCTGGTCTTCTTGGCTTATTTGATATTAGGGCGTTTATCGTGTCTAATCACGTTGTCTAAGGCCTTTCTAAAACTGCTTAATGAATGTAGATATTTATACACATATTATATGACAGCTGACGCCACTTCACAAGAAACTCATCACAACACAAGATCGATGTAGTTTGTCAAGAGTTCTCTTATCGATTATTTGGTTGTTTCGGGATTTGAAATTTAAATATTGAGCACAACCCACTACTGGCAACGCTGATCGTATTCTGGTATGAACCTAAGGCCTATCCACGTCAATATGGAAGCACTATACTCGAGTTTCGATCTCGTTTGAGCTCGTCAGTAGTGCATATCCCTGACCGGATCCGGAAACAAGCCCCGGATCACTGGCGTGTGAAGCCTACGATGGGTAACGTTGTGATATTCTGTTATGATAATTTGGCGTGTCCAGTGTGTGCCGCGTGGTTACACACCCGCTTCACACGCCAGTGATCCGGGGCTTGTTTCCGGATCCGGTCATGGATATGCACTACTGACGAGCTCAAACGAGAGCGAAACTCGAGTATAGTGCTTCCATATTGACGTGGATAGGCCTTAGGTTCATACCAGAATACTATCAGCGTTGCCAGTAGTGGGTTGTGCTCAATATTTAAAATTCTCTTATCGTTTGTTCACAACCCTTAAATACGTCGCAATCATCGTAAAATAACTTCACAATAAATATTAAAATAATATTGCTCTAATATACTTGCATACGTAGAATACTCGTAAAAGACTCATATTCTCTACATGGTAGACTCATACTCTACATGGCGGCAAGGTGAAGTTTTGCCATAGCCATTATTCGGCTTCGACTAGTCCGACCCCGAACCCAGTCCAAACTTGAATGCCCGCTTGGAGGAGACGCTGTTCCCCGCTGAGCGATTCGGTTGCTCTTTTCTTGCCAAGCGTGAATCTATGAGCTGGATCAATCTTCACGCTTAACACGCTCTGGACTATACCCTACCAGGGCACCATGACCTGATATAGGATCATGGAACTCTCCATAGCACACAGCCTGGGCTGAATATAGAGACAGTGTGTTGCCCATGTAGCATGATCCCCCTCTCGGCCTGCCTAGTTTACTTCAGAGGAAAGGTAACACAAATACGTCTGGAACCAGACAAGTTGAAGAAGTTTGCGGATCAGCAAAGCAATGCACTAACTATCCGCCTGTCGGAGCTTCGAACCTAGACCAGTTGCCGAGCACGGTTTACTCCGATAGAAAAGCAATAACATTTCTTGTAGAAAGTTATCTGATGAAGATAACTGGCTCTTAGCATATAAATAACCACATTCTTTTTGTATATAATGAGAAAGGGAAAGCTGTAGTATGTCATCACATTGGGAAAGTGTGAAGGTAGGAGAGGCAGGGGCAGACCAGGTGATGTTGGACAGTTTGACATTGTTGCATGCAAGAAAATGTGTATCAGAAATTATTGACAATACACACGACAAAGATGGTGCTGCCACCACGTTCTTTATTACCACTTTGATTATCACAGAGCAGCTACATTTGCTTATCTTCCTTTTCATTCACCACTGGTTATGTCTATTTGAAATTTTATGTATTTTTATTTATCAATTTTCTGTATGTTTATTTGACATTTATTTTTGCTTATTTGACAATTTTCTGTATGTTTATTTAAAAATTTTCTGTATGTTTATTTGACAATGTTCTTTGTTTATTTGACAATTTTCTATATGTCTATTTGACAAGTGTCTGTATGTTTATTTGAAAATTGTCTGTATGCTTATGTGACAGTTTTCTTCATATTTATTTGACAATTTTCTTTTATGTGTATTTGAAAACTGTCTGTATGTTTATTTCACTATTTTCTTTATGTTTGTTTGATAATTTTCTGTATATTTATTTGACAAATGTCTTATGTTTATTTGACAATTTTCTGTATGTTTATGTGACAATTTTATGCATCTTTATTTGGCAATTGTTCCAGGGTCAGCGGTGGGGAGCTGTTTGAGAGGGTCATCAACGATGACTTCATACTCACGGAGAAGGCTTGCGTGATGTTCATGCGGCAGATCTGTGACGGAGTGGCCTTCATGCATTCAGAGAACATCTTACATCTGGATATGAAGGTAAGGCTTGTGCCAGTTCAAAGTCCAAGTGACTATGTCATGTTTATTTGATATTCTTCCGTCTTTCATGTAAAATGCAAAGAATATCAAGAACAGACAGAAAAAATAATCACCAAGTTTTACTAGACAAAATGGAAATCGTAAACTGATTAGAAAAATAAGACGCAGATGGTAAAGATATTTTGGGCATGTTATGAGAAGAAATAAACTGGAGCACTTGGTGGCAACTGGCACAATTGAGGGTTAAATAACAAGGGGAATGCAGGCAGGTAAATTTATAGATGGCTCGGCCACATAGCATAATCCAGACAAAAACACAAAGCTGATACACGACTCTGGTGATCGTTGGAGATGGCGAAACATGACCACCCGCATTTATCGGCACATGATGATGATGAGTAAACGGGTGATATAATTTTCATTCATGCTGGGTTATACTACGAGAAAGTTGTAAGGAAGGTAAAGGAGGAATGTGATATTGGAGGAACATCCAAGCTGCTTGGTTATGCAGATGATATAGATATTATAGAGCAAAGTGAACAAAAGACATTGGAAATATTGACTCACTTAAAGGAAAAAGCCCAACAGATGGGGCTGGTTATCAACCAAGATAAGACAGAATATATCGTAATTTCAAGAGACGGAATGGCTAAAAACTCTGGCCACATACAAATAGATAATATGACCATTAAAAGAACGGAAACATACAAATACCTGGGTACAATCTTCAACTGCTCCAACATCATAAGGGAAGAAATACAAACTAGAATCAACTCTGGAAGTAAGATATACTATGCACTACAACATCTACTAAAATCAAAGGCGCTATCTCGTAACACCAAAATCACAATATACAAAACACTGATCAGACCAGTTGTGCTGTATGGCTCTGAAACCTGGAGTACAACGAAAGGAGACGAAGCCTTGTTACAAACCTTTGAGAACAAAATTTTAAGACGCATCTTTGGACCCATTAGGGATACACAAAGTGGAGAGTGGAAAAGAAGAAGGAACAAAGACATTTATGATCTGTTTAAGTCCCCGCTAATCACTGGTATCATGAAGGCTAATAGACTACAATGGCTGGGGCATATAGAAAGAATGGAAGATAATAGGGAAACAAAACTCGCTTACACTCAGGAAATAAATGACCTTAGATCCCGAGGTAGACCAAGAAGGCGGTGGAGTGATAATACATGTACAGACCTACAAGCACTTGGAATCAACGACTGGCAAGAGAAGGTCCACCAGAGAGATGAATGGAGACGGATTGTATCTGCAGCAAAGAACCTCAATGGCTCGGAACGCTGAAGAAGAAGAGAAGAAGAAGAAGTTATCCTACGAATCTACAAGAAAAATGTCATGGAATAGCATGAATGAAATAGCAGTATAGAATCGCAGTGGTGGAAAAACAGAAATGGAATATATGTAATTGACGGAGAGTAATGTCAGAACTCAAATGAAGAAACAGTTACGTAAGAATGGCAAAGAAAGAATTGTAATTGCGGAATTGTAAATGAAGAATAGTGCTGGAAAAAAACATTATTTAAAGAAAAGTATGGAAAGAACAGAGCTCAGCATGGTTGAACGGATAAGATTGTTCTGCCTTAAATTTCATGCTCAGATGACGGGGCAGCGGGTTCATTCCCTACACCTGAAACTGGAATTACACGTTGAATTCTCGTTCAGAAAACAAAGGCCCACTATTAAACGTAATGTTGCCTAGAAACTAAACATGGTGTTGAATGAATCGTCCTGCAAATGACATGCAACATTATTGTCACATAAGAGAAGCAACGTCCTGCAAATAACATGCAACATTACTGTCACATAAGAGAAACAACGTCCTGCAAATGACATGCAACATTACTGTCACATAAGAGAAGCAACGTCCTGCAAATGACATGCAACATTACTGTCACATAAGAGAAGCAACGTCCTGCTTGCAAATTACATGCAACATTACTGTCACATAAGAGAAGCAACGTCTGCAGAATGATACAACAATATGAAATACAAACAGTTAGGTATATGTAGCTCCTGCGAGAAGATGGGACTTAACTAAACACGAACACCGTGTACATACCTTACAATGGACTCCATGAAGATGAACATAAATCACAGAGTGAGAATCCCCCCCCCCCCCCATCCACCCCCATCCACCCCCCCCCCCCAAAAAAAAAAGACATTCAAAAAAGAGTATATAATAAATAAATAATGAAATAAAAACAAGTATTCAAAGACACAAGAAACGACGGTTCGATTATATATATATATGTGCGTGTGTGTGTGTGTGCGTGTGTGTGTGTCTGTGTGTGTGTGTGTGTTGTTTGTCCATCAAGAATGATGATGACCATTCATTTCATCCAGTGGTGTTGAAAGTATGGAGCCGTGAGTTCTAAGATGGCTGATAAGGCCTATTTTGGCTCGAAATGTTCTTTGACAATGTGGACAAAGAATGCTATATATAAAAGAGTGCTGAGGTGCTACATAGAAACTGTTCTTTTGTAAGGATGTGAAACTTGGACAATGAGAAGTCAAGCTGAAAAACATCTGATGGCTGCAGACATGTGGTTTTTGAGGACAATGCAAAGAATACCATGGACAGATAGAAAAACCAATGACCAAGTACTACAGGAGACAAATGAAACTCGTAAATTGATTAGAGAAATTAGATGTAGACAGTCAAAATTCTTTGGACATGTTATGAGAAGAAATGGATTGGAGACTTAGTGACAACTGGCAAGATCGAAGGGAACAGACCAAGGGGAAGACCGAGAAGTAAATGCATGGTCCAGACAGGAGCAATGAGCTGATCCACGACTCTAGTGATCGAGTGAAATGGCTAGTCAAGACCGCCGATGCTTTCCGGCATGGCACATGATTAATAATGATGATGATGATGATATATATCCATATACACATTGAAAAGCCCTGATATGAAAATACGCAACCAAATTGACTACATACTTATTAATAAAAGATTTAGAAATGCATTAATTAATGTAAAGACAATGCCTGGTGCTGACGGTAACAGTGATCATGTACCACTATGTGGACAAATAAAAGTAAGATTAAAGAGAGGGGAAAAAATGGTTAAAAACTTGAGACTTAATAAAGAGGTTCTGAAAGTAGATAAAGAAATTCAAGAACAATACAGAGTGACTGTGAAAAATAGGTACAATGCAATAGCTAAAATACAGAGTATAGATGAACAATGGGAAATGTTAAGGGACTCCATTCATCAAACTCGCAAAGAAATATTACCGGAGAGAAGCCAAAAAGCTAAGAAAAAATGGATGAATGAAGAAATCTTAAGGCTGATGGACAAAAGGAAACAGAATAAAAATGACAAACAAGAGTATGCTCAGATAAATAAAGAAATAAGAGATAAATGTGTGAAGGCAAAAGAAAGTTGGTTAAACGAGCAATGCAGAAAAATTGAATTAAATTCCATTAAAGATCAAAAAGTATGCACAGACAAATCAGCAAGCTCACAGGAAGAATAATAAGAATAAATACAGGGTGTTTGAAATCAAAAACAGGACAGATTTTATTTGAGGAAGGTGCTATAATGAAGAGGTGGAATGAGTATATAAAAGAATTATATAATGGAGAAAGGGAAGAATTAACAGAAGAAAGTAACTTAGAAGGCCCACCTATTCTAAAAGAAGAAGTCGCTGACGCTATGAAACATATGAAGAAAGGAAAAACAGCTGGGCCAGATGAAATCACAGCAGAAGAATTAGAAGTATTGGGAGAATTTGGGGTAGATATATTAACCAAAATGCTGAATGATATTTACAACAGTGGATATTTACCGAGCGATATGCTGAAATCTGTATTTATAGCAATACCAAAGAGACCAGGAGCACTTGAATGCGAAGATTTTCGTACAATTAACCTCATAAACCATGTCACTAAGCTTCTACTCAGAATTATAATGAGAAGGACAAGAAAGAAAATAAAAATGGAAATTAGTGAAGAACAGTATGGTTTTATGGAAGGAAAGGGTACAAACAATGCAATATATATATACATATATATATACATATATATATATATATATATATATATATATATATATATATATATATATATATATATATATATATATATATATATATATACTAGCTGACTCGGCCCGGCTTCGCCCAGACCCTGGTGGGGAGCATCTCATTTAATTCATATAAGTAGTCATATAAGTTCTCGTTCCCGTTACCGACTATCTGTCTGTCTGTCTGTCTGTCTGTCTATCTATCTGTCTGTCTGTCTGACCCGGCCCGTCTTCGCCCAGACCCTGATGGGGAGAATCTCATTTAATTCATATAAGTAGTCATATAAGTTCCCGTTCCGACTATCTATCTGTCTGTCTGTCTGACCCGGCATCGCCCAACTCCTGGTGGGGAGAATCTCATTTAATTCATATAAGTAGTCATATAAGTTCCCGTTCCCGACTATCTGTCTGACTGTCTGTCTGTCTTGGGTAAATGGAGGAGGGAGGAGGAAGAGGGAGGTGGAGGAGGGAAGAGGAGGGAGGAGACAGGAGGAGTAGGGAGGAATAGGAGGGAGGAGGAGGGATTAGCAGGAGGAGGGAGTAGTGTGGAGGAGGAGGCGAGGAGGAGGGAGGAGGATGAGGGAGGAGGAGGGAGAAGGAGGGAGGAGGAGAACGCAGGAGGAGAAGGGAGCAGGAGGAGGAGAGGGAGGAGGAGGGAGGAGGAGGAGAGAGTAGGAGGAGGGAGGAGGCGGAGGGAGAAGGAAGAGGGAGGAGGAAGAGGGAGAAGGAGGAGGGAGAAGGAGGGGGAGGAGGAGGAGGGAGGAGGAGGAATGTGAAGGGAGGAGGAGGGAGGAGGTAGAGGGAGGAGGAGGAGGGAGGAAGAGGGAGGAGGAGGAAGGAGGAAGAGGGAGGAGGAGGAATGTGAAGGGAGGAGGAGGGAGGAGGTAGAGGGAGGAGGAGGGAGGAGGAGGAGGAGGTAGAGGGGGGAGGAGGCGGAGAGGGAGGAGGGGGAGGAGGAGTGATGAGGAGGAGGGAGGAGGAGGAAGAGGGAGGAGGAGGTAGAGGGAGGAGGAGGGAGGAGGTAGAGGGAGGAGGAGGGAGGAGGAGGAGTGAGGAGGAGGAGAGGGAGGAGGAGGAAGGAGGAGGGGGAGGAGGGAGGAGGAGGAGGGAGAAAGAAGGAGGAGGAGGGAGGAGGAGGAAGAGGGAGGAAGAGGGAGGAGGAGGAATGTGAAGGGAGGAGGAGGAGAAGGGAGGAGGGATCGAGGAGGAGGAAGAGGAGGAGGAGGGAGGAGGTAGAGGGAGGAGGAGGAGGAGGAGGAAGGAGGAGGTGGAGGAGGAGAAGAAGGAGGAGGAGGGAGAAGGAGGGATGAGGAGGAGGAGGGAGGAAGAGGGAGGAGGAGGAATGTGAAGGGAGGAGGAGGGATAGGAGGAGGGGAAGAGGAAAAGGGTAGGAGGAAAAGTGGAGAGGAGGAGGGAGGATGTAGAGGGAGGAGGAGGAAGGAGAAGGGAGGAGGGAGGAGGAGGAGGAGGGAGGAGGTAGGAGGAGGAGGAAGAAGGAGGAGGAGGAGGAGAAGGAAGGAGGAGGAAGAAGGAGGAGGAAGAGGGAGAGGAGGATGGAGGAGGAGAGGGAGGAAGAGGGAGGAGGAGGAAGGAGGAAGAGGGAGGAGGAGGATGGAGGAGGGAGAGGAGGAGGGGAAGAGGAAGAGGGTAGGAGGAGGAGGAGGGAGAGGAGGAGAAGGAGGAGGGAGGAGGAGGAGGGAGGAGGCAGAGGGAGAAGAAGGAAGGAGGAGGAGGAAGGAGGGAGAATGAGAGGGGAGGAAGGAAAGGGAGGTGGAAGAGGAGGAGAAGGGAGGAGGAGGGTGGAGGGAGGAGGAGGAGGTAGAGGGAGGAGAGGGAGGTGGTAGGAGGAGGAGGAAGAGGGAAGAGGGAGAAGAAGGGAGAAGGAGGAGTGAGGATGATGAGGGAGAAGGAGGCAGGAGGAGGAGGAGGGAGGCAGGAGGTGGAGGAGGGAGAGGGAGAGGGAGGAGGAGGGAAGATGAGGAGGAGGGGGAGGAGGCGGAGGGAGTAGGAGGGAGTAGGATGGAGGAGGAGAGGAAGAGGGAGAAGGAAGAGGGAGAAGGAGGAGGGATGAGAGGGAGGAAGAAGAGGAGGAGGGTGGAGGGAGGAGGGTAGAGGGAGGAGGAGGGAGGAGAAGAGAGAAGGAGAGAGTTCGCCATTCCGAATTCATACTCGTCTAGTTCTTCCCTTCTACACGACTGTAGATAACTTCCTTACACATAAAAGATGAATTGTTATTGATATTGCCGTGGCATGGAGGAATATCAGCAGCAGAGTTGATCCAAAAACCAAAGACTGAGATCTACGGAGAGCCATGAACGCCTACGCCAGCCGGCACGGCATTTGATGATGATGATTGCCGTGTGACGATTCTGTGTAGTCACGTCATTTTCTTCCCTGTCCCTAGCGTTTTGGTTCGGGGATTCTTTCATCATCATCATCATATATTTACGTACGTATTTTGGGAGGGGGAGGAGGGAGGAGGAGGAAGAAAAAAAAAAAACTATGACAGTTGACAGCTCTGGAATGAAAGGAAGGCGTGTAGAAAATTTCATCTCAATCGGATGGGCCGTTAGCGAACAAATAAAGGACATACATATTTACATACATACATATTTACATACATATACACATACACTTTGTTTTATAGATATAGATATATATATTACGAACACTAATAGAAATATCAATAGAGAAACAGAGAGACATATATATAAGCTTCATAGATTATACTAAGGCATTTGATAAAGTAAAACACGATGAGCTGATTAAAATGTTGGAAGATATCAACATTGATGGGAAAGATTTAAGAATAATATAGAATATATACTGGAACCAAGTAGCAGCAATTAAAATGGGAAATAAAGAGGGTTGTTACGAACAGATAAAGCTAGGAGTACGACAGGTGTGTGTCTTGTCACCCGATCTCTTCTCCCTGTATAGCGAAGTAATAATGAGAGATCAAAGAGAAGCCATGAATACTAATCGGAGGATATAATATAAACAATATACGCTATGCAGATGACACAGTATTGGTAGCAGATAATGCAACAGACCTACAACAATTGTTGGACAGTGTAGTAACAGAGAGTGCACAGAAAGGACTGTCCTTGAATATCAGAAAATAGTAACAATGGTGATATCAAAGAAAATGGGGACACCAAAATGTGACATAGAAATAGAAGGGGAAATTCTCAACCAAGTGGATAATTTTAAATACCTAGGGGCACTTATAACATCAGATGGAAGATGTACAAAAGAGATTAAGAGCAGAATAGGGCAGGCAAAGACAGCATTTCAGAAATGAAGAGTATCTTATGCAATAAGTCGCTATCAATGAATGTAAGAAAGAGAGTACTAAAATGCTATATAGAACCAGTTTTGCTGTATGACAGCGAATCTTGGAATGTAATGAACAAATTAGGAAGAACTTAGAAGCAACAGAGATGTGGTTTTTAAGACGAATGTTGCGAATTCTTGGACTGCCAGAGTAACAAACAACGATTGCCCGAAAGAGGCTAATGAAACTAGAACACTATATACAACAATAAGAAGTAGACAAACATCTTTCTTTGGTCACGTGATGAGAAGAGAGGCATTAGAGAACATCATGACAACTGGAAAGATCGAGGGAAGAGAGGCAGAGGTAGACCAAGAGAAATGATGCTGGACGGACTGAGACGGTGGCATGGAGGGATATCATCAGCAGAGTTGAACCAGAACACCAAAGACCGAGATCT